>JAMPIV010002499.1:0-35012 GCA_024509875.1 Oreohelix idahoensis
TAGTACAGACGAGAGCAAGGAGCTCTCTTTCTCCCGCCGAATATTTCTTCTCTGCTGCAGACAACTTCCGGCTCACAAAGAAGCAAGGATGGAGTACGTCGTTGACAAGTTGCATCAAACTGCCAGCGATTCCCATCTGAGAAGCGTCTGTGCGAATATAGAAGGGTTCATGGATATCTGGCAGAATCAAAATAGGATGATTCGCGAATAGTATTTTAATCTTATCCAATGCTAACTGACATGTCTTTGACCACAATAATTTAAGAGGAGCACCTTTGCGGGTCAAATCTGAAAGAGGACCAGAGATAGACGAAAAGTCCGGAATAAATTTATGATAATAGTTAATGAGCCCTAACAGACTACGGACCTCTTTCTTATTTTTCGGTATCTGAATGTTCAGGATTTTATTCACCAGACTATCCGAAGGATAAAGCCGATGATTACCGATTTTATGCCCCAGGAAAGATATTTCCTGAACACCTATCTGTACTTTCGAAGGTCTAACTGTCAAATGATGCTTTCTAAGCTGTTCTAGCAAAGAAATGAAACCTACAATATGTTCTTCCCATGTGTTATGGAATAAACAAATGTCATCTATATATGTGATGATATCGGGTCTATCGCCAACCAAACGGCGCATCATACGAACAAATGTCACAGGTGCATTCACCAACCCGAAACACACATAGTTCCATTCCAATAAACCTCTTGGTGTGGAAAATGCTGTCAAATGTCTAGAATTTTCGGACAACGGAATTTGCCAGTATCCTTTTGCCAAATCTAGTTTAGTAAAGAATGTAGCGTTAGCCAGCTGTGGAAGATCTTCCAAAATTGGAATTGGCTCAGCATCTGTGACTGTAACCTGATTTAGTTTTCGAAAATCAATACAGATGCGTAAAGATCCATCTGGTTTCTTCACCAATACCATTGGAGAAGAATATGATGATGAAGAGTGTGAGATGATACCCATTTTCAGCATATCTGAGATTTCTTTATCTACCTTATCTCTGTAGTGAATCGGAATAGGATATGGTCTGATTTTAATCGGAGTAGAATCAGTGATCACAATCTCGTGAGATATTAAGTCAGTATGACCTGGATGTTCTGAAAATACGTCAGAAAAAGAACGTAAAACATCACGGATCTGAGTTTGTTCAGAATGCGAAAGTGATGAAGAAATAGAAACATCCTGCCACGTTTCATGAGCAGAAATAGAAGGTAAAGTAAATTCCAAGGGAATATCGGATGTATCTTCAGACTGAACAACAGCGCATGAGGATCGATGAACCTCATCCAAGACATCCACCAATTCAGCTGGTCTTGGCGTGTATAATTTCAACATATTTAGATGATACGTTTTAATTTTCCCTTTAATTTCAATTGAGTAATCAACATCTGTGATCCTTTTCACTACTTTGTATGGCCCCTGCCATGAAATTAACAACTTATTTTCCTTAATAGGTAAGAGCAGTAAGACTTCATCCCCTGGGATAAATGATCTTAGGGTACGAGATTGGTTATGTAGCAACCTCGATCTTTGAGTTGCCGTTTGAATACTCTGTGATGCGATCTGACATGCATCCACTAACCTTTGTCGTAAATCAACAACGAACTCGTAGCTACTGCGAGTTGCGTCATCCTGAGAAGTACCAAGGATTAGATCCTTCAATAGATACAACGGACCTCTCAGATTCGCGCCATACACGAGTTCAAAGGGAGAGAACCCAGTACTCTCCTGAGGGATCTCTCTGTAAGCAAAGAGAACCGATGGGAGAATCTTATCCCATTCTCGAGGGTGTGCATCCGTAACCTTCCCAAGCATTAACTTAAGAGAGCCGTTAAATCTTTCACAAACCCCATTTGCACTTGGTCTATAAGGACTTGTGAATGAATGTTTTATGGAATATAAGCTTTCTATCGCGCTCATAAGTTCCGACTTAAATTGTGTCCCTCTATCTGAAAGTATTTCCTCAGGAAAACCTATCCTTGTAAAAATCAAGTTCAAAGCTTCTGCAACTGATATGGTACTAATGTTTTTTAACGGTATGGCCTCAGGCCATCTAGTGCACAAATCGATGCACGTTAAAATATATTGAAAACCTCGATCCGACATTACAGACAATGGACCGATGATGTCTATAGCTAGTTTCTTAAATGCGCGCACAGACACATCTGTGACTTGCAAGGGTGCAGTCTGGTTCTTACCCCTGCGTGCGACTTTTTGACACGTATGACAAGATCTACAATATCTTGTTACATCTGTGTTGATGCCAGGCCAATAAAAATTTGTAGTAATTCGAAACAAAGTCCGATTACGACCCAAGTGTCCTGACATAGGTACGTCATGACCTGTATTTAAAACTAAAGGTCTAAAACTTGTTGGTACCACAATCTGTTTCTTTACATGATCATCTCCCTTTTTAAAACATCTGATCAAAACCTTGTTGCGAAACTCAAACCAATATGATGAGCTTTTAGTAATCTTAATTTGTTTTGTTTCAGCCAAAGTGAATAATTTCTTTAAAGATTCATCCTCATTTTGTTTTTGTGTAAAGATAATCGGAGAAATGTTTTGAGCATTTCTCAGTGGCGTCTCCTCCATGACAGATGGAGATGCATTGGTCAAAATGCTTGCTTCATGCTGAGCTCTTGTAGTGACCGCATTCGCCATCAATGGGTGTTTGCTGACCCACTCTGCAATTTCCTCAGGTGAACAGTCTTTTACACCTGGAATGTTACCTAGTATCACGTCACTTACAGGGTTCTCCAAACCACACATGAGTACAGTCCCTGAATAAAAAGGTGTGTCGATCTCCGCCTTTGCCATGGGAAACCATTCAATGTTACCTCCAAAAGTAACGCATTTCAGTGACTTTCCTGTAAATGATGATTTATCCAGCAACGATTTCCGTATCCCGACAATCGTACATCCCGTGTCACGAAGAATGGTGGCTGGTCTGTCACCTATAAAACCTTTGTGTAATGTAAGGCGACCAATAAAATCGCAGACAGACATCGCAGGTAAAATATGCCCACACAAAAGTCTAGTTTTAGCACCTGGCTCATAAAGTGTATTACACTCAGTGCAATTGTTATCTTTACTTGAGCGTACAATGCATGCATTAGCCTGTTCAACATGGCTATCGTGACCACAAAGTTGGGTACAGACGTTAGCATGGTCTGCTTTCCCTTTTGCCAGTTTACAATCATTTTTGTGATCAGGTTTGTGATTGCATTGTTTACCGTGCTTATTGTTTACTTCACTTACATGACACCTACCATTTCCATTGGATCGTTCACTTGAAGTTCTTCTATCAAATCTGTGATGTATATCATCACTGCTATTACCGTAGTGTTGTCCGCGACCTCGGTTAGAGTAATTAGAATATCTATACCCACCGAAGTGAGATGGTGAATGACGACGAGGAAAATTGTACCGTCCTCGAAAGGAAGATCGATAATCACTCCTATATCTGCCCTCTGTACTCCTTGGGCGAGAACGGTGGTCACCCACTCCTCCGTCGTGGTACGAAACACATACAGGTAATGCATTATCAAAGGAAACCTTACGCATTTCCTTGTTTGGATGTGCAGACATGTAGTTTCTCCCCAATTCTTGACATTCATTGATAGATTTTGGCTTTCTCTCCTGCAAAAAACTAACAAAATCTGCGCCACAGGTAGATAAAACTTTATCCCTGAGCATTAGGTCAAATAATTCATCAAAAGATTTATTGATACCCGATAAATCTATCCAGCGACCCAAGTACAATTTAATAGAAGAGATGAACTCTCCAAAATCTGCAATCTTGGACGGAACTGCAGAATGAAATCTGGATCAAAAACCCTCCTCAGTGAGCTGAAATTTTGCCATCAATGTATTGGCAACAATATCAAAATTAGATCTACTTGTTTCATCAATTGACATGAAACAACGCATTGCTTCCCCTGTGAGGTAGTCTGAAAAGATAATAGGCCACCTCTCTTTTTGGGATCTTCAAATCCATAGCCCTCATTTTAAATCTCATAATAAACGAGTCCATGCAGTCCCGTTTATCATCAAAATTTGGTAATTTAATTTTTGGATAATTAAAATTATTACCCTGAGAACCTTGTGGATTAGCACCACTATGCTGTGCATTAATCTTTGCAATCTCAATCTCTTTTTCTTTATCAGCCTGTAATTTGAATGACTGAAGTTCTATAGCATTTTTGTGTGCTTGATCCAGTTAAAGTAGTTTCATTTTACGGAGTTCCATTTTCTCCCGTTCTAGTTCTCTGGATGCTTCTTGTTCTCTTTCTTTTTGAACCATTTTTGCCCTTTCCAAATCTCTAGCTGCTTCTTGTTCTTTTCTAGCTGCCTCTAGTTGAACTAATTTCTTCTCTTCCAATTCCTTTACTTGATCAAGCTCCTGCTTCTTTAAATCTCTTTGCTCCTTCCGTTCCATACGTTCCAAATAATCATGATAATATTTGTCAGCATATGATTCCAACTCAAGTCCAGATTTGCCTAAACGCAAACCCATCTCAATAAATTCTGATAATGATGACATTGTGTGTTCTAATTCGTATCACCAAGTGTCAAAACTCCTCTTAATCTCAATTAATTAATTACAATAAATTATGTTGTTGACTGAATTTATACCTTATGAAGAAATGAACATACCAAGAATGAGAGACGAGCACAGTGAAAAAGAGTGGCACAGGTCAATGATGATGATAATAAAGTAACATGTAGAATTACAGCACGTTACTCGACAAATATACATAGAATAAAAGAAACAAATACATGTTGACAAGCAACTACAAATTTGAATAATTACTTGTAAAGTAAACAAGACAGAGAATCACGAACAAAAACAGCCAATCGTCAAATTTCACAATGAGACAAGAGTGATAGAAAAAAACAGCTGTGCAGACACGTGACCCAGTTAAGTAAATTAATGAATGAAAATATATAACGTAGACTTGACGGAACAATCTAAACAAATAATGATGTCTGTTATGCAGTCAAAGACTAAAATTCCACTGCTATTTTCTTTGACTGGACAACCAACAAACAATAACCTAACAGGACATCGTCATTTGCAAAATTTCCGAAGAAAATTTACAAATAGCGAGCATTTACTTTATACAAATAGACTCATCTCATCTCATAATCGGAACCTCTTCTACCCCGTGAAACGAGGTGTAGAGGGTACCCAAGTGCACAAGGCCCATGGGCGGGACATGTAATCAAAGTGATTTGGCAAACAGGTGATTAGCCCATTGTGCCCGGACTTGCCCTCAAGTGTACTCATATACGCTATAAACCTCCGAAGTATCGAGACGTCATTCCAGCCAAAATGGACAGAGCCTCATATACCCGAAGGTTTCGAGGGATGTCCTTCCTCATCTGCACAAAGGCATTTATAGAGGAACTCTCAGGACCCGTAGGTCTGAGGAAAGGAGCAAATCTGAAGACAGGCACAGCAGTCTTTGGTACTGGGAGGTCTCCACTCAGAGTGGTGTACCACACACAGTCAGTAAAGACATGCAGATGAAATAACGAGTAGAACTAGATGTTAACTAGCAAACGTCTCCGAAATGGTCAAATACTGTCATGCATTAGACAATTTATAACTCTACTTATCTTTTTTGTATCTCAGAACCTCTCCAGATACGGAATCAGTGTGTTTGTGCCACACCTCGACTTCAGGAATACATAAATGGACGAAACTATTTCTTGATTCCCATTTCTGCGAACGTTCGTTTGCAAGTTTTCCGGCTTTGATGACGTCATTGAGTAAAATTTGCCAGATTGTCCTTTATCGTTCAACATCTAAATTTGCGTGCTTTGCCAGTATTTAAAATCTTAAATGTAGAGTTGTAAAGGTCGAACCGAATTAATTTGATGTCGCAGTGCTGAATCTTGACAGTCCTCAAGGTCAGGTCAACGATTTTTGATACCTTTACAAGGAGCAGCCGTTACATGTCATCCTCCATTGTGAAGTTCAGTGTCTGTATAGTTTTGATCAACACTTTATACTCGTATAGTTTTTTCAAATGACAAAAGTCCTGCATAAAAGTTCAGTGCAGTAGTCCAGCTTCAGTTGATTTCAGATTCGTAATATGAAGAAAATTCGTTTCTTGATGTCCCAAGTACCAACCTGCCAGTTATCGTACAGGCTTCCAGCTATTTGACAGGACGTAACCTGTTATTTCAATTATCGGACGACAGCTCCCAGTAATTTGACAGGACTGAGCCCCCAGTTATTCCTCACCTGTTAAGGGATGTAGGAATTGCCCGAATTCTTTTGTTGTCTAGGATCTATTTGTATTATTGAAGAAGTGAGAATTCATTCTTCTTGCTTTGGTTTATATTGTTGAATATTCTGGCAACCACCCGTCTTGTATACACCTTTCCATATGAACGTCTCAAGTACTGCATGAAGTCAATAACGGTGTAAATTAACCTTGAGAGATTGAATAAACTACTGGGCTTGGACGATTTGGCAACAGTGTAATAACGAGTAAGTACACACTAACAAGGTCACAATTACGAACATGGCATGTATGCTCCCTCTCTGTTTTACAGTCTTTCTAAAATCTGATTCGACTTTCTAAACATGTCACTCAACTTCTCCTGTCCACATATCTTGATAATCTTATTTATCAATCACTATTTCCAGCGGGGTATTTAGCGTCCCATTCAAAAGATCATTATAATTTTCCCATAAACATTGGGGGAATTTAAGCGTCCCAGTATCTCCATTATCCTCCAATCAAATCCACATTAATCCATAAGCTTCGGGGTATGTCGCTTCCCGGTATAACAATTCTACTAATTATATTCCTATATCTTCGGGGAATGATACCTCCCGGAATAACAACTGTTCAATTATATTTCTAGTTCAACGCACTTCTATATCTTGGGAGTTATAGTCCCGTATCGAATTTAATAATAATCCTGGCATTTTCTCATGGCTTTCATTTAAGCCTATAGCTTACCGTTTTATCCTCAGAACTATTTGTTGAATACACAATTATACTGGCTGATACACAAGCCATTTTTGACACACATCTTGACGCTCTGACGTCACATCCCTCTGTCCACATCATCCTTAGATACTCATCTCACCGCGGCCGCTTTCATATATTTCTTGCGTTCAGTTGAGGTACAACATGGTGTGACAAAACCTGGAACTAATAATAAGTTGCCCTGATAAAAATCGCACCATGAAGCATCCTCAACACCAAGGTTAGTGTAATATAGTTTGTACCTTATTATTATTATATCTTTAATTCAGTCAGATAATATATACATCTTTTCCATAAATATAACATTGTAAATACCAGTCACGTTTATTATAATATTATATTTTATACTCATAAGTACAGGTTGCAATAAACACCATGAGAGAATTACTATATTTATAAAATTGCACAGTTTCCAGTAACTATAACGAAGTAATTTCAAGACACTTTTATTTTGCCACTTACATTACCTGTTAACCGTGCAGTAAACACCGCGCAGTCATTCATTATAAGGATAAGATTTCACAGACACGAACACACTGCATGCGGAGCATAGGTTACGGGGTATTTATACGGGGTTATCCTTTTATCCATCGCAGTGGTAGAGACAGGGGACCTTTGAGATAACTCAGCCTTCGTCTTACTACCCTGGCGGGCGTTAATCATGGGATAAGAGCTTATGAGTAGGGCCAAACAGAAATACTGCGACGACACGCATCTCACAGATATTTAACGGCAACAAACCTACCAACAAAGACGGGGGTCTTAGAATGGAATTTGCCAGACGGTGAAGGGTCTTTCTATCATCGACCACCCCCACAGAAAAGTGAGCAGACAATACCCAGAAGGATTGCTGCATTACTAAGAGCTGTCCACGTGAATTTAATGATCAGAAGTGGCAGTAGCCAACGGACGATTTTTACAAGTGCTTTGAGAAATCTTGATCAGAAGTGGCAGTAGCCAACGGACGATTTTTACAACAAGTGCTTTGAGAGATTGCGATCAGAAGTGGCCAGAGCAGACGGACGAACTTGTAAACTCAGTGCCTACGTCAATTATTGAGGTCCAAAATTACCTGCAGAAATGGACAGATTCTCCCAGTGAAATATATGCGCCACCAAATACCAAGATATAACAGATTTCCACCATCATTACCACATGAGCAAAATAGCAGCACAACAAAAGGACATCTGCATACCAGACGAAGTCTCTACAGAAAAACATTGCGGTCTACACAACCGATGACCAAGCCAATTCAGCCGTGTATTCCATTGTCAACAATCGCATTGTGAAGAACAAAAGAGCAGGCCATCGACACCTGACGAAATAAAGTGGACCGTCCAATATTATTGAATGCAGACAAAGACTTGTCCAGTGTATACAAATACCCAGTGTTTATTGACAGTCAGTCAGAGACCCGAAACAAGATATCCTTTTTGGTAGTAGTTAAGATAACTTAAATTCATCATCATCACATAGTGTAGACTTTAGATTCATTCGTGTATTTTGCATTAACTAATATCTTTCTTCACAGGGATAGTTAATGTCATTCCTAGTTGCATTTGTATTAGTGTAATTGAATGTTGTTATATTTCAATAATTTAATAAATGTTGTAGTTGTGGTTACATTACCAACACACGTTATTACGTATATAGAGAAGGAAAGAAGTGTGCGAAAGAGACAAACTGTTCTTTCTTTCTTCCTCTTCTGTTCACTCAGTGTAATAGGGAAGTGAGGGCTCGTTAGCATTATAATATAGAGAGGGGGATAGAGTGGTAGGAGTTGTAGTGTCACGAGATCCAGAATCACTGGGACTATATGCTGGGAACTCATCCCAAAGTCTTATATTCACCTTCTCCACTCCTGCTGCTCATCTTCAACCGGGTGCCAGGCAAATCTGAGCCATTGACAAAGCCGGTACCAACGTTACCACAAAGAGCCTAACGGCGACACGATGTCATACTTATATCAACAGGAAACAGATATGGATACACTGGACACTGGACAACGCCCCACCACTAGAGGTCCGCACGACTGTTAAACGTCCTTACCTTCCTTCATCTGATGATTCGCCTCCTGCAAATAAGTTTGTCAAACTGCCACAAAATCCTATTAGAAGAAAGATACGAACGAAACGACGACACATTTCCAAACATAGAGAAAACTCGCCAGTCATGTGCGGCCCCCCCCCCACCCACCCCCCCCCCCCCCAGCTGGATTGAAATCATCTTACATTTCTCAACGATAGAAGGGGAACGACTAAGTAAGTAAGTCAACAAACAGTAAACGCCACCTCACATACTGTACCCACTACACAGTACGATCCTAGACTGTCTGGCAGGGAAGTTGCAAGGCTGGAAATGGCGAAGGAATCGGCAAAGGTATTTACAAGTTTTTTTATAGACACCCAGTCGTGTCTTCCTGTGCTTGCCACTCCAAGCAAAATCAACGCACGTGTGTATTTTTCTTTTTACCAACGTCTTCACTTTATTTTTAGCAGAACAACGAATGACCAAAAAATTTTTTTTGAGTGCCCAAAAGTCACACTTTATTATTATTTTTGTGTGTGTCACGTCTCTCGCATTGTAGCCGTCGGACGGTTACAGCATTTCTTTTTTTTTTTGGCCGAAAACGTCCCCCAGACGTAATTTCTTTTCAGATTATGTGAAGAAGACATTTCCCCGATGATCCAGTTCCAGACTGAGATGTAACAGTCCCACTTGGTACAAGTTTTCCCACAGTGAGGTAACCGCTGATGATCAGATCACCCCCAGAAGAAACGGAAAGTTGTAAAAAAAAATTTCTGTCAATTCTTAGTACTAACACCTGTTATAAGCATTTATTCACTTTCACACATCATGTTTTTGACTCCACATCTAGGGCAGATTAGAATATGTATATATATATGTCACCATGAGTTGTATCACAGAATATACCATACTACGAGTATCATATTGATTTGACACATGACAATTTATTTAGGATTGTTGAACTAGTTATGCATTTCCACAGAAATTGCAGTTTATAAGCTGCATAACCACACGTACTAGTTAGAGATGTTTTGATGTTATATATATAAACAATTCACAACCCTAGAGTCCAAAATACATGAATCGCATACAATTTTAATACTAATGATTCACCCATTGAGAATTCATCATTTTTCACTCTTTCGCCCTTACAGTTTTGCTTTCCTTGCTGTTCCAGAGATCAACTTGCTGTTCCAGAGATCAACTTGCTGTTTTTCACATGCATCTTTGCATATTCACGCAGTACCTTTACACTATGCACTGATTGTCATTCTGTCCATTTTCATTGATGAAACTTTCTACCGATGATCTGTATATCCCATTCATTGCTATATTCTAGTAACTCTTCTCTATTACAGCGATACTGTCATAACATCCCTTGACAGAGTTTAAGTGGAACGAACCCTTATTTTTCTGAAATATATTTATGATTGTTATAGTATACTATTTTTTCCACAGCGATATTTTGAGTTTAAACCACACATTTTTGTGAGTACTGTTCATAGTTTTTATCACCATGATCCAACACCATACTGCCTCTGTAATGACCATATTTTTTAGTATAGAGAAATTCAATCACTTTACAGATTTTTTTTGTTTGACATTTTGTATGAAGATTATGTCACAATGTCATTATAGACAATGATTGTACATCCAATTTTTGATCCACTATTACAAGATAAATGAGACTTCTTTTTCCACTCCACCCCTCACACCCCCTATCTTACTCGTTTTCCTTCTCTCACTCTGAGTTAGTGTTCAGGAATCCTGATTTTTTTTCTGTCCATCATGAGACCACAGTTACCATTCTCAGAACTGCTAACAACAGATTATATTGACTGTTCTATTTCGCTTTCTGAGCTACCTCTTATTATCACCCCAATATTAGACTTTATCACACCCAGGAATTTGATGTATTGATGGTGATTTTTTGGAGTCATTATATTATGAAATAATTAATAAAGTTTGTTTACAAATTTGTATAAAAAGAATGAATATTGGAAGACATGAGAAAAGAAACAAGTTGATAGGATTGTTGACATAGATTGGTTATGCTAATTCCCCGGAACCACCCCCACACATGTTCATGAGACCACACAGATGACTGTTTTTGCACCCATGGTTCCCCACATGTTCTATAGTGTCACTTCGTTCCCCACTGACCTGCCCATGACTGATGATATAGTGCAACTTAAGTTTGTATATGATGCCTATGCCATTAACACCCCATGATAATGTTATACATTAAATATTTCTGTCTTTACATAGATACGTAACAGATGGTTTAATATGATTGAAACTTTTTGAGGTTCAATAAGATAGGAGATCCACGAGAAAAAAAGATACTCCAGGATGACCATACCCATACTGAAGAGATAGTGTTAAGGATACACACGACGAGGATATCTGCTAATGACGCATAAATGAATATGATACCTATGTAAAAGAATATACGTGACAAATGGAAAAAAGAAATATGATTGAAAAAAGAAAATTTTTGCACACAGATGAGATTATGAGACTGATGAAACGAGATAGTCTCTGATGTACAAGGATGATGTTGATCTTTGATATTGACACATGCCTATGCCATATATGCATTTTTGACTTTGTTGTAACCTAGATATTGCTGTCTTTACGTGAACACGCGACAGATGAGAATAATGTTTGAGAAACAATTTTTTGCACAAAGATGACATTAGGAGACTGATGAAACGAGATAGTCTCTGATGTACAAGTGATGAGGTTGATCTTTGATATTGATACATGTCAAGACTATATATGCATTTCTGACCTTGTTATGAACTAGGAAATTCTGTCTTTACGTAGTTACGTGACAGATGATTAAAAATGACTGACACATTTTTGA
Source organism: Oreohelix idahoensis (assembly GCA_024509875.1). Lineage (NCBI taxonomy): Eukaryota > Metazoa > Mollusca > Gastropoda > Stylommatophora > Oreohelicidae > Oreohelix > Oreohelix idahoensis. The sequence goes on from JAMPIV010002499.1 coordinate 11,918, forward strand.
AATTGAATACGGATTTGAGATTTAAGGAAATGATGGTCCCTTATGATGAATAATACAAGTAAAAAAAAAAAATGATACCCCTCCTGAGGATGTACGTGTCAAGGATACACACGATGGATATATATGATGAATAATACAAGTTGAAAATGATACCCCTCCTGAGGAGATACGTGTTAAGGATACACACGTTAAATATATATGATGTTGATAAAAAGTTTGAAAATGATACCCGTACAAATGATATCCGTGTTGTGGATACCTGTGATGAGGATACATAATGATGACACATAAATTAAATACGGTATTTATGTCAGAAATACACATGCTGTTGTTGAAATTAGGACATTATGGTTAATGGTAAGATTCTGCCTTTACGTAGTCACGTGACAGATACTTAAGTGGATATGATAGTACTTTCATGCCACAGTCCATTGGACATTGCATTTGACAGTATGACTAGAACATATATTGCTTTCTGCGACTGTGTGTAATAGATTGACCAGCTGAGCACCTCTCACCCCTGATGTGATGATATTTCCATCCCTTCCTTTACCTACAACATAGAGATATTAATGTAAGTTTATAGACTGCTCATCTGACTGCCTCAGACTATGCTAGTTCTGACGGCAGATGTTACAGACACAAACCATCTGACAAATATTCGTCTCCGAAGGCAGATTTGGTGTCGACCTTGTACAATTGTAAAATGATTTCCATTTTGTTAAATATTGCTCATGTATGAGACATTGGTTGTTAGTTTGGAGTTAAATGAGTTTTAATGAATAAAATTCTTGATTTTTGTTAGCTAACTTGGAAGAATTATAGATTGAAGTAAAATGCACTATAGAGATACATTTTTGTACGATCATAGACTGCCCATCTGGCTGACTCAGACTGTACTAAGTCTGACGGTAGATGCTACAGACACAAATGATCTGACAAATCTTCGTCTCAGAAGGCAGATTCAGTGTCGACATTGTGAAAATGTACGATAAATTTTTTTTCCTTACATTGTCAATTGTGCTAACATATTGAGATGTTGATTGTTGAATTATAGTTACATGAAAAGAAATTATGAAAAATGTATTCTTAGACATGTTTAGCTAACATAGTAATGCATTATGAAAGACTCACCTAGAATATGCTAACACATGAAATAACTTAGAACTTTTATGAATGGACTACCATTGTCATTATAAATGTGGATACTTGAAGATAACTTATAACTATTATGAATGGACTACCATTGTCATTATAAATGTGGATACTTGAAGATAACTCAGAACTATTATGAATGGATTACCATTGTCATTATAAATGTGGATACTTGGAGATAACCTAGAACTATTATGAATGGACTACCATTGGCATTATAAATGTGGATACTTGGAGATAACTTAGAACTATTATGAATGGACTACCATTGTCATTATAAATGTGGATACTTGCAGATAACTTAGAGCTATTATGAATGGATTACCATTGTCATTATAAATGTGGATACTTGGAGATAAACTATAACTATTATGAATGGTCTACTATTGGCATTATAAATGTGGATACTTGGAGATAACTTAGAACTATTATGGATGGACTACAATATTACTTATACAACATGGCTACTTCGAAGTTGATTATGGAAGGACTTTACTTAGAAAATTATACAATGTGGATGCCTCGAGATGAATTGGATGTATTTTGTTGGAGAAATAGGAAAGTTTTATAACACATGTTGTGAACCATATTTGAGTTGGCCAATATGAAAAATTTTGCACTGTTGCTGTTTAGCAAAAAGTTTTTAGATTGATGATAACAATTTTGTTGTTCAGGGTTACAACTCTGAAATTATTTGATGGCACATGTACTGAAGAAAATTTTCTATAATGATGTCCATTTGTAAAGTTTGGTTAAAGTATGACAGTCTGAATATATATATATATATATATATATATATATATATATATATATATATATATATATATAGATATATAGATATATATATATATATATATATATATATATATATATATATATATATTCTTCTTCTTCTTCCGTCCTTAGCCAACGACCGGCAAAGCAGTCAGTGGCCATTACGCCTTGTGGCGTCTTAAGGGCAACAGCGAATAGATTTTCTTTGCCGTTGTTCCCATCACCCCTAATGGCGTCTTTAGGGCAATGACAAATCAATCCGTTTGTTGTTGTTTCCGTAATCAAAGTGACTGGCAAACGGGTGATCAGCCCGTTGGGATATATATATATGCTAAAACCCCCAACCTGGAGGACCAGGGTACCAGCTTTTGTCTGACCCCTACCCACACAGACCAGTCCAGCTTGGTTGAACCTACCAGGAGTAAAACTCCCACTGGCATAGCTCTGGGGATTGTCAGGGTACGCAAGCTGCCATACCGCTACAAGGTATAGGTACCATTGATGGCAGACTATATGTATCAACCACTTATAATTATAATAAGTTTATGTCCTTGGAAATTTAGACAATTAATTGCCACCTCACACAATAAATATTTCCTCAAGAGATTAATGTATTAAATAATGTTTCAATTCTCAATTATTATGCACTAAATCCTATACTAAACAATTAATAGAATATATATAATGCGTGATATGAGAAGACTTGATAGCATACATACATAAACACAGTTTCCACAACAACGAAAACCACTTATCTTGCAAATAGCAAAAAGTTCCTTCTTTTCCCGTTACAATCGATGGGCATCAATATCAAAGATGACACAACATAAGCAGACTCTCATGTTGACAGGTGCAGGCACAGGTACTGGACTCGTCGACAACTCTCACTCCAGGTCATTGAAACAGTATGCTATGTGTTCGTTCCCAGCACAGGAAACTGGAAATTGGAAACAGTGCAAGTTACCCACTTGTTCCCTCTGTCGTCGCGAAGGTACACTGTCTGTCACTCTTGTTGCAAAGAGTTACCTGATATTTCGAATTTGCATATAAAACTGGAACATACTGTAATTCTCATAATGCAGATATCGCTGATGATGACGAATCAGGACAGGTCGCCATAACCATGTCAAAGTTTACTTGAAAATTTCACTCCGAAACATAGAACTGGACACGCTGCAGAAATGTCATATGGAGGCATGTAAACACAAGACGCATCACCGTGTCACCGATTACAGGTCATGAGTGACACACAACTGTCTGTGTATAGTAGAGGCGTTGCCGATTACAGGTCACGATCGACACAAAAACTGTAGAAGATTCGCCTTTGTTTCTTAACAATGTAGAAGTAAGAAAAGGCGTTCTAAATCCAAGCCACGCCCACACAGGGCTAACTACCGTTGCCAATGCGAGAACTTCTTAGTACATTACGCCACACACAGGGCACACTCTTAAACAGGTCAAGGTTCCGTAGAAACAATCTTACAACGCGAAGTCATGGGTCTAACGCCCGTAAGGTTGGCCCACCACTGATAATGTATCAGTGATAACACTGGCCACCACTGATAATGTATGGATCTTTTTAGAACTGGCCAGCACTGTTAAAGCACTGATAATGTAACGTTGTTAAAGTTGGTTGTTAACAAATGATGATAAAGTCTATCCCAGGGTAATTGGTACTGTTAATGTATATTTGGTAAAGTATATCCCTCTTGAAGTGATTAGACTGTTGTAGTACATGCGCCCACACAGAGCAGATGATAAATAGGTTAGCTCTGTATTGTCCCTGTGTATAAAGTCTGTAGTGAGTGGTATGAAGGGTACAGTCACTCACCCTGTACTGTCAAGCATAGATCAACGAATCAGACTAGTGTTCATTTCCAATTGACGGCACATAATTTATTCACACAGCAACATCAATCCGGTACGATACACTACACAGGTACAACAGGATACACAAAAATCAATAATAATCAATTGCGCAGAATGTCACAGCTGTTCAGTATGATGTAAACCCTGTTTACATCGCAGTTCTAATGTTACATCAGTAAATTCACCAGAACGACTGCTGATACTGCAGTTACAAAACGCCACACAGGCTTAAATCTATAGGAATACTTCAACGACTGCATACACTGCAATTATCAAAACGCCACACAGGCTTAAATATATATATATACTCAAAAGACTGTCCGCTCTGCAGTCTACAAGTAATCTGGCCTACACAACTCCTGGCCTTATAATCTCTTCAATAACTCTGATATCTGTTCATGGATCCTTAAATCTATATATACTCAAAAGACTGTCCGCTCTGCAGTTTACAAGTAATCTGGCCTACACAAATCCTGGCCTTATAATCTCTTTAAATAAAGTACATCCACCAGAAAACTCTCCCTCCATAAGGAACAATAGCCTTACCATCTCCTAGCGCCGTTCCTGCACAATAGAAATCTATCAGGGAGGTAAATATGATTCAAAACATCGGCCTGTAGACACCAAGGCCCCAGAACATGTCCTTAACATAAAGTACACCTTATCTTCTCTTATCTGCAGATAATCACACCTAAAATAGGCAAATAATGGTACACCTCGAAAAATGGCCAAACATCGTTCCCGTACACTACCCTTGGGAACACACACAAGACACAGGGCTGACTCCAGTCAACGCCCAAACTTAGACTCCTCTCCGACTGCCACGGGAACACACATCTCCCGCCAAACAGTCACCGGACTCGGCTGTTCACTGACTAGCCGTGAGCTATTCACAGCCGGCCGAAACCAGTACAGAATAACTAAATGACTAGCACTCACACGCTTTCTGTACACTCTGTTTTCTAACATATAAATGTTTAAACAACTCACAATTAAACAAACCGACAAGTGCTACTACCCTGAATTCACACTGTATAATCAGCATAGTACGGATCACTCCCCTTTTGACCTTAACAACCCCTTATGAAACTCAGCTATCACCAATTTTACAGATGACATCCTCATAACTATTTGAACCTTGAGGAACATCTAACACCTCTGGACATGTCATTGGACCAACGCAGAGAAGAGTAATGGTGAATATTAATTATAATCAGCATTGACAGGCAGCAACACATGTGATGTTTATTAACACAACATACGGTGGTTATCCATGGATCTCAGAATGTTGGGGCAGATTTCTTGAGTAGTGCCTACTTGTAGTAACCCACCTGCAGGAAACCAGGAGAGAAGGAAGGCAGATTGAACCCCATATTGGGAGAAAGCCGTGATTGTAAATTCAGACAGGAAAGCTCCACAAGGTGGTTCACGCTTTTAAAATGGGGGAGCTCTGTCGTGATTTAGTCTGTCTCACAACAAGGTTTTCTGGATACTTAGGAGTAAATCTGACCATACCGCACGCCATATGTTGAGAACTCTCTGATACACTAACCAATGAAAACGCGTCATTCTTGGTGTGTATTGTAAAACGTACTAGGCTTGAACATAAAGGCCCATTTTTAGTAACCGATGGTACAATGCCATTTAATTTTGAAAAGAATAAAGAAGTATTACCGGAAATGATTATATAATTCTACAACGGGAATGTTACGCTAGAGGTAGGTGTAAAAACGTTCTCGAATAGTATTTTAGTAAGATAGAAATATTGATTGAAAGGGCTTTGTTACATCATGGTTAGTCCCAATTTAGCTAGTTAAAGCATGGATATATTAAAATGCATTTTGCAAACTAACCAATTAGTAGATAGATCAATACAGAATAATTCACAGAATAATTTAAGCTTTAGATGATAAAAATCGGCCCAGAATTAAGAAAGATAATGAATATTTAAAAATTTTCCTAATTGAACAGAGAGCAAAATTATGCCTCATTTTGAGATTTTTAACACCCTTTTTCCCCCATGCCATCCGATACGGCGGATGTGCTAGTATATAAGACCTTGCCCTTGGCTAAATTGAGGCCACAAAATTTGAAAATACAGCTGAACAGAAGGGAGCGGTAAAAGTGTAAAAGTCATTTAACTTTGCCACCGCATCTGCCTGGCAGATCTAGATGCCCATTAACAGCCTGTTACAGCTTGTGTGTATTGCCTGAGGGTAAGAAAGAATGTATTATATATATATATATATATTATATATATATATATATATATATATATATATATATATATATATATATATATATATATATATATATATATATAATAATAATAATAATAATAATAGCCCCTTCAGTCATAACTGACTATGGGAATGCGCCCCTGAGGTGACAGCCCTCAGCTGCTTATTTTCCTGGTGCTCCTTTCGACGTTTTCTCCTATATATATATATATATATATATATATATATATATATATATATATATATATATATATATATATATATATATATATATAATTATGTAATTTTTCTGTGATTAATCCACTTGTGCGTTAGGAAGTGTGTAGTATGTGTTAAGAAAAATTACAGGACGAGTGTGTTGCAGGCGGCAACAGCCAGCATCTGTGTACAGTTAGAGGAAAAGCCAGCCTTGTAAATGTGTAGAATAATTGAGAATGATGGCCAAAGTACGCCTGTAAGTTTAATAACGTATTTAAAAGAGTATTTCTTAAAGGAACGACACACTTATCAGAAACATAAGAAAGGATGACAGGATTTGTTAACATATATTGATCAAGGTATTATTTAGTGTTTTATACTAGACCAAATCATTGTATGAAGGCGCATCATGGACAACTGGATCTAACTTAGGATTTATAAGGAAAGTGTAGTCACAGTGAACTGGCTGTGAGTGGTATTGAGGTAAATTGCCCTGTGCATATGTTTGCACAATGTATGACACTGTTTGTTATGTCCATTGTATGTGAGGACAGAATAGTGTTGGACCAAACAGGGGTTGTGATTATTTGTATTCCAGGTTTTATCCTGCAAACTACCAGACGATTAGGAATCAACTATCTCTGTTGGATTCTGAGGTGCAAGTGCTCTTACAGTCATTGGAGCCGGATACCCAGCATCCACTGCCTGGCAATTCACAGACGTGTTCGTCCATGGCAGGAGCGTGTTTGATTTCAACACAAAAGATAAGTGGCAAAGAAAAGCCACTGGTCAGCCTATTCAAACTCTATCACCAATATATAAAATAAAAGGATAAAAATACTGTGTATGATGAATTCTTGTGGACAGAATGTATCTATTACTACCTTCACAGTTCAACTTAGTGACAAACTATAATGAACTATAATATTAATCAGTGTAGAAAAATTGAAACTTAAGTACAGTATTCTTTTTGATAATTAAAGTTTCTATGTTTATTTATTTTATGATGTAAATATATTTAGGTTCCTTCTAAGTTACCTAACCGAAAAGAGAACCGGTATAGGGTAAATAAATTGTAAATACGAAATCGTATGTACCATCAGACTTGCTGAAATTATTTAAACTGAGTTCCATGTTTTGTTGATACATATTAAATATATATATATATACCTTGTATGTATATATATATATATATATATATATAATATATATATATATATATATTGTGTATATATATATATATATATATATATATATATATATATATATATATATACCTTAATTAGTACCCCTAGCTTAATTAGCAATAATAAACTATAATAATAACACATAATATCAAAGGAGGATCTTGAAAGGGAGCAAATAGACTTTCAGGACATCTACTCTCATCACACCTGGAGATTTATTCAGCTGGATTCTATCATTTGATGTCAATACACCCTTATTCTTTTCAGAAAAGGGGGTATTTCTTGTAAGACCAGTCTCTTACCTGACACTATCCTGGTATCATCTGATACATCTTTTTCTCCAGGATACCTTATCTTTTAAATAACAACAACCCTTTCGTGACAGTCCGACAGTTGCCAAAACTCAAGAGTGTCTAATATGGGTCTTCAAATGTGTCTACCTTTGCACAAGATTAATCTTGGCAGAGTTGTAGATAGAAGGATAATGATGCTTCTATCTCAAGGTAGTTTCATAAGATACTTCCTAAGTCAAGAATAATGATGCATTGGCAGGGGAATTATTAACTTATATCGGTCCGCCGCCTTTTATTAAGAATTAAGCAATTATTAATTTCATCTCATTCAAATCCCCCATCCTGATTTACTCAGTGGAATTCTTATTATTCTGGTATAGCCCTGTTTAGAGTGTATTTAGTAAATTGACTGAGACAAACATGCAGTACATCCAAAATGATTAAATCGATGTCAAATTTGTATATTTACAAATAACAGATTTAAAAGTCATTTAGGTTTTAACAAGGTTTTAAAGAAATGAATAATTATTTATAAAAAATGTTTATCATCACTGTTCTGATGGAAGGTTAGTTTTTATAGGAGGTCACTTGGCAGCTTTTCTGGGTTACTTAACTGTCAGTGGCGGCGTCTTACTACATCGTTCTTCTTTTCAGGACTCACTGGATTTATTTTTCCCGGCCAAAACGCAGTGAGCTGAAGCTTGATACTCTTTCTCATTGGTTGGAAATCTTATTCTGTTGATAACTTATTGGTCAGACATCACGTGCTTATAGCGTGATGAAGCTGTCCCTATGACAACTGCCGGGTAAGATCAGCGTGCCTAGTGTCAAAAAGTGACCTAGTCAAAAACTACCGTTCATTTCCCTCCCCTAGTACTTCGGGTTGATTTTTTTATTTTAGTTAAGAATTCTGCTTGTTATTTATAGGGAAATGGTGTATTATATATTTAGTTATTTATGACTAGACTCTACCGTGAATAAATGTTCAAGTGTTTGGTCAGACGGCCACATATAGATCCCGGGGTTATGCAAAAGTATCCCGCAGGGAGACATTTGTGTACTTTCAATTACAAAAAAAAAAAATCCTAAAAATATTCTAAGTCTAAAACATTTTGAAAAAATTTAACCTAAGTCCCTAACCGGAGGCTCTTATATATATATATATATATATATTCTTCTTCTTCTTCCGTCCTTAGCCAACGACCGGCAAAGCAGTCAGTGGCCATTACGCCTAGTGGCGTCTTAAGGGCAACAGCGAATAGATTTTCTTTGCCGTTGTTCCCATCACCCCTAATGGCGTCTTTAGGGCAATGACAAATCAATCCGTTTGTTGTTGTTTCCGTAATCAAAGTGACTGGCAAACGGGTGATCAGCCCGTTGGGATATATATATATATATATATATATATATATATATACGGTATATATATATATATATATATATATATATATATATATATATATATATATATATATATATATATATATATATATATATATATATATATATATATATATATATATGTAAAAAAATAATGAAGTTACGGAAACAACATCAAATGAACAAACTTTGCTGCGGGATGGACATTCTTAGTCTGTGGCTCGTATGACTGTCAGTGGTGAAAGCCGAAAGGAGGCCACTGACATGAAAACGGATGTCCTGACCGCAAAACAGGATACAAGAATAGGATTTTGGAATGTCAGGACAATGTACGAGACAGGTAAACTAAGACAGGTCACGGCAGAAATGAGAAACTATAGGTTACACATCCTGGGGATAAGTGAAAGCAGATGGACATGGGCAGGAAAAGTTAAAACAGCAACAGGAGAAACAGTACTTTACTCTGGAAGAGAGGATGGACAGCACAGTGAAGGCGTAGCCATTATTCTACAGAAAGGGATAGAAAGGACATTACTGGAATGGAAACCCATCAACAACAGACTGATACGATTGAGATTGAGAGGGAGATTCACCAACACTACAATAATACAATGCTACGCACCAACGAATGATAGCGATGAGGAGGTCAAGGATGAATTCTGTCAACAATTGCAGAAAGAAATGGAAGACACACCTAGATATACAATGCGCAAAACAGGTAGTATTCTGCAGGCGCGCTGCAGGCGCGCTGCAGGCGCGTGACTTTTATATAGCAAAAATTCTGCAGGCGCGTGACTTTTATATAAGCGCAATCTGCAGGCGCGCGGCGCAAGATGGCGGACTTGAGCTAACAAGGGGAGGTTATTTGGGTCAAGATGGCGGACTTGAGCTAACAAGGGGAGGTTATTTGGGTCAAGATGGCGGATTTGAGTTAACAAGGGGAGGTTATTTGGGTCAAGATGGCGGATTTGAGCTAACAAGGGGAGGTTATTTGGGTCAAGATGGCGGCTTTGAGCTAACAAGGGGAGGTTATATGGATCAAGATGGGGGATTTGAGTTAACAAGGGGAGGTTATTTGGGTCAAGATGGCGGATTTGAGCTAACAAGGGGAGGTTATTTGGGTCAAGATGGCGGCTTTGAGTTAACAAGGGGAGGTTATATGGATCAAGATGGCGGATTTGAGCTAACAAGGGGAGGTTATTTGGGTCAAGATGGCGGCTTTGAGCTAACAAGGGGAGGTTATATGGATCAAGATGGGGGATTTGAGCTAACAAGAAGAGGCGGGTAAGATGGCGGACTTGAGCTAACAAGATGGCGGACTTGAGCTAACAAGATGGCGGATTTGAGATAACAAGGGGGAGATAATAGGAAGAGGTATGTTTATATAAGGAAAATGTGGCAAGATGGCGGACTTGAGCTAACAAGGGGAGGTTATTTGGGTCAAGATGGCGGATTTGAGCTAACAAGGGGAGGTTATTTGGGTCAAGATGGCGGCTTTGAGTTAACAAGGGGAGGTTATATGGATCAAGATGGCGGATTTGAGCTAACAAGGGGAGGTTATTTGGGTCAAGATGGCGGCTTTGAGCTAACAAGGGGAGGTTATATGGATCAAGATGGGGGATTTGAGCTAACAAGAAGAGGCGGGTAAGATGGCGGACTTGAGCTAACAAGATGGCGGACTTGAGCTAACAAGATGGCGGATTTGAGATAACAAGGGGGAGATAATAGGAAGAGGTATGTTTATATAAGGAAAATGTGGCAAGATGGCGGACTTGAGCTAACAAGGGGAGGTTATTTGGGTCAAGATGGCGGACTTGAGCTAACAAGGGGGAGATAACAAGATGGCGGATTTGAGCTAACAAGAAGAGGCGGGTAAGATGGCGGCTTTGAGCTAACAAGAAGAGGCGGGTAAGATGGCGGACTTGAGCTAACAAGATGGCGGATTTGAGCTAACAAGATGGCGGATTTGAGATAACAAGGGGGAGATAATAGGAAGAGGTATGTTTATATAAGGAAAATGTGGCAAGATGGCGGATTTGAGCTAACAAGGGGGAGATTATTTTTAGACTTTTATATAACAAGAAGAGGTTATATAAGAAGAAGATGATATATATATATATATATACAGTTATATTGAGACATAGACATACATACAAACAGTTATACAAACAGTTACATTTAGACAAACATTTATACAAACAGTTATACAAACAATTATATATACAGTTATATTGAGACATAGACATACATACAAACAGTTATACAAACAGTTACATTTAGACAAACATTTATACAAACAGTTATACAAACAATTATACAAACAGTTATATTTAGACATAGACAAACATTTAGATAATAGGAAGATAACAAGAAGACGATATATATTTAGACATACATATTTTACAATAGTTAGACAAACAGTAATACAAACAGTTATATTGAGACATAGACAAACAGTTAGGCAAACATTTATACGAATAGTTAGACAAACATTTAGACGATATATAGGTAACAAAAAAGCGTTTTAGTTAATATAGTTTTTTATTTTTTCAAATACTAAAGGACAACTCTCAATCGCTTGGTAGGCTTCTTCTTCTTCTGTGGTGTGACATCGGGTAGGTCTGTGGTAGGAAACCAACTCGGTTCTGGGGATACTGGACAGCTAGACTTCATGATTTCGTCAAACAGGTTAGTGGAAGGTTTCTTCGAGGGTAGGACATCGGTCAGGTCTGTGGTAGGACACCAACTCGGTTCTATTGGTTGGTAACAGCTGGAATTGATGTACTGATCAAACGTGGTAGTGTTAATTGGGGTGAGGAGAAACCCGATAGCGAATATTCATAAAAGGAGGGGTAAAACCTTAAATAGAGGAAGGGTTCGGGTTCTTGTATCGCTGTCTTTTGGTGATGTTTTTACTCCTGTTGCTCGTTTTCTCGAGCCGTGTGACGCTGTATATAGCGTATTAACACCCGCCGTAGGAACTCTACCGTTAGCTCGACAAGGTGGTCATGTTGGACCACCCGTAGAAGGACGTCCTCTAGGTGCATATTAACTAGCTCCTCATCCGATGACGTCAGACAGGGATGGGCTAGTTGGTTCGGTTGTTCATCCCGACAACCCTCGCAATACCGAGACCGGTTCGCCTGGAGGTAGCTTAATATAGAGGTAAGGAGGTTTCGACGACGGGAAGGCATCTGTAAAAATGAAAAAATAAAAAAAAAGTTACTATATATCTATAGATAAGCAGAACATATCATAATTCTCAACTACTCAAAAATATGACAGTGATTTTCCATTGTTGGTTGAATGTTATTACATATCGATGTACACGGGGGTAGTTGTATCTTAAATATTTTATATCACGATTAATAACGATACTCATTTTAGTGTTTTTTAAATTAACTGTGTTCCTGTCATGCTCTGTCCGATTTGCTGTTCCTTAGTGTGTATATGTGTGTGTGTGTGTGTGTGTGTGTGTGTGTGTGCCTGTGGCTGTTGTTTTGCGCCAAGCTTGTTCCACCCCGACCGGTCATCTGGTTAGCATTATGTTGGACTTATTTGGTTGTGTCGTGCTACAAATAGGTTGTTGTATACGAGTTATCGTTACTCTTGTTAAATACTAGTCCGCTATATTTATTTTATATCTAACATCGAAATGACTTACAATTAGTATTTATGCTCTATCTATGTCTAAAGCTAAATTAACACATGACAAGTTATTAAGTTAGCTTTCTTGGTTTGATAGACTCGTTCACTATTTATTATCTGTAATGTTTTAAATAGTCTTGTTAAGGCATTATTTCTATAATGTCTCGTATTCGTAAGCAATAACAGGAGAATTTTGTGTGTTTTATTAGGTATAGATACACTACGCAAAAGGGATTTCAGCAGAACTTTGTTATCTATGTAGATGTATTGTAGTCTTGTTACAAACATCAAGCTGATTTAGAAGTAACTTTATCATTTTTATTGGCAGGAGTTGTGTTATTATCGTTTACACGAATATAACAATTGATTGTCCCAAACCCTTCAGGCAACTATGTTACTACTTGACTTGAGAAGAAGGACTTTTTATAAACACTCTTTAGTGAATCCTCCTTTACCTAAGCGCTATAGAATAAAGAGGAAAATATAAAATAAAAAACTAATTTGGTGTGTGTGTGTGTGTGTGTGTGTGTGTGTGTGTGTGTGTGTGTGTGTGTGATGAGAATATAAGACGCTGAGAGGTGAAGCGGGGTCGTAGGCAACTACTCCCTAGAAAGAAACCAGATCGATGTCCCCACAAAACAGCGCGTGTAAATTTTCTGTTCACGTCACTAGGGCAAAACACAATCGAACAATAGTAGGAAATTTATAAAAGAAACATTCCTGCGTTCATGTGTTCAAATCCGCTACTTAACGTTTTAGCTTTTTTTTATGTCCTCGACACGACAGAAATATGCCCTCGACACGACAGAAATATGTATGTGTAATGATAGAAAATATGACCTCGAGACGATAGAAAGACGCCCTCGACACGACAGAAATATGTATGTGTAATGATAGAAAATATGACCTCGAGACGATAGAAAGACGCCCTCGACACGACAGAAATATGTATGTGTAATGATAGAAAATATGACCTCGAGACGATAGAAAGACGCCCTCGACACGACAGAAATATGTATGTGTAATGATAGAAAATATGACCTCGAGACGACAGAAAGACGCCCTCGATATGATAGAAAATATGCCCTCTAGTTGAAAGAAATGTGACCACCGGGTAAACAATATTACATTAGTAAGAGATAAGCAAAGAAATCTCATCACGACAGTAAAGGGGCAGGAAACAAGATGGGCAGGGCATATCAGAAAAACTCTGAACAAGGAACCACCAGAGACACAGTTCAATGTTCCTCAAGCTGAAAAACGATCAAGATGTTAACACAAACATTCCACGGAAGGAAGAAATCATCACGTCAATCAAGGGGTTAAAGAATGGAAAAACACCTGACCACGATAACTTAAATGCAGAGCTAGTAAAGTATGAACGTGTGTGTGTGTATGACCAAGGGCGTTAAAAGAAAAAAAAAAAAAAACTACGTGTGTTTTGAGTTTTAAACATGGATGAGAGAGAAAGAGAGATAGAGAGAAAGAAAGAGAGATAGAGAGAAAGAAAGAAAGACAGAGAGAGAGAGAGAGAGAGACAGACAGAGAGAGAGAGAGAGAGAGAAATAAAAAACTACTTAATACTCCTTTGATAAAACTCTTTAAATAAACTCTTTCACACTTACTTCATAAAAATCCTTTAATTAACTACTTTACACTCAGTCCATCCAACTCCTCTAAGTAACTATTTAACACTTAACGGATAAAACTCCTTACGTAAACTACTTCATGCACAGTTTATATAACTCGTTAGTAGTAGCCATACCACATCACACAAAAATATCCCCCCTAACCTAACCCCACCTGCTACATTACACCCGTACCTCGTCACCAATGTCTCTTCACTCCCACCTCTCAATGCTGGTCCACTCGCCTGCTACACCCCCAAAAATGTACACAGATGCATCCTGACAACGTCACCACATCTCCCCTCAACATCTAAAATATCTCTCTTCCACCCCCAAAACCATACCACATCACACAAAAATATCATCCCTGCCCCTGCATCACTCCTGCAGAATTAATATATGTCTATAAATAACGTCTTCTCGTTATCTAAACATATCTCTATATAAAAAATTCATGGGTCTCCTCCTCGCCTCCTCCTCAATTCCTTATATAAAAAAAGCACCCCGCCATCTTGCGCCATATACCACCTTCTTGTTATCTCAAGTCCGCCCTCTTGCCCTTGTACATTTTCCCTATATAAAAAGTCATCCCGCCATCTTGCGCCTGCAGCGCGCCGCCATTTTTCTCTTTATATAAAAAGTCACCCCGCCATCTTACCCCTGTATCACGCCTGCAGAATTAATATATGTCTATAAATAACGTCTTCTTGTTATCTAAAAAATCTCAAAGTCTAACTATTATCCTCTTCCTATTATCGTCTTCTTGTTATCTCAATAAACACATATTACTATATTAAAAAGTTATCCACTTCTCCTGCTGCTCCACCTCCACACTGCGTATTTCCTTATATAAAAAGTCATCCCGCCTGGTGCTACCTGCACACTGAGTATTTTCTTATATAAAAAGTCATCCCGCCTGATGCTCCACCTACGCAATGAGTATTTTCTTATATAAAAAGTCATCCCGCCATCTTGCCCCTGCACATTTTCCTTATATAAAAAGTCACCCCACCTGATGCTCCACCTGCACACTGAGTATTTTCTTATATAAAAAGTCATCACCCTCCGCCTGATGCTCCACCTGCACACTGAGTATTTCCTTATATAAAAAGTCACCCCGCCATCTTGCCCCTGCACATTTTTCCTATATAAAAAGTCATCCCACCTGCTGCTCCTCCTCAATTCCTTATATAAAAGTCATGTACCAACCCCTGCTGCTCCATCTGTACAATGAGTATTTCCTTATATAAAAAGTCATCACCCTCCGCCTGATGCTCCACCTGCACAATGAGTATTTCCTTATATAAAAAGTCATCCCGCCTGCTGCTCCACCTGCGTAATGAGTATTTCCTTATATAAAAAGTCACCCCGCCTTATGCTCCACCTGCGCAATGAGTATTTCCTTATATAAAAAGTCATCCCGCCTGCTGCTCCACCTGCGTAATGAGTATTTCCTTATATAAAAAGTCATCCCGCCCTCTTGTTATCTCCCCCTTGTTATCTCAAATCCGCCATCTTGCCCCAAATAACCTCCCCTTGTTAGCTCAAGTCCGCCATCTTGACCCAAATAACCTCCCCTTGTTAGCTCAAATCCGCCATCTTGACCCAAATAACCTCCCCTTGTTAACTCAAATCCGCCATCTTGACCCAAATAACCTCCCCTTGTTAGCTCAAGTCCGCCATCTTGACCCAAATAACCTCCCCTTGTTAGCTCAAATCCGCCATCTTGACCCAAATAACCTCCCCTTGTTAACTCAAATCCGCCATCTTGACCCAAATAACCTCCCCTTGTTAGCTCAAGTCCGCCATCTTGACCCAAATAACCTCCCCTTGTTAGCTCAAGTCCGCCATCTTGCGCCGCGCACCACCGTTTTTTTGCTATATAAAAGTCACGCGCCACCAGGCGTTTTTGCTATATAAAAGTCACGCGCCACCATCCGCGCCACCAGCGCGCCACCGGAATAATACCTAAGTCCAACATACCCTACTACTGATATGATCTTCTTATAGTAATGGGAGACCTCAATGCGAAAGTTGGTACACACAATACATATAATGAAAGAACAATGGGGAAATGCGGCAGCGGAACAGCAAACGAAAATGGGGATAAGCTAATAAGTTTCTGTAGCATTAACAACCTGGCCATCGGAAGGACACTTTTTCCACATAAGGAAATTCACAAGTTAACATGGGAATCACCAAATGGTAGGGACAGAAACCAGATAGACCACATCATGGTTAACGGTAGATGGAGACATGCATTACAAGATGTGAAGGTAAGAAGAGGTGCAGATGTGGGAAGTGATCACCATTTAGTAGTAGCAAAACTGAAAGTGAAACTAAGAAGGGCTGGACCAACTGTAACTACACAGAAAAGGTTTGACATCAGCAAATTGAAGGACTCCCTTACCAGAAAAGCTTTTGCGGCCGACATTAAGAAACGATATCAATTTGCCAAAAGCCAGGAAAAGACATTGACTGATGATATAGACCAGAATTTCAACACCATTTCAACAATATATAAGGAAAGTAGCAAATCATGCTTAGGATTCCAGGAAAGGAAGAAGCAAGACTGGATAACACCAGAAACACTAAACACCATAAAGATGAGAAAGGAAATGAAAAGAAAGAAAACAGAAGCGAAGTCCCCCAGGTTAAAGCAACTATATAGCGAACAGTACAGCCAGCTGGACAGGGAAGTTAAACGCCAAACCCGAGCCAACAAAAGGAATTTCCTAGACGATCTTGCAAAACAGGCAGAAGAGGCAGCACTGAGAAATGAACAAAGCACAGTATACAAAATAACTAAATTCATCAGCGGAAAACAAGGTGCAAACAATATTACATTAGTAAGAGATAAGCAAGGAAATCTCATCAAGACAGCAGAGGGACAGGAAACAAGATGGGCAGAGCGCTTCAGAGAAACTCTGAACAAGGAAATACCAGAGACTAGAAAGAACAGAAGATGTGTAGACCACATATTCACTCTCAGGAACATTATAGAGCAGTGCTCAGAATGGCAAAGACAGCTTTACATAAATTTTGTTGATTTTGAAAAGGCTTTTGACAGCATACATAGGGACAGTTTATGGAATTCCAAGCTGCATAGTGTCAATCATAAAAAGCCTCTATGCCAACTTTACGTGTAGTGTTGGGCAGAGCAACCTAACCTTCGAGGTGAAGACAGGAGTACGACAGGGATGCCCCTTATCAACCACTCTATTTTTAACAGTCATAGACTGGGTGATGCACCAGACAACAGAGGGCAGTCCAAGAGGAATAAGATGGACAACATTTTCTACATTGGAAGATCTGGAATATGCAGATGACATTGCACTGCTGGCACATTCACATCAACACACCCAGGAAAAAACGGATAGACTTAATAAGTTTAGCCAGCAGGTGGGCTTGAACATCAATTTAAAGAAGTCTGAGGTCATGACGCTCAATGTGAGCAACCCTGAGCCCATATCAGTAAGGAATCAGCAACTGGTACAGACAGATACCTTCACATACCTAGGAAGCATAGTAACACCAGACGGTGGGGCAGGCAAAGACATCAACATCAGAATGAATAAGGCAAGAACAGCCTTCTTTAGCCTAAATAACATCTGGAAGTCCTCCCAATACAGCACAAGCACAAAATTAAGATTATACCAGAGTTGCGTGCTTTCTGTGCTTCTCTATGGTGCGGAATGCTGGAGAGTCACAGAGAAGGAAATGTCGAAATTGTCCTCTTTTCACACAACATGCCTAAGAAAAATTCAACGCATCTTTTGGCCGAATACCATCACCAACCAAGATCTGCTTACTCGTAGCAAGCAAGAGGACATGCACACCATCATAGCTGGCAGACGCTGGAGCTGGGTTGGTCATGTCCTCAGAAGAGACCCCGATGCCATCACTAGAACAGCTATGCTTTGGACCCGTGAAGGAAAGCGAAAGAGAGGCCGACCACAAACAACTTGGCGGAGGACTGTGGAGGCTGAGATGCAAAGAATGAACCAGAGTTGGGGCACTGTACGAAGGATGGCCACCGACCGTGCAAAGTGGAATCAATTTGTTGTTGCCCTATAAGACGCCCCTAGGCGTGATGGCCACTGACTGCTTTGACGGTCGGCGGTTAAGGATCGAAGAAGAAGAAGAAGATACATATAGGGAACTGAGTGAATAAGTCACTATGGATTTTGATATGGATCCTGAGTGTGATGTAGATCCTAGAGATATAAGACCTATGTTGGAGTGTGCATTGGTGGTAGGTAGAGATAATAAGGGATTGTGAGGCCCACGACTTGGAGCATGGGGGCTGGATGATTTTTTGATTAATGTGTCAGCATCCCTGGAGTCATTTGCTGAACATAACTTTAAGTTAGTTTGTAATTTTGTAATGGCTAAGGATTTGGTTAATTTGCTACGGCATCTTCGTGTGTTTTTGCAACAATATATTGAGGTTGAACACGGACATATTGTGCAAGGTATATGCAAAATAATCCACAACGATATTTCTGACGTGCAGAAAAGGGAATTGAAGAATGAGAAACAAACAAAAGTAAACAAACAGAGGACTCTGCAGGAGAGAGGTAAGTTTTTACAAGATAGTGCTGAAAAGAATAAATTACAAGAAACAGTGTCTAAACTCACAATTGATTTGCATAAATCAAACTTGGAGCTTTCTAGTGTGAAAGCAGCATTAGACTCTGAATGCAGTAAAGTTAAAAACTTAGAAGGTCAGATAGGATATAAGAATGGCGAGATTAGTTATCTCAAGCAGGAGATTGAAAATAAGAGAGAAATGTATGAGAAGGTAAAGGTTGAGAGCAATGTAAGTGAGAAGAAGTATATAGATATGCTCCATGATGTGTTGAATGATAATGATATTCTCAGTAGCCAACTGAAGGAAAAGAATAACGTATCTTCCGAGAAGATTAATGAGTTGAGAGCACAAGCTGCTAAAGTTGGTCTTCAGGCTCAGGTGGCCCTTCTTCAGCCACAGATAGAAGACGTGCAAAAGAAGAGATTAATGAAATTGGAACCACAGAGGAGAACAAATAGAGAAAAGGATGATAAGGAGAGATTAGAAGAGTTGACGGTGCACAAAAGGAAAATGACTGATATTGAGAAATTACTCATGGAGGAGAAGAGTAAGGTTTTAACATCTAATGACTTAATTAAGCAACAAAGCGAAGACATCTCACTTAGAAATGCTGAGATTAGTGATCTGAGAAAAAGAGTTAATGGTTTGGTAGATGTTGTTTTAGGCATCAAGGGGTTGTCTACTGTCAATGTTGACAATAGTAGACAGAAGGTTGTTTATCAACAAGTAAAACAAGCAAGGAGCCAGCCCTATACATTCTTTGCTGAGATGAAAATTGAACATGATGGACGTAGATCCTTACGTGGCAAATACAATTTCCCACGTACTACTTCTGGAAAAAATACTGACTCGTGGCGTCAGGCCAGCAAAGATAATTCTGCTATAACAGTCAGTTCTATAGACTGCAAAAAAAATGGAGATACATTTCAAGGCAGAGCTCAAAAGACCAATCATTATTCTAATTATGGAAATTCTGATAAACAGGTAATAAGGGACAAAGCTATTAGTAAGACTTGTACCCAAAATAAAATTCAACATGTTGATAACTATAAGGATTTTGTTATCACTGGTACTGATCAATTTGGTAAGCATATTGTCACAAAGGAGAATAGAAACAATTTTGGTGAGAGAAATAACTACATTAAAGGTTATCAGCCTTATAATGATGGTTCTAGAACACAACAAAATCCATCGGTTAGATATTTTTATAGAAATAGAAATACTTATCATAATAATGTTGCACAACAAAAGAATAAACTTGGTTATAGACAAGGTAACAGTAAGAGTATTGTTTCAAATACTGCTGCTTGTTATGCATTTTGAGTTCGAGAGAATATCTCATTGTGTGTAAGTAGGATTTTATTTCAGCCTACTGCTGGGATGACCTTCATTTCGGTCAGGATGTTCCTATCCTTCTGTGTTATCGACTATGTGACGAGGAAATGATGGCATCATATAGAAACCAGACGTTTTCACTGCCACAAGTTTGGGTAAAATGTAAGACTAACTTTCTGTTTTACTTCAATAAATCTCACAAAGTGATTGAAATAGACATTTTCATTTGTATTTTCCCACAGTATTTGGCTTTGTGTTAAAAATCATCACACCGAAGTTATTTTTTACTGTGAGAGGAATGTAGGTCAACCTACGACCAGGTGTCTAGTCAAGCGCAGCCAAGCCAGCCTGTTGATCCGTATTGTATGACATCGCCCCGTGTGGTTTACAGAATACTATCAGAAGACGGAGTTGTGACCTATTTTTTTTTCTTTCTTTAGGAGTTGGTTTAAGATTGCTACAGTGTTTCTTATACTTAATTTTTTTTGGATAATGAATTACTGTGTTGTATAGTAACTTACATTATATAATGTCTTAGTGCGTATTGTGTATGTTCATATGTATGCATTGTTATAACTCTATGTTATGGTTTTCCTGATTGTTTTGTGGATAAACATTATATATATTATGATTGCAATGAAATTGTATCATATCACTTTGTATTGACTTATCTTTAATTTTTGTAATGGGATTGTTGATTTGTGATATTTTCATACGCTAGTCGGAAGACTATTCCACTTAGACCATATTATGTTGGACCATAGGTGCTCCGTTGTGAAGTTTGAAGCAATGATAGTTGATTCATCAAACATTGATATGTTTTGGCAGCATTGGTTCTTAGGATAATTTTGTACTTGATGAGATTGCCAGCCCTATGCACAAACTCATTAGCGAGGAATATGCGTTAGTTGTTTCAGAGAGTTATTCATTAAATTTATTTTTTCTTTTCATATATTCTGGTGCTATGTCTAATTAATATATTACCATATACAGAGGTTATATGCAGTAACTATTGTGTTGTGAAATGTAATTTTGAAACTAAACTTGTATGTGTTATTTATGATTTTGTATTTGTATTTGAAAACATATTTTGAAACATTGGTTTCTGGTATTTTTTGCCATGTGCTTTTTTCTGCTGAATTCTGTTTAAACTAGTATGCGTTTATTATGAGTCTACTTAAGAATTTGAATTCTTTTTGTTAGATGTCATTCATTTGGTTAAAGATGATTTCATTTTGGTATATTAGTTATAGATTTCCATTTCTTTGGAAGCGGTCTATACTTTGGTTATGCTTCCATGTTTCATCTGGATGTTACTTTATTCTATTTGTATACGTTTACTTCTTACACTTCTTATACTTCCATTCTTTGTATTCTTACGTATTGTAATATGGATTAGTATATGTAACTATTGGTGACAGTTCTATTTATTTTATGCAAGGAATTGTTACTATTAGGTATTATGGATCTTTCTTTCTATTTCGATTTCTTTGTTGATTTTCTGTGCTGATCATGCTTCTTTTGTTTGATCTTGACTTTACTTCCTATTTATTATGTCATGTTTGGTCTACAGTAATAATACTTAACTTTGTTTGTAAATGATTATTTCGGTGTATTTAGCAGATTATTATGGTTAATTTGTTTATTGTACACTTGCTTTATTATTTGGCGAGGTATTATTTTGACCTTATCATAAAGCTATTGTTGTAAGCATATATTAGAGCTTAGCTGACCCCTTATTTTTCATTGATGTAGTTTTTTCAAAAAAATGATAATCATGTTTTTCTCCAGAGCGGGTGGTAGCTGTTAAGGTCAAAAGGGGAGTGATCCGTACTATGCTGATTATACAGTGTGAATTCAGGGTTGTAGCACTTGTCGGCTTGTTTAATTGTGAGTTGTTTAAACATTTATATGTTAGAAAACAGAGTGTACAGAAAGCGTGTGAGCGCTAGTCATTTAGTTATTCTGTACTGGTGTCGGCCGGCTGTGAATAGCTCACGGCTAGTCCGTGAACAGCCGAGTCCGGTGACTGTTTGGCGGGAGATGTGTGTTCCCGTGGCAGTCGGAGAGGAGTCTAAGTTTGGGCGTTGACTGGAGTCAGCCCTGTGTTTTGTGTGTGTTCCCAAGGGTAGTGTACGGGAACGATGTTTGGCCATTTTTCGAGGTGTACCATTATTTGCCTATTTTAGGTGTGATTATCTGCAGATAAGAGAAGATAAGGTGTACTTTATGTTAAGGACATGTTCTGGGGCCTTGGTGTCTACAGGCCGATGTTTTGAATCATATTTACCTCCCTGATAGATTTCTATTGTGCAGGAACGGCGCTAGGAGATGGTAAGGCCATTGTTCCTTATGGAGGGAGAGTTTTCTGGCGGATGTACTTTATTTAAAGAGATTATAAGGCCAGGATTTGTGCAGGCCAGATTACTTGTAAACTGCAGAGCGGACAGTCTTTTGAGTATATATAGATTTAAGGATCCATGAACAGATATCAGAGTTATTGAAGAGATTATAAGGCCAGGAGTTGTGTAGGCCAGATTACTTGTAGACTGCAGAGCGGACAGTCTTTTGAGTATATATATATATATTTAAGCCTGTGTGGCGTTTTGATAATTGCAGTGTATGCAATCGTTGAAGTATTCCTATAGATTTAAGCCTGTGTGGCGTTTTGTAACTGCAGTATCAGCAGTCGTTCTGGTGAATTTACTGATGTAACATTAGAACTGCGATGTAAACACATACTGAACAGATGTGAGGACTTGATGTGACTGGTGGTGAATAAATTAAGTTGCCA
>JAMPIV010002500.1:0-49137 GCA_024509875.1 Oreohelix idahoensis
GAAGAGAAAACGAAATGGGGCCTATTGAAGACTAAATCACAGTAACTCCGTCACATTACCCCACCCTTCGAGGTCGGAGCCTGCCGATCTAATTTACTGTGGTCTTGGTGTTCAGATTGGTCCCTATCTATGTCTCCCGAGCTGTCTTTGAGTCGCTCTGCAACTGGCAGGCGGCTGGGCCAATCACCCAAACCATACCTCCTTCCCGTGTGCACCTGGCCTTGTTTACTTAATTTTCTCCTCCAGGGTTTCTTCCTGATAAGTGTCCTTGGCCTTGGTGGAGTACAGCTACCGCACAACTCCCTGACCACTGAAGAGGTAATTAGCGGGTTACGTGCTGTCCGACAAAGACTATCCGCTGGGTGTTTACGTTTATATGGCCTGTACCTAGCTGATCTGAGGTACCTGCGGCTGACTGTAATGTCCCACGAGCGAGAATCACTGTTCCGAAATTGGAAAAGTTTGTTGGCCAAAGAAACGCGCATCTGTTTCTTCTTTTACCTCTCCTTAACTACTCCCATGCTCCGGTGGGAGAGTTGACCTCTCTTCAGACCTGTGCCCTCCAATGGCGGGTCTGGAACTTCCCTTGCCTTGTCCGCAAAAGACTGACTTGGTCAGCTGAACTGACCGGCTGGCTCTGTAGAGGCCTGGCGACGGCGACTACAGTGCTGCGCATCAGCGGGTTTGTGACCGCTGGTATAGTGCAAAAAAGATGCCCCATCTCGGGTTCCTCTGGTGTCGAGCCTCCGATTGCTTGCTGGGTTTCTATTGAATCCTGATCGATCTCAATAGCTTCTACCTTTGAAGAAAGGTAGGTAATATCTGCCCCTGGCAGTGGTTCTGTGATCGCTCTTCCCCTACCAACATGAAGAGGGACCGAGCTCGCTAACATAGCTCCTTGCAAATTCGTAAGGCCGCTTTCCTCACTCTTTTCTGGCCTGAAAAGTTGGTGAGATGAACCTGTAGACCACGGGAGCTCTCCGTCTAACACCCTGGTTCTACCTTCAACCTTGCCCTCCCCTGTGAGAGTTACTGGCGTCAGTTGGAATGTGTCCTGCAGTGACACTTGACGGTTTAAGATCCCGTTTGATCGCGGAGAATCTGAGATAAAGCTCTCAGTGACTTGTTCCAATGTTCCTTGAATACAGTTCTTGTCAGTATGTCCCTCTCCTGAAGGAGCTAATACCATCGGGGGCCTCATTCCCGACGACAAAGAATGTACTTCCACAATCACCACTGTTTTGCCTTTAGGCTGCACAGGGATGTCAGGCGAATGCGCCTCTGCCTGTTGTTTTTCGCTGTCCCGCTGGGGAGCTGGCGAAACATGCCTTATTAGGGATTAGAACCCTGCCCTCGACTTTCCGTGTCGAGTATGTCGTGCTGTCTCACGAGCATGGGAGAATCGATAGCCATCCGATTTATGCTTGCTCGCGTTATTCCCCCTGTTATGCAGTTTCCACGCCTGGGATCGCTTCGTAATCTTCCCAGCGTTGTAAGGGCTGCTTTCCTTACTTAACCCCCTCCCTTGTTTGGGCTTCGGGTCCATTTCCAACGGAAAGTCCTTTTCCTGGAGTTGGGGCGAAATTTGAGCCGACAAGTTATCATTTAATGGCGCAAGATTTTCAGAGGGGTTGTCCTTTTCTAGTAGCTCCTTTTCCCTCTGTTGTCTTCTTCTTTCCGATTCCAGGTCCTGTTCCATCGCTTCGTCTACCAACTCTCGGATGAATGCTTCGCTGTCCCCAGCTTTTGCACAGGTCCATGCCAAGGCTAGACGATTGCCAAATAAGTTGTCTACTTCATATTGCCTCTGCAGGCTTTCTGCATATTCCAGAAGGGGTGGAATTTCGCTATCACCGTACTCCATGAACTTAGCTACCTCAAGTGCAATCTTATGTACTTTATCGAGATCAGCCATGTTACCTGCAAATTCTGCCGTAAGCTCACAAATATAGAGACGTGAAGGCCCCATAACTTCCCGTTACCTACTAGGAATTAATCTCTCTATAACCGCTGTCCCAAAACCCGAACTCAGACTAGCACCAGTCTGACTAATAACTACCTGAAAAATATTGTTATGCAGCTACTAAAAATTCTACCTTCCTGTTAAGAAAAAAATCTGTTAGCCATCAATTACTTCTAAGTTCTATAACTAACCTATCACTACCATCCAACTGCCTGCAACCTGTGGAAAAACTTTCTGTGGAAAAACTTATAACTGGATCAGTTCTACTAGCTCTGTCTAGGGGATATTGAAAGAATCTATTCTCAGACTTTCCTATAGAAAACAATCTGTCAATCTAGATAAGATACCAGAATGATCCTACAAAGCTGATCCCGGACGAGCCCCCACTTTGTCACGAGTTGGATTTAAGTTAGAGTTATGCCCAAGTGTAGGACAAGACCCTAGTGTGAGAAAAGACTAAGATAATAGATTAATTATGAGAAATGACAGTGAATGTAGTAAGGTGAGTCTATTGGCCCGAGGAGGATAACCGAAATTAAATCTTCCTCGCCAAATCGTGACTAAAGAAATGCTATAAACTCACCACCTCTGGCTACCTTTAACAGACTAAAGGAGATAAGGTTAAACTAACACTACAGACACCACTGTACAGACAACAGTTAAGGACTATACAGTGACGAAGCTGATCCAGTGAACATTAAATAAGTTTATTATACAAATCCACATAAGTTTATAACATAGTAACAACAATATATATATAACGTGCCAGGTTTGCACTGCCCTGGAAAATAAAAAGAGGACTCAATTAAAATTTATAAGACACATCAAAATATGAACCCAACCACTCTCACTCATTCATTCACCTTGCTGGGGAAACAAAATCAGAATGATTACTTAGATTCTTACTACCCTCTAATTTAGTGGCCCTCAACTGTAGCCACCACTCTCTATTACACTACTATCTCTAAAGTCAATGGCTGCTGACCCTTCATGAAGACTATCTGCACAGCTGCTAACTCTGTCAGCGGTATACGCCACTAAGTCACACTCTGCACTGCTATGTAATAGACTTTTTCTCTAACTCTAAGGCTCAGAGGCTATCCTCTAAGAATAATATGAGACTCTGCAGGTCCCTGATCTATTTTCACCATCTCTCTCCACTTCTCCTGCCTTGCTGCTCTCGTTTCATTTCAGCAACCGGGAAATGATATCCCTTTCTTCCTGGTTCTGACTCGTACTTCTGATGACTTCTGAAAATATTGACTAGGCACTTGCCGTAGACTGTAGAGGCTTCTCTATTTGGCGAAAAGAAAGCTGATTTTCCCTTGCTATGTTACCCCTCATTTGGGTTTAGGCCCTTCGGTATTAATTTTGACCGAGGCTAAAAAAAAAAGACACACCAACCCGCTTGCTTGGGTTCGATGGGTGTGTATGAGCTTAGAGCTCCGGGTTTTAAGAAAACCCTTCTCACTGAAGACTGCGTCGCTGTCTCGACCTGCTCTTCCTCGCTCCCTCTCTCTGGGGCCACAATACTCAGAGCCGATACCCACCGCGGTACAAGCTCTTACGCCTCTGGCGCTTCCTCGACGTTTTCTCTCTTGAGAAGACTGGCTACCTTTGCCAGCTGTCAGGAACAAGATTTATTGGCAACTCCCGCTCTTCGGGCCGTGACCACTGCTGTGGACACAAAAGACATGCCACTCTGTACTACAATACCAAAATACTTTCATATAATAAACTTACATATAAAACGTAAACAGTGGATGCTTCAGTCACGCTCATATCTTAGCACAACATGTAAACACCCAAAACGCAGACTGCTCCACCATTTCCCCTCTCTTGTGCACGACGATACGTAAATATTTACTGACTCTGGGTCATCTCCCCCCGACTACACCCTGTCTGTCTAGTAAACCCGACTCACTGATCAATACTAATTATACACAGCTTGCTCAGGCCTTAAACATTAAAACCAGGTAGGGAAACCTCCCGTACTTAGGCCTACTTTAACTCTGTAAGCGGTCTCAGGACCTTATCATCGTTTCCCCCTTATGATAAAAATGCACAACAATTAACTGCACATCAATGTTTAAAATTCACCATTACATTTATATATTACATTTCTATACACAGAAATATATCTATCTC
Source organism: Oreohelix idahoensis (assembly GCA_024509875.1). Taxonomy (NCBI): domain Eukaryota; kingdom Metazoa; phylum Mollusca; class Gastropoda; order Stylommatophora; family Oreohelicidae; genus Oreohelix; species Oreohelix idahoensis. The sequence goes on from JAMPIV010002500.1 coordinate 4,112, forward strand.
TATAGACTATATTACCTAGAACTCATTAAATTCCATAACACAAAAATCAAATACTACTCTGCATAATATTTAATTACACAACCACTTAAGGCACCATAATTTCCTTTCACTTCTACCCCACGTGGTTTCCCTGAAATTATATTTTAACTCCCCCGATAGAAAAATATTTAATTATCTACTCTATCCATCCAGAATTCCTACTCGAATAAATCCCGATAAACCACGTGATTAAATTTTCCCGAAAAAATCCGTTCCCGTATTTTATTAGGAGACTTATCAGAATTAATCTCTCAATGAAATAAAATACACGTGCTTCAGAATATTCTGTAAATTAATATAAATCTAGGATGCGTGTATGTCTACAGACTTTCTATTAAATCTACGGAGCACACCTACGTAATATCTCTTTATCACTCATAGACACTGTAGAAATAAATGATGGCGTTACAAGTTATAAATTTCAAAAATAAATTAAATTAGAACGGACTAAGGCTCTATTAGGGAACTAGATTTAATTACCACGCTACTTTAAATTACTGACATACCAAATATTGCGTTCAGCGTTAGAAGCCGACAATATGCTTGGATACACGGCCCAGGATTTCTGCAGGAAGAGACCGCTAAATCGAAAAGCGCTACTTTATCTTAGATTTTCCTGCTCTGACCCCCGACCTACTTGAGGCAAGGCGTCTCCCTACAACCAATAGAATTAAAGATACTCTAAAATTTTCCATGCGCTCATCTCTAAATTTAGAACCAGTGTATTCGTGCTTACTTTAAATGCGCGCGTATTTCCGGCTACGTAACGTTACCTAACGTCGTCCGCTAGCGTGAGCAGAAAGTTGGACGTTACCTGGGTAGGGGTCATCTCCCCTTCCCCACGAAAAATGACCGCGATAAATTTAACAACGCAAAAAATGGAATTTTCAAGATCGCGATAATTAGAAAAAGGCCGACTGGTGCCATTTCAGTACTAACCTACATTAATCCCTATAGAAAAAAACCCGCAATTACTTTACCTACAGAAAAAATCTAAACACCCCTATTATTCAGAGAGAAAAAGAATACTTCCCAATCTTTGCTAGAGAGAAGGCAAAAATGGCAAATTCACTAGTTACGAAGAGAAAACGAAATGGGGCCTATTGAAGACTAAATCACAGTAACTCCGTCACAGACCGCATGGCCTTTGATGGGAGGTTAAATCCCGCCCACAACCCTTTCGGAGAACGATTTATAGCAATCTTTTCCTTAACGCCGGCCCAAAAGAGGACGGGCCACAGACTCACTCCTGTTTCTAGAGCAATAAACAGCAGATCATTTTCTTACCTGGCTGTCACCCCGCCTGGTGGGAGTTGCCAAAGCTCTCAGAACAGCGGTACCATCAAAGAACAGGCTGATCTTCAGAATTCAACGTGGAGCGGCCGCGATCTAAAGAAACAGGGAACTCGCAGCTCACAGAGTAGCTTCTCGGAAACTTTTCACACCCTCATGCAAGCAAGCCTGAGACGGAAGGAAATCGGTAGACCGGGGAAAACGAAGGAATTGCAGCGATTAACACATCGGCGAGGTACCCCGGATTTTGCTCAAGTTCAAGAAAGGTGCGAAAATTTAACACGCCCCATTCAAGTTACATTCGAGAAGTATAAATAGAGAACTCCGATAAACTGCATTTTATCGTTCGCTCTGACAGAATCCTAGTTGCACTAGCATAGTCGGATTCCTGCTGGATTTCATCTACCTTCGTGACTATTGGAGTGTATTCTTTCTGTGCAGACGGTAATTTATACATTAGCTTCGAGTGATCAGTGGTCGAGTTATTTCAATTGATTTCAATGGATTGTGGTGTAAATTTAACCTTATTAAATAAACCCATTTTCAAAGTTCTAGTGCAAACTAATGTTACAGCTAAAAGTATTTCCTAATACAATTGACGCGTAAATTTATTTTGCAGACGTTAAAGAGAATTATAACTTTAATACAGTTTAGTTCTGTATAGATAGATGTGCTTTTAATTATTTTTAACTCACGGGAAGTTTTCCTGATTTGTTAATTGACGACGCTAATAAGTAAATAGGCTAACTGTAATTTATCGCGTCAGATTATAATATGATTTGTAATGCATTTTTGTTTTGATTATCTTTCATTCAGAACGATCATTCAACCTGCATCCCAGCAATTATTAATTATATACAGAGTTCTGCCAAACTCAATTTGATAACTCCAGTAACATATGAACTTTTTTAAAGCTAAACTGGTGGCGACCTGTAATGGGCCCCGCTCCTCTGAACGTAACTGAGAATACAGCCATTCAAGAAACACTTTAAAAATACTAGTTCATATAGAGTCCTAAAAGAAAACTGGAAGCAGAACATATTTTATTCACTGCCCCTATTTGTGAAGAAGAAAAACATCGATCTACTTGAACACTGTCTGTCACGTATATTCAGTGGATTTTACCCCCCCCCCCCCCCCCCCCCACCCCCCCGAAGAAGAACTTACCTCAGTGTTTTTCTTAACTTGTGACATTACGGAAAAAGGAAGTTATCTCCACCAGCTGTGCCAATTTTAGGAACCACACCATACCTCACGCTCAGCCAAGTGCCTGTGCCTTTCTTTAGGAACTTTATCTAATAAACAAACAGTACCGTTAAACTTCAACGTACAGCGATTTCGGGACACTTTGTTAACTTCAACAACCCGCAAAATCTGGGGCTGTACACGGAAGAAATTACTTTTACCTAAGCCAAGGTTTAGTGCTGTTTTTTTGATGTATTTCCTATGAAGTGCCAGAATTCACCTTTCGGTAAGTCTGCGTGTGTGTTTGTGGGGATGGCCAGCCCTAGTGTGTTTTTTTTTAATGAAAGGAGAGTTATCTTTTCCTTACCCTTTTAATTAGTTCGACCTTGTACTAAGGTGCATTATATTCCTTGTACGGGATCTCTCCTAGCGGGATTGGGTAACTGGGTTCATTCCCCCCTCCCGTAAAATTTGTTGATTTAAAGGGAGACAATTGAGAACCCTAGCTTTTCCTCTACACCCCCCCCCCCTTCCTTTACCGTAACCCCTTGCCTCAAAGTAATAAATTTACCAGTGGGTTAAATTGCCTATCTCTGATCCCCCCCCCCCCCCCCCTTTCTTGTCTTTGGGACCGGGTTTTGTCTGTTAGTAAATATAAACGGGAAACGGTGGATGGGATATTTCTCCTCAAAACCCCCTCTTCCCTTATCATATTTGTATTCTGTAACCTTTGATTTTGACTGTAAATGTACAATTATGTGTGAGTCCTTTATGATAATAAAGGTATTAATATTTATTTGTGTTGGTTGTCGGTTGGCCTAAAACTCCAAACATTTCCATCTGTGTAGGTTGTATTCATGTACGTTGAGCGACAGAATCACCAAATCGGTGAGCGCGCCTGAGCGACTGGAACTGACAAACAATTGTTTGTGCAGAAGAGAGATAGGAGTAGTCTGTGAGAAAACAGATATTGTCGTAATAAGAGACTGTCCTTGCTCCTTCCCAGCGCTTGTGAATCTACTACCTCATTCTCCTAAATCCTTATTCTCACAGAGCCTTCAATATCACTTTACACTCTAAAGGGACCAATATTCATCAGCACCCTCTCAGATAAAAATTACGACAAAGAAGAATATAGACATGACAGTTGATCGTACAAATCTAACATTGATGGACGACCTTAAACAAACAAACAAATAAGATTTATTTTCATTGTAGGAATCCGCTACATTTACGCCATGCATTATATCTATGGAGATGTGGAATCATATAAATATCTTGATAACAATATAGGAAAAGCTGAAAGAAAAAGAAAGAGAGGCCGATCAAAAACAACCTAGCGGAGGACTGTGGAGGCTGAGATGCAAAGAATGAACCAGAGTTGGGGCACTGTACGAAGGATGGCCGCCGACCGAGCAAAGTGGAATCAATTTGTTGTTGCCCTACAAGACGCCACTAGGCGTGATGGCCACTGACTGCTTTGACGGTCGGTGGCTAAGGATCAATGAAGAAAGAAGAAGATAACTTTATTTATTTAGCAGAGCACTAGAGAAACATACAACTTAAAAAAAAGAACAACGTAACAAAGTTATACCTGTCTAACTGCGCTAAGGTACTTTATGGTACATTGTAAAAACAATTATTATTATTTTTTTAGCATTAAAGACAACAAAAACCTTTTAAATATTACTAATGTTAACAACTTTGTTCTTTCCCTTGTAAAATTTTGTCTCCCTTATATAATTATGCTACACACATACATATACACTGATATATACATATATATCTTACCAGTGATATCTTAACCCAATGTAACATTTTAAGTAAGACTTCAAACATAAGAACCAACGGGCTGATCACCCGTTTGCCGGTCACTTCGATTACGGAAACAGCAGCAGATGGATTGATTTGCCGTTGCCCTAAAGACGCCAATAGGTGTGATGGGAAACAATGGCGAAGAAAACCTATCTGCTGTTGCCCTAAGACGCCACTAGGCGTAATGGCCACTGACTGCTTTGACGGTCGGTGGCTAAGGACGGAAGAAGAAGAATCAAACATAAGAAGGACGTAATTTGAACTTACTTGTTCTATCAGAGACTTGCTTGGAAACTGACTTGTACAACTGAATACAATAATTTAAATCTACGTAGAATGTTTACGATGACAATATATTTAACCCTTCATACCAGTTTAAAACGTCAAGTGAAAACCAAAGAGAGAAATGTAATAATATAACATTAAAAATAAGGGAACGGGGTGAGAAATGGTGAATGTGATAATGACTGTTGTTCGCTGGTAAGGTACTGTTGTAGCGGAAGGTAACACAAGAGTATTGGAGATCTACTTTAGAAACAGTGAGCTCTAGATAAAATCATGTCTGTTTTCAGGTGTCCGAGTATTTTTAATTTAAAAAGCGTACAGCCTATATGTAAATTTTATCTCTGCCAGATAATCTGTTTCCTACATTCCCATCAGTAGAGTGGTAGACAATTTTAACTAAATGCTATTTTACAGAAATGTCAACTTTACTTCAAATAAAAGATCACGTTCCTATCTCATACAGTTTGTAATTTTAGTGATTATTTGTAAGCTAGATCGTGGGTTTTCACTGGGAATGGGGGAACCTTGCTTCTTAAATGTCCGAAATATCTCGAATTAAAAAAAAAATTCGTTCTGTTATTACTCTAACCGCCTAGAGATCTACCTAATTGTCCTCTTTAATCTACCGGAAGAGTTAGATCTAACTTATGCCCATCCCTGCAATATTGTGTGTGTGTGTATTTTTTTAACGGAACCCCGGCCTTTGACTGTCCACATCCAACATTGGTATCTGCCTTAAACATATAATGTCATTCTCACATTGGCATAATAGTTATGTCGTGAATCGGCGTAAATCTCTGAGGATTTATTACGTCATCATTCCCGTTGTCACTTACTTTCGTTATGTATCGAGTAAAACTTGGGAAAATCCTTTGAACGGAAATATTCCTTATTTAAATAATGTAAATCATCATCATCTCAACCCATAACCCGTCATGGGTCGTAGGGGTGCCATGATGGAAGCATCAGCAGACAGGGTCCTCCACTGCTCTCTATTCTCAGCAATGCGTACAAGTGTGGAGAAACCGTGTCCTGCCCATTCTTTGATGTTATCAGCCCAGGATTTTCTTTGCCTTCCTCTTCTCCGTTTACCTTCGACTGTTCCCTGGAGGATCGTTTTCGAAAGGGAGTCATGACGAGTTACATGCCCAAACCAGGCAAGCTTTCGACGTTTCACTATTGACAAAAGTGGTTCTTGATGGCCTGCATAGGTGTTTATCTTCTCTCTAACATAGACATTTGTTTTGTGCTCTTTATAGCAAATGCGCAAAATTCTTCTATAACATTTATGCTCGAAAGCCTGAATCCTTCGCTCCGTATCTGCAGTGAGTGTCTAGCCCTCACACCCATACAAGAGAATAGATAATACAAGTGATTTGTATAATTTGATCTTCACAGGAAAACTGATGTTACTTTTCCAGATCACATTCAACCTTGTCATGGCAGCTGAGGCCATCTCAAGTCTTGTCTTGATTTCTTTATTTGATCTTCCATCACTACATATAGTGGACCCGAGATATTTAAAGGTGTTAACTTCTTCTAACGTTTGCCCATTTAACGTAATGTTGGTCGGAACATGTTTCTTATGGCTATTCACCAATATCTTGCTTTTTTCTATATTAATTTCCATCCCATATGTTCTTGTTACTTTCTCCAGTCTAGAGGTAAGGTCTTGAAGTTCTGATTCTGTTCCAGCTATCAGATCAATATCATCAGCAAAACGTAGATTACACAGAGGTCGGCCTCCAATCGATATGGTTGATTTATAATCGTAGAGAGCCTCCTGCATAATATGTTCTAGATAAATGTTAAAGAGCACTGGTGACAGGATACATCCCTGGCGAACTCCTACAGTTGTTTTGAAAAATTCTCCAATGTCATTGCTTGCAAAAACAGCACTGCTTGCGTCCTTGTATAGTGCTTCAATGATATCTATGATGTTGGTATCAAAATTGAATTTTCTCATTATTTGCCATAAACCTTCATGCCAGACTCGATCGAAGGCTTTTGTGAAATCGATGAAGTTATGGTATAAATCATGTTGATGCTGGAGATGTTTTTCGATCAGTAATCTAATATTGAAGATTTGTTCTGAGGTACTTCTTTTTGGTCTAAAGCCAGCCTGTTCTTCTGACAAGATTTCTTCTGATTTCTGTTTTATTCTGTTCAAAAGTATCCTTAACATCACCTTACTTGGATGACTAATAAGGCTAATGGTTCTGTAGTTCTTGCACACTTTTCTTTGGAAGCGGTATTACTAATGACTGCGTCCATTCTTTTGGCCATTTTTTTGTACTCCATATCTTCTGGCAAATTGTTGTCATGATTTTTACTATATCTGGTCCTCCATATTTCAAGAGCTCTGCTGGTATATTATCCACACCCGGTGACTTCCCTCCTTTCATCGAACATATAGCCTCTTCCACTTCTTCCCGTAGTATTGCTGCATTTCCGAGTTCTCTGTTTTCGCACTTAATGTTGTTTAATATGCCTAGGTCAGTGTCAAGTTTACAGTTATATAATTCTTTACAATATTCTGTCCACCTTCTCATTACAGCTGTTTTTTCATTGAGCAGAGCCCCATTGCTATCTTCTATGACAGTTACCCTGGGCTGTTGGGGTTTTGATAGTCTTCTTAATGTGTCAAAAACTGCCTTGCTGTTACCTTTATTAGCCCCGTATTAATGGACTCACATTGATCAGCTACCCATTTTTCTTTGGCCTGTTTCATTTTCTTTCTAATATTTTTATTCACCATACTGTATTGCCATGCTGCTTCAGGAACCTCTTTCTTAACCTTTTTCATTTCTCGCCGTGTATCACATAACTTCAGAATTTCATCTGTAACCCATGGTTTGTTTATTTTCTTTCTTTTACCAAGTATTTCTGTTGCTGATTCAATGAGCACGTCTTTCATGTTCTCTGTGATTGAGTTGATATCATCCTCCAAAAAGTTGAGAGCTGCGAATTTTCCTCCAACAGTTGCCTCAAAGATTCCCGCGATTTCTGGATCTTTCAATTTGTCTAAATTGAATCTTAACTGAGAACATCTGTTTTGATTATAGTTCTTTTTGAGTTTAAGCTTGAGCGTCATCAATACCATGTCGTGATCACTACCAATGTCGGCGCCAGGAAAAGTCCTAGTCTTGGCTTTATTAATGTAAATGGCTAGCAAAAAACTCGATTTAGCCTGTATTTAGTCATATATCTATATGAAGACTGCTTGCAACGGATTCATAGATTTACAAAAGAAGGCAGAAGTGGGACTGAATTATGGAAACATCGTTAGGAATCACCTCATGATGTTATTCCAGAGATATTGCGAAATATTACTTCGAATTAAACACAAAACTAGCTTTTTCGTCCGACAAAACTGAGACGAACATAAATTTACCCAACATGCTCTCCGAGTCGCACACCAACCTACTATATAAGGACGCGGGGATATTCAAATGAGACACTTCTCACATACTAGATATTGTGATATTGTATAACAGACTCACTGTCACTACTCACACACAAAATAATATGATATTGTATAACAAACTCACTGTCACTACTCACACACAAAATAATATGATATTGTATAACAGACTCACTGTCACTTCTCACATACTAGATATTGTGATATTGTATAACAGACTCACTGTCACTACTTGTCGTGAAACATTCTAAATCCACATATATAAATTAAAAGGTAAATGTAAAGCCTAACACATAAATTCAATAAAAGGGAAAGAAGAATGGTAAAGAACAGTGCTGTCACAATGACTGTACTCGAGATCCTCTTTTTCTGCTTCGTCTGCATATTCTCACGCTTTCACGTTTACTAGTAAAGCCTACTGCATCAATACACGCGTTTCAACAAAACAATAAAACGTGTACTGTATTTCTAAGAAAACCTTGAGCTAGGCACACTGCGTAATGACCTAAATTAATACTTCCATTAATTTCATTTTATACACTACGTTAACATAAACGGAAGGACAGATGGAATTAGGAGAGAGAGAGAGGGCTGAACGGGGGGGGGGAACGCATGCAACACTAACACGCGTCTCGCGATATACAATTAATGCCACCCTCCCCGCGCGAAAGGCCTGAAGCACTAGCTTTTTTTTTCAAATAGACAGTGATAAAAAACCCTACAACTACGAGGGTTAGGTTTAAAAACCTGTTAAATGCTTATAAGGAAACATGACATTATACTGGTTTACGTTTGAAAGCCTGACAGTGCAGCAGACACCCTAAAGTTTGGAAGTGAGGAGGTGGCAACAGCACGACTATCCTAGAAGAAAATACATATTTTGAACGCAGCCACTTAGCTCCCTTAAAACTTATATATTTGGGTTCCTTAGGACTTGCTGACAAAGAATATGTTAAGTGTTACGCAAATAGTCTAGGAATTATCAAATTATAGCCAAAAGAAAATAGTGAGGATGTCGGACAGCACCAAATCATAATCGCACAGTGGCATGCTTTGAAACCACCATTTTACGGGAAATGGGCCAACAAGTTACATCCTATTTGATTGGCGGGAATGATATGTAAGGCTAAACATGATTAGTCGGACTGCAAATACTAATTTTGGTTGTTAGGGGAAACGTAGGAAGGATAAATTTTTTCAAAAAGCTTTGTAAACATGGCCCTATTGGCTAGAACCGTTGATATAGTCCATTAGGAGCGTCTGTTCAGTGCCACATTTTGAAAAAAACTTCCTAAGAAACAGTGCGTTGAGCTCCAGTGCATATTTTTCTAAATAAAAGCCTGGGACAGAGGCAGATCGAAATTGTGCCATATTCATCGCCAGTCAACGTATTTGTTTATTATTTCCATGAATTATGGTAAGATTGACATATTTGATATCTTTTTAATGAAAATTGAATGTGAATTGATAATTTATGTCTGTATATGTGTGTGGGTTCAGTAGCAAACATGAGGCAAAGCCTAGATATTGCTCCAACCTGAACAAAACTTGTCGGAAAGAAGTATATCTGCATGGGAACGCCAAATAGTACACTGACACCTATCTTATTGACTAGAAGGAACTAATGCTGGAATTGCAGAGGCGTAGTAACCATTAGGGAGAAGAATACTGGTGTAAGTTGTTTCAGATGAAGCTAGCAGTTGGCCTACCGCTCTGAACTCAGTGTTTGTTATGTATTGTGTTCAGTGTGGAAATAGATTATAAATTAGTTCTGAAGTAGGAGGTACAACCTTCTTGTTTCAGGGGCCGTGGTCCTAAATTATTGAAGCAGCACCTGGTCTGAGTTTTGCTGAATCCAGAGGCTGACAGCATACTCCTTGGTCCAGATAGCGACCAGTGAGGTGTCTCAAGAATACAGTGAAGCCATCGAGCAGAGGAGACCTTTTCCTGCCGCCATCACGAAAGATAAGCTTCTGTGGCCAGAGCAGCACAACATTATGTGCCCCCTCTAAAATTGACATTATATTAACAAGGGAGGGACAATAAATCGTTTTAAATGACAGGAACTGTGAACTTTTCCTAATACTATTTCCATCATAAACAAACACTTGAAGTCATGATGACAAACAGCAACCTAGCTTGAAAAGGCCAGTATTACCTCATAGTACTACTTCACAACTTACACACATAGGATAATAATAATAAAATATGTCAATACAAAGATCATCTCTATAAAATGTGTACATATAACTTGTAATTACATTTGATTGTGATTCCTGGTTCACTGTGTAGTTGAATCAGGATATCTATTATTGAAAGGAATTAATACATATATTTTTAAACTTTGACACTGGACTCCTTTAAGATAGTCTTATAGAGTGTTATATGTGTGTGAGTGTCTCAGTATTGTAAAGTGTTGTGGAATAAATTGAATTGTTTATCTGTCTGTTGTTGTTGTGACTTACACTTCATCATTTTCATAACCCTAGACATTCAACGTAGTCATCACAATATTCCAGAATAATTCTGACTGAGGTATAAATGTGGTAGCAAGTAAGGTTATCTGTAAAATACTACACCTATTAGATACAGATACCTTCACAGCTGATCTCAGTCAGTACACTAAGTCCCCTATAAATATTTATATCATCCCACTTTACCACACTACTCACATACTAGATATTGTGATATTTTATAACAGACTCACTGTCACTACTCACACACAAAATAATATGATATTGTATAACAGACTCACTGTCACTACTCACACACAAAATAATGTGATATTGTATAACAGACTCACTGTCACAACTCACAAGATATTGTGATATTGTATAACAGACTCACTGTCACTACTCACAAACACGATAATTGTGATATTAGATAACATTCTGACTTTGCATAATACACACATACACAAATGACAAAATAGAAACATTACATGAAACACATACACTACTCACACACACACACACACACACACACACACACACACACACACACACACACACACACACACACACACACACACAAGATAATTGTGACATGACATAACACACTTACAGTCACTAGTCCGGGAACTGCAAGAGTACCACATGTTATTGACGATGAACAACTAGCAAGTATGAAGATGTTAAAACATGATTTATTTCATCAAGAACTTGACACGTCTAGACTTTAATGAAAATTGGCTTTCTTTCCAAAACAATTGTTATTCCTCCAAGTTGTTTTACTTGTATTAGCCAATATTTTAAATATCTATATTATGGTGGGTATGGGTTGTATGTAGAAGTAATTTGAATATTTTGCCAGAAACGGCTCGTTTTAAGTATCTTTCCTCCGATACTTGGTCTCCTGTAACGTTATGGCAGAGCTTCCACTTGACCAGATATGTCAAGTTGCTAGTGCGTCCTACTATCGCTAGGAGCTGATTGAAGCGTAAAGGAATATAGATAACTACGTAAAGAATATAACATGGTCACTTCGTCAGAACCATGTATGCTACCAATCCGTTAACCTTGATGTGGTAACTGTTAGGGCAGTGAGTCAACTTCTGTCGTGAAGTGTCTGTTTTCTCAACACGCCCTTCTGTGGAACTCTGACGAAACCGCCCGCCATACATTGTGAGAACTGCTTGATGCACGAACCAATCAGAAGATACCTTTATGCCGTGTTTATTAAAGCATTGTACAGTCAAAATGGCATGGACTAATCTGTGCAACCTGGTGGAGAATGACAATTAATTACAGACTTAGGAAAGAAGTACCACCTGGAAGAGGTCACCAATACGATATTGGACATATTGCTCTACACGCCTGTGCAGAGAATTTTACGACCAGTAGCATATTAAGAGAGAAATCTCTGGTTAAATGCATCGAGGCCTCAGGTTAGTCCATAATTTTGCTGTTTAGAGTACGCATAGAATAAAATGCATTTTGGAAAGTAAAAAAGGTGTAGAATAATACAGAGCGTATTTTAGACTTTAGATGAAGTAAATCGCTCCAGGAATAACGTAGATAAATAAATTCTTAGTTTTCCTGATTTGCACACATGGGCAGATTTGATTTTATATCCATTTCGGACCGCAAATATTAGTGGAACAGGAAAACCCCTCTGACGTCCGATCTCGGACTATTTATAAAACGTAGTTCTAACAGAAATAGGTCAGTCATATTTTGAAAAAACACAGCGAGCGCAAAAGTGTTAGTGAACACTGACTTTGCCTTTTGTATCTGAGAGCAGACCATTACAACCATTAACAGCTCAACTGTGTGTGCTCGAGGGTAAGAAAGAATATATATATATATATATATATATATATATATATATATATATATATATATATATATATATATATATATATATATATATATATATATATATATATATATACGACGGAAGGTCAAAATGTAATGCCTCCTATTTTTTATGTATGTCAATACTGCATCGGTGTGCAATTTGTAAATTTAGCAGGATTCCTCAAACACTCTTCTGCACTGTATAGTATTACCAACCTGTTTCAGTAACAGGTGGCACCACTGTAACAGTTTAAAAATGGCTGCCAATGACGTTCGGTTAAAACAACGTTATGTCATAGAATTCCTCAATGCTGAAGGCGAGACCCCAATTCGCATCCACGAATGTTTGAAGAATGTTTATGGAGATTCAACAGTGGATGTTAGCACTGCCCGACGTTGGGTACATCGTTGTGACGAAGCTGAAGTAGGTCAATCCTCATTGGCTGATGCAAAGCGGACTGGCCGTCCGTCTACCGCAGTGACTCCACACAACATTCATCGAGTTAATGGCATCATTCGTGGTGACCGTCGGGTAACACTGGATGAACTTTCTTCCATGTTGTCCATTAGTAAAGGCAGTGTCCAGAACATCATTAAAGACCTGGGTTATTCAAAAGTTTGTGCACGGTGGGTACCCAGAATGTTGACAGTCAGACATAAAGAAACAAGGAAAACCATAGCCATCAACCTCCTGCAACGTTACGAAACTGAAGGAGAAGAGTTTTTATCGAATATTGTGACAGGTGATGAGACTTGGGTTCATTTTTTTTAACCAGAATCCAAGAGGCAGTCAATGGAATGGCATCACACAACATCGCCGACAAGAAAGAAGTTCAAAAGTTCACCATCTGTAGGGAAAGTTATGGCCTCCGTGTTTTGGGATGAGAAGGGTGTGATTCTTCTCGACTTCTTGGAACAGGGAAACACGGTGAATGCAGACCGTTACATTGAAACTTTGAAGAAGCTTAGAGGTCGTCTTCGGCGACTTTACCCATTAAAAGATCAGAGAACTGCACTACTGTTGCACTATAATGCCACACCACACACCGCTAAACGCACCATTGATGCAATTGCAGAATTTGGCTGGACATTATTACCACATCCCCCTTACAGTCCCGATCTTGCACCTTCTGACTTCCATCTGTTTGGACCACTGAAAGAAGATCTTCACGGACATCACTTTGAGGACACCGAGACCCTTAAACGCGCCGTACGCCAGTGGTTTAGAAAAAAGGACACACATTTTTACCGTGCGGGGATACATGCCCTTGTGAGAAGATGGACAAAAACTGTAACAAATAACGGAGACTACATTGAGAAATACATTTTTGAAGTTCAGACTTGGGGCTACATTTCAATGTGAATTTTATCTGTTTTTTTTTTTTTTTTGCCTATTGAATGAAATTAAAAATTACGAAGCATTACTTTTTGACCGTCCGTCGTATATATGCATATAAATATATGTATTTTTAGTGATTAATTCATTTGTGCGTTAGGAAGTGTGTAGAGGCTTACTAGCATGTGTATAATTCTGGAGGCAAAGGCCAGCCTTGTGAAATATTCAAACTAATTGAGAATGATGGCAAAAGTGTGTCTGTAGGTTTAGAAAAGCATTTAAAGAATAATTTCTTGATGGAATGGCACACACACCAGGAACGTAAGGAAGGATGAAAGCGATTGTTTTACTGGATTGTTTAAGCTATTGCTTAGTAGTTTTATACCAGAAATATTCATTGTATGGAGGCGGATCATGGACAAATGGCTCTAACTAAGGATTTAGAGGGAAATTGTAGTCAAAGTGAACTGGATGTGGTTGTTGCTTCTATACTATGTCCTGTGCATCTGATCGCACTGTCTGAAACTGTCTATCATCCACAACTTTTATGATAATGGGATAGTGATGGACAATATAGGGGTTGCATCTAATTCGTTTCAGGTTTTATCCTGTCAACCCAACTATGTATGAAAGAGTCAATTACTGCTGAGGTTACTAATGGTGCAAGCGCCTTTTAAGGTCAGAAGGCCAGACATCCAGTACTTACTGCCTGGAAGAGGTACAACAAAAGTTTCCTTCCAGGACAAAGTGGAACTACAGGTCATAATACAGATGGGTAGCCACATAGGGCTACTGTTCAGTTCTTCCAGCATCACCATATCATAAGTGTATGAGGAAAACAACAGTGCAATGTTATCTAGGCAACCGTCCTAGTCAGAAGTAGACACTCTTGATAAACTGTGAAAAGTTTGAATTAAACGTAAATAAAAACTGTCTTCAACGAAGTGATTTCAAGGGAAACAGAAAAAGTTAGCCTATACAGTTCCAAAGACTAGGCTATTAATAATCAAGAACATTTGTTTTCAATTGTTTTGTTTGCTTGTTGATATAGTTGATATTTTGATTTTCTTGAAGAATTTTCTAGTAGAAAATAATATTTGTGTAAATAAATTGTAAATATTTACCAGCAGACTTCCTTAATTATTTAAGTTGAGTTCAAGTTCTTGTTGGTAAATAATTTTGTTAATACCCCTAGCAGAGTCAACAACAACAACAATAATAATAATATAATCATAGGAGGATCTTGAGAGGGAGCCCATAGGGATCTAGTAACATATAATATCATCATACCTAGAAACTTATACAGCTTGATCCTACCTTTGATGTCGATACACCCTTATTCTATTCAGAAAAGGGGGTATTCTTGTAAGACCAGTCTCTTATCTGGCACTATCCTGGTATCATCTGATACACCTTTTTGTCCGGGATATCTCTGTTATTAAATTTCAATAATAAACAACCCTCTCGTGACAACGTCTTTGGTGAATAGTAACTGTGCTATGTACATTTTCCTACCATGACCATTGCGGATGAAGAATGTCTGTAAACTACTGATGTAAAGTCTCGTCATGAATAAATATGTTGTTAACACTAACTGTTCCAACGAGTATAGTGTTTATCCGTGCCAACTGGTCATCATGTATTGACCCATCTTGCTTCGTTATCGGGTCCTATTATCATTAACCAGATCATCATCATACGCCAAAGAAACGGCCCACATTATATTCGCGTTACTAAGAAATACGTCGGCCACATGTTGTAAGCCCGACAGCCCTGACAACCTCAGTGACAGTCCAGTAAAGAAAAACCACCGGTAACACTGACCCACATTTTGAGTAGGTCTATGCTCCTTCGGGAATTGAAGGATAATGGTGATAATGAGCAAAGAGAAAACGGCAAAAAAGAGTGGTGGAATATAGGTGAAATAAAAAGTATACAAACTCAAACGACAGAAAAAGATAATTACGAAAAAGACAGATAACACGAGGTCAAACGAAAACTAAATAAGCACGTAAAGTAGAGAGGTTTGTATTATTGTGTTCAGTTGTACTAACTAGTTTCTTAGCTCGTCTCTGACAGTACCAGTACATAGATTTGTATTATTGTATTTAACTGTACTATAGTTTCTTAGTTAGTCTCGGACAGTACCAGTAGGCTACATAGATGTGTATTATTGTGTTCTGTTGTACTAACCAGTAAGTTCATATTACTTTCTTCAGCTCTCTGTCACTGACATTTAAAAGTGTAGTATCCTCAAGATTAAAGGTATTTCCCCCACCCCCTCATCCTTTTCCTACTGAAAGAATAGGCCGGTTACAAAAAAATCACTAAAATTATAAACTGTATGAGAAAGTCACGTGATCTTTTCTTTAAAGTCAAGTTGACATTTCGGTAAAATATCTTTTAGTTTGAATGTTCTACAACTCTGTTGATGGGACTGTAGAAAACAGATTATCTGGCAGAGATAAAATATACATACCTTGTACAGGCTGTGCGCTTTCTAAATTAAAAAATTCGGAAACCTAAAACAGACATGATTTTATCAAAAGATCTTTAGAGAGCTTAGTGTTTCTTACGTAGATCTCTACAGCTCTTGAGTTACCTTCCGCTACAAAGTGCCTTACTAGCAAACTACAGTCATTATTACATTCAACATTTCTCATCCCTTTCCATTGTTTTAGGATTTATATTATTACTGTTCGTGACAGTGGCGTATTCTCTATGTGTGCTGTGCGTGCTGCGCACACCTATGCCCGAAGGAAAATAAAAATTTAATTTATTATTTACAGTGACAGTGAGTTTCAAGTTGTAAGTTAATTAGTATTTCGGAGATAATTGACAAATACCCCTAATAACTATCGTTGCGTAATTGAATATAGTTGGTTTTTAAATTAAGAGGGGAAGAAGTTAAATTAGTAGGCGTACATATTCATTTTAAGTAGCAGCACGCCTAGCTCGCATTACCAGAATACGCCACTGGTTCGTGACGTTTTGAACTGGTGTGAAGACTTAAATATATTGTCATCGTAAACATTGCATATAGATTTGGATTATTGTGTACAATTGAATTAATCCGTTTCTAATCGAGTCTCTGACAGAACCAGTAAGTTCAAAATACTTTCTGCTTATGTGTGAAGTCTTACTTAAAATATTAAATTGTCTGAATATATAGTACTAGTAAGATGGGATGTTGACAACTCGTTCTTCAACACTCTGGATTTAATTTTAATTCAACTTATTAATCATAATGACAGATGTTATTTAAAATCATATCATAGAGCTAATTTTAGACATATCTCTATATGGGTCAGTGATGTGTTTAGAGACTGGAATGAAACTCTGAATTATGTGAACCATGTAAACATGTAGCATAATATATGTAAGGGAGGTAATTGTAATGCAAGGGAAAGAACAAAGTTGTAAGCAATTATAATAATTAAGTGTTATGCATATTTTAATGCGAATTAAAGCAACATTATTTTTTAAGATATGATAAAAACACATTAAGCAATATCAGATTATCATAATAATATTCTTTTTCTGCATATTTTTGTTTTCAGAGATTCTTGTGCTTTATTGGAGCAATAAATTAACATCCTAGATTGCTTACTTGGGCAGTCTGTATTTGTTAAAACGTGTATCTCTTCATGGAATGTTATGTTACTTCTAACGTTGTTTAGTTGTCATCGACAAATAACTCCTCCGAGGCAAATAGTGCCGTCAACACTATAAAACTGGTTTGGTGTGTTCACATTGTAAATGGACGTACGGTAGAGCTTAGGTTACTGAGAATTTTCGAGAATTTAATGTTTGACAGCCAAATGTTCTAAGGGGTATACTTTCCTTTACAATCCATCCATCACAAGCACACATAGAAATATATTCTTCATAGAATATGTAACTTATGCAGTGGACTTCTACAAACACAATCTGAGCTCTCACACTTGCGTCCGAACACCTCCAAGTACACAGGCCACAAGAGGGCGTTACAAGTCTACCGCCGACGTGCATACCTAATTTTTACTGAAAACTGAAGTCACTAATACTTATAATAGAGTTGTTTACTTGTAGTGCGTCTATGTGTTACCTCATCGGTTCACATAAATGCCTTCCCTTAGAGAATGCACAGATGTGTACGAACATACGCGTAATACTATATACCCCGCCCCTCCAGAAAAAAACAGTTTTTTTTTCTTTTTTTTTTATGAAACGAGGGACCAACCTAACCCGATTTCAAAACGCGGGCAGTCTGAGTCATGTCTCAGTTAAACATGCAAACAAATCATTAAGACTTATAAAAAAAAATTCAAGAGAACATTAATAGTATCTTATGAACCTATGATCCTGATGATAATGGAGGTGGTGTATAAACTATACGAACATGAAAAGGAATAGTGTTGCGTGATAAATTCTCGCAACATCGTTTTATTACAATATCTATTTTATAACGCAAGGGCAACAACTGCTTGAAATTTATAGTCACTTTTCTCGGTAAGCATTTGTCTTCCCGCGTTGGTATTGAATGCAGTTAAGTTTTGAGCTGTGGTCTTTTTGCGCTGGACTGCGCATGACTGGTCTTGTTTTTGGTCGAGCGGTTTCCGCCCACCACTAGTGGAGTGAGCGATTTGAATGGCGAAAGAGATGCCTCGTTGAAGAGGGGATCTCCGCTATTTTTTGTTCTGTCAGGGATGTGTAGTCCTCTTAATGGATATTTCGTTTATTCGAGATAATACCTCTAGTGTTTCCCACATGTCGGGAGGCGTGATATTTCTGTGTATTTCCTGAAAGCAAGGTAAATTGACTTTTGATTAACTCTATCGATTTTGGGTCGTGAGCGATTTCGATTCATAGCCTGTCTTCGAAAGTCGTCGTCACGAGATGTTTTCCCAGCTCACATGTCGCTGTATTGTACTGCATCGGTTGATGCATGTTCCAAGGACCATTACTTGCTACTTTGTTAAATGAACTAGGTTTGGAAAACCTTTATTATCTAGAGGATATTTTTGAGGACATTATTTATACTTCGGCAGACGTGTCTGTCTTGCTGAAGTCAGACTAAGGAGAGTGAACTGATCTCATACATCTGGTTATCTCCTGGCTGTTATAGAAAAGGATGGAGTTTTTCACCTGACTACATTTACAGCACTATGAAATATAACATGCATCTGACTCATCATTGTAATGCTGTCTACCGTCTTAGGTGACATGAATGTGTAAGTGAAAAAAAAAAATCGAATTAAGTGATCATGAGAAAAGCATTACACATCATGGTAAATAAATGAATTAAGTGATGGTATCATAAATAGTGTGAGTGTCTGTAAGTTATCTCACTAAGTTAAATGATTTCTCTTCATTAAACTTCAAGTGTTCTTGCAATAATAGGTAAATAATAACATTGGCAATGTTTAAACTCGAACCATGAGCACGTGTGTTGCACTGAGGTAAGTAACTAGCATTGTCCATAAGTAAGGTTCGATTCAACCTGTATATCTTGAGTGTAAAGGTTCTCATTGCAACTCTGGACTCAAATGTCAAGTGCAGTATTCTAAATACTTGGTTAAAAATCAACAGTAAGTGTCATGTTGTCATCTAATCAATCCAAGGAAGAAAATGTCCATCGTACCATCAAGATGCGAAGGATTTCAATTGATCAAAATGTGAAATGTCAAATGCTGTCTTTCATTTTCGCCCATCATCTCAGAAAACGAATGTTCAATGCTCAAATTTGTGTTCCTGGATCAATGCATAGATGCGTGAAAATAGCCGAAGTTACACTGTTCAGTTAGGCTCTCTCTTCAATTCTGGAAAACAGTTCTTTCCTCACGCTGAAATGTTAGATGACTGGTTGGCATCATTATCTGAATGTGGTAATCTTGAAAGCGTGTCTGCTACGACATCAATGTGTCATTTTATCTGCCTAATCTCATAGTCGTAAACCTGGAGATTTAGCGAGTATCTTGCTGCTCTTTGATTTTTGAAGTTGGCGTGCTGAAGGTACGATAATGCCTTCTCGCGTGTTTCAATCACGAAACGAGCACCTAGAAGGTAACGTTGGAATTTGGAAACTGACCATATAATGGCCAACAGTTCTCGTTCCACAATGGGATAACGGGATTTGGTGGGTGTCAATTTACGTGACACATACAATACTGGATGTAGGACTCCATTGAAGTGTTGCATAAGTGAAGCACCAATGCCGTTCAGGGAAGCGTCGGTTCTGAGGACAAAGACCAAACGAGGATCAGGTAGCTTCAAAATGGGCTCAGTTGAAAAATAATGTTTAATTTGATTAAGTGCTCTATCACAGGCCGAAGACCAAACGATTTTGTTAGCAGAACCTTTTCCTAACAACGTGGACAAAACTGAGGTGACAGTAGAAATGTTTGGCATGAATCTATGATAGAAGTTTATTAGGCAGGGCAGACTTCGAACTTGTTTCTTGGTAGTAGGAATATACAAGTTCAGAATTTTAGATACAGTTGAATCTTCTGGCTTGAGACAACCATTTCCCACTCTGTGACCTAAGAATGATATTTCTTTAAAGCCAATATGAATTTTAGAAGGCTTAGCAGTCAGATTGTAGGAGCGAAGAGTATCTAGCAAAGATTTTAGACCTGAAAAATTTCGTCCCAAGAGTTGTGGAATAGACAGATATCATCAATATAATTTATAATATCTGATCTATCAGAAAAGAGTTTACGCATCATGCGCACAAATGTGGTGGGCGCATTAACTAGCCCACAACACATGAAATTCCACTCAAAAAGACCTCGAGGTGTAGAGAAGGCAGTTAAGTGTTTAGATCTTTCTGTTAAAGGCACTTGCCAATAGCCTTTAGACAAGTCAAACTTACTAAAGAATGTGGCCCTAGAAAGTTTAGAAAGTAGATCTTCTAGTAATGGCATAGGTTCAGCATCCGATACGGTGATAGTGTTAAGCTTTCTAAAGTCTATACATAATCTGATGGACTCGTCCTTCTTGTGAATAATAACCATTGGGAAAGAAGAGGATGAGGTGGAGGGAGAAATAATGTTAAGACTTAACATCTCATCCAACTCTTTTTCCACCTGTTCCTGGAAATGCATAGGAATAGGATATGGTTTGACACGAATAGGAGCATTATCTTTAAGCTGGATGTCATGAAAAATGACAGAAGTGTGACCTGGAATGTCTGTCAGAACTGTTTGATAAGATTCCAAAAGACAGCGAGTTTGATTCTGTTGGCATATAGAAAGATCTGGAGAAATTGAGACATTTTTCCACGATTCTGTAGCATGAAGAGGAACTACAGGAAGAGGTAAAGAAAGGGTAGGGAAGGAAGACTGTTCTTTCTGAATGACTGATAGAGAAGCGTGACGATCACTAGACTCATCAACAGCTTCAAAGACCTTTCGCAAGTAGTCAGGCCGAGTGTGAAATATTTGTAACATATTGATGTGGAATGTTTTGTTTTTACCATTCACATCTACAATGTAGTCAACATCTGTTATTTTGACAACAATTTTAAATGGGCCTCTCCAAGATATCAGTAAACGATTCTCTTTTCTGGGTAACAAAACAAATGCTTCATCTCCAGGTGCTAATAGTCTCAGTCGTTTGTGTTTGTTCTGAAATATACGAGCTTTTGCTTTGGCTGTTTCTGATGAATCAACAGCTATCTGACAAGACTAATAATATTTTCTCTGAGTTTAACCACATACTCATAGGATGATTGAACCTCAGGAGATAACTTGACCCTGTGAGTAGTTGTTTGATGATGGACATAGATCCACGTGATTTAGCCCCAAAGATGAGCTCAAAAGGTGCAAAGCCTATATGTTCGTTTGGGATTTCCCGGTATGCAAACAATACAGCTGCGAGTAACCTATCACAATCTTGAGGATATTTCTCAGTCACCTTACCTAGTAGTTGTTTTAATAATCTATTTAAACGTTCTACTTTTCTATTTGACATGGCGTGATATACTGAACTGAGAGATCTATCAATGTTGAACAACCTCATAACATGTGACATGACATCTGAAACAAACTGTGCTCCCCTATCAGATAACAGTTTTTCTGGGAAACCCAATCTGCTGAAAATCAACATCAATGCATCCGCCATGTTAGTAGTAGCAATATTCTTCAGAGGTATTGCCTCAGGCCACCTTGTGCACATGTCAATGCAGGTTAATATATATTTATGACCTCTGGCTGAAAGAACTGACAATGAACCAATGATATCCATAGCCATTTTAGTAAATGGACGGAGTGAAATATCAGAGGCCTGAATAGGAGCCATGTGACATGAACTTTTTGTAGCCACTTGTTGGCATGTAAGAAATGATTTACAAAATAAATTTGTGTCTCTGGCCACTCCATGCCAATAAAATGAAGATAAAACTCTATATTTTGTCCTCGCAACCCCCATGTGACCCGCACAGTTTGATTTATGAGCATGCCTCAGAATGTAGGTTCTAAACTTAGATGGAACCATAATTTGTTTGCGGATGGAGTTAAATTCTCTAAAGTTACGAATAAGTATGTCATTTTTGAGAGTGTACCATTGGTGAGCATTGTCTACACCATTATCATCCTTTGATCTGACCAATCTAAAAAATTTCTTAAGTGAGTCATCAGATTTTTGGCATTCACCAAATGACCATTTGCTGATAAATGAAGTATGATGTACATCATCAGCGTCATCATTACCCCCCACAATATTTTCCTGAGCTTGAGCATGTGACTGTGCTCTAGTGGTTACTGCATTCGCAGGCATAATATGTTGACATTCCCATTCTTCAATTTCCTGTGCAGAACAATCCTTAATTCCATGTAAGTTTCCCAAAATAAAATCTGTCGCTGGTGTTGGGAGCATACACACTTTAGTTTCATCTGAGAAAAAAGGTGTGTCGATGTGTATTATAGCTGTGGGGTAGTACTCTACCGTGCCTCCAAAAGTGATACACTTTACTTTTTCTCCCGTATAACTTGATGGATCAACTAGAGAAGCACGTCCACCCACAGTAGTGCTACCCGTGTCACGCAATACTGAAACAGAATGACTATTAACATAACCCTTATATAAGGTCAATGACCCCCTTCCATCATGCAATGCCAACACAGGCAAAGGACCGGAAGTTAATGCAGGCAAGGGATGACCACAGCTGAGCCTGGACACCACATCTGGTTGGAACAGAGTGCTGCACTCTGTACACTTTGAAACATTTGACAAATAAACAAAACAAGCATTGGCATGATTACTGTTATCATTTTGATTCATTACCCCTGTATTGTTATCATGTACAGAACCAGAGTTTGCACGTTCCACACTATATATATATATATATATATATATATATATATATATATATATATATATATATATATATAGTGAACGATAACCATTATTGTTCTGGTAACCTCTGTTGTGATTACTAGAGTTATTGTTATTGCCATAATAAGCTTTATTGGCTCTGTTAAGTATGAGTTTCTAGCTCCATGCCAACTTCTGTCTGAGCGAGGGTAGTGTTGATATGATGGGTTTTCCTCATGGTATGGACGGAAATTCCTTTGCTTTGAAGTTGAATTATTGTTAAAATTATACCTTCCACGGTATGATCCAGTGTTTTGCTCCCTGTTCCATCTAAAATTTATGTCACCACTATTTTATCTGTACTTAGGTGAGTTAAAGTGTACAGATTTTGCTGACGTCACAGGCAAAGATTCCTTTACATTGGAATTACTGACTACTTTCCCGGGATGTGCTGTCATAAATTGACGTCCTAGTGATTCCATAGATTCCAAGGATTCAGGCGTCCTTAAATGCAAGTACCCAAAAACTCGGGACTTATGGACGATAACACCTTATCTCTCAGCATAAGATCCATAAGTCGTTCAAACGAGTGTTCGATTTTTGACAACTCAATCCACCGGTTAAAGCACAACTTAATGGACGAAATGTATTCTGAAAAATCTTTATTGGAATCTGGAGTTAATGTTTTAAATCGAAGGCGATACCCATTCTCTTCTAACTGATATTTTCTCAACAGAAAAGCCTTGATTGCATTATAGTTCTTATGACTGCTATCATCCATGGTACCTAAAGCTAACAAAACATCACCTGTCAATAATGGCATCAATCGAGTACACCATGATGGTTTTTCTAATTTGTGTTCTTCGCACACAGTTTGGAATCTGTTTAAAAAACCGATATATCGTCTATGTTTTGATTGAATTTGTTAAATTCAGCTTAAAACAAGCAATATGCTCTTTTTTAGAGGAACCTTCAACATCATTACCATTTTGTTTAATTGTGTTTTGCAATTTAAGTTTATCGGAATCCAGACCTCTAGCCAGGACGACCCAGAGTCCGCTGGGAGGACAACATTAGACAATCTTTGAAGGACCGAGGACTAGAATGGAACCAGGCCAGGAAGAAGACAGCTGATAGAATGGTCTGGCGCTCTCTCTTCCAAACCTCTACACCTCACGGTAGAAGGGGAACGACTAATTAAGTAAGTAAGTAATTTAAGTTTTTCAAGCTCTATTGTAGCCATCTTTTCCGCATGTTAATATTGTGTTTTCTGAGCTGCTAATTCTCTTTCTTGTTCTTCTTGTCTTCTTCTTTGTTCTTTGTCTTCTTCTGTCCTTTTTTGTTCTCTTGCGTTTACTCTATCTTCTTTGTTTCTAGCCACTTGTTCCGTAGCAACATCTTTAAGGGCTGACCCTTCTAAACCAAACTCCTTTCCAAGCTGGACAAAATGTTCTAAAGTCGACATGTTGGAAACTTATATTGTAACTTATTTAAACCTTACTTAGTCTATACTCGACTTTAAGTCTTGCTGAGCACCCCCAGCAGACTTACAATATTTAGGATTCTCAAGTTCACTCAAAATTAAATTATTATATCATCAAAGAATAACAATGGAGCATACAATACGATATAGATTGAAAAGACAACAGTGTAAGCAACAGACAAAAAAAAAATTAAGGACGAGATGCTCCCAAAAATCAAGTCCCTACCAACCGAAACCCGCTTACAACACAAAAATACACATAGCACATAAATGGAGAAGAGCTCTGCTACCAAATCGTAAATAGCCTTAGACCACATAAATATAAGAGCACTTATCTTCAAAAAATCCTCCTCTCAGAAACTCCTCTGATTACGGTATCAGTGCTACACTACAGCACCTAAAACAGAGCAACTTCATCCCCAGTGGTCTTCAGTGACATATCTTGCCGTTTCGCCATTTTAAACTGCCGGTTGGTTTGGAACCGAAGCACTTGATCGACGAGGGGAACCGCTTCTGATGATCAGATTGCCTCCTGTTGTATCGCTCTGTAATAGAGTCTCCTATCATAGAACGAGGTGGCTGTTTACAATCTTCCGCTGATTACTTGAAATACTTCTGCCTTTCTGCCTCAAAAACTACGACAATCAACAGTACATTGGCTGAGACTGCCGTTATAAATAATGTTTCTTTGATATTCTTCATTAAAAACTTCTGTAGAGGAGAAAAATCTTTGCTGGCTTCTCATGACCCGATTTCAGCTGACCTCAAGACGAGCCGAACTCTTTCCCCGGCTAAACTGTGCGCTGGTATGTCGCGCGTAAAAGTATGGTTTGCCGTAAGCTTACTTTCTTCACTTTTTATAATAATAAGTATATAGTTCCTGCAGTGTCTTTATTTAATACTTATCCCCACACTTTCCACCAGAAATGTTAAAGGTGTTTTCAGGACTTGAACATATGAACACTGCAACATGTAACGCGAATAATGGACGTTCACTTCGAAGTCATTTATATAGATTTATTTTACACAGGACAAATAATGAGCTCCAATTTTTGATGAATAATGGTGGCATGCATTTTCATATCCGCAAGGAATAAAATACAACGACCGGTAGGCAGAATTACCGTCAGTAAAAGTCATAATGTCCACGAATTATCACTGCATATAAAACTTGTCGAAAAGTCATTTAATCTTGTCCTAAATACTTTCCTTTACAATCCATCCTTCACAAGCACACATAGAAATATATTCTTCATAGAATCTGTAACTTATGCAGTGGACTTCTACAAACACAATCCGAGCTCTCACACTTGCGTCCGAACACCTCCAAGTACACAGGCCACAAGAGGGCGTTACAAGTCTACCGCCGACGTGCACACCTAATTTTTACTGAAAACTGACGTCACTAATACTTATAATAGAGTGGTTTACTAGTAGTGCGTCTCTGTGTTACCTCATCGGTTCACATCAATGCCTTCCCTTAGAGAATGCACTGATGTGTACCAACATACGCGTAACAGTATTCTATATTCCGCTCTAGTCAGACGTGATTTTCAACGCTCCCGTTTATAATAGTAATTGTGTAGAGGTTTTTCTATTACATGGCACCAGGGTCTGCCGACTTGATATGGTTACAAATAACGTCTCATTTTGATGGATGAATCATTCTTCAGTTCAAGAATAGTTGCAGGGAGTATATTATTAATAAGTATCCAAATTATAAATATCGACCAGCTTTGGTTAATCGTTACCGGATTACCGACATATGGAATCGCGAGTAAAATAGCCACAGGTTGTGACGATTAATGAAGTAAATTCAGGAGACGCTCATATATATTGCATGGGTTTGAAAAAAAATCGAAAAAAAGATGTACACAATACATATTAAGAAACTAAAAAGTAAAAAAACGAAAAAATACGAAAAAATACCCAAAAGTAATAAAAGTGGGGACTGGAAATAGAAGAGGAAAAAATTATTGAGGATGGCATAAAAATAGAAGAATAGGATAAGAGTGGAAAGAGTCAAAATAGAGCAAGAGAGGAAAGGGTGACCTCAGACAAAGGTGTGGAAAGTGTTGAGACCGGCTGGTTTTAGACACCCCATGCGGTGGATAAGACGGTTCTCAAGCTGTTCTCGGCTGGCAGTGTCAGAGGAGCAGGATCGGATCGCAGTGACCTAGATGTCGATGGGACCATGGTTGTCAGGACCATTGAAGTGTGTGGCAACTGGTGTGGACTTTTGCTGAGAGATGTCATTTAAGTGCTGGCTGAATCTGTCCCCAAGTCGTTTCCCTGTTTGGCCAATATAGGTTTTGCAGCAACGTTTACATATGATCGTATAAATGACATTACGCGATTCACACGTGAAGCTACTGGTGATGGTATACGTAACCTTAGGAAAGGACACCTTCTGGGTTGAGATGACATACTTGCACGTGTTGCATCGTGTCCGACCACAGGATTCTCTCCAACGAAACAAGTAAAAATTGATAAAGAGAAGATAAATAAAGACATGGCCAGAAGTAATGAACCCTTTTTTTAAATAAAGAACTGTATAAAAATGTCAAGCAGAAATGACAGACCTCCAATCCACAAGCACGCATAACAAAGTGGTTAACAAACCGATGCGCCCTGTGTGAATAGGAAATAGACAAAAAACCGTAGCACGTGATCTATAATGGTTAACGTATTTTGTAGAAATTAGATTTGGTATTCTGTAGTTTTATTATTAGTATTCAGCGTGGCACAGTTTAACAGAATAGATAGATGTGTTTCCAAAGGAGATTTCTTCCAGGACTTTAGATTTAGTTTTAAAGTTATAGATGAGTGAAAATAATGTGGATAGATTCTACTAGTGTTAACACATTAACTACCGAATTGAAAAACACACTGTGGCCGAATTAAATTTTTTTACCATTTTCATCCTGTAGGTGTTTGCACAAAGTAAGCTGTAGTTTTCGTAGTTGTTTACAGATTTTTATGAATTACACGTCATTTTAAAGATAAATAAATGTGCTATTACAATAAACACCGGTTGCAACTCTAATAGAGGTTGTTGCTAGTTCACGGGCCTCCGATGTCCGAGGACTTGCAATATTTTCACAGTTATAACTGCTTGTGCCCCATCTCTATCAAAATCACAATTTCAATCAATGTGCACACCGTTTTCACTCTTGTCCTCATCGCTAGATCTATCAGTCAATTGTTGAAACACGTATCTATCCTATTCAGCCGTTAGACGAGATGTACACGCACTTTTTGTAGTCCTATCAATAGTTGCCACGGTAAACAGTTTTACACGATTTGGTAACTAACCCAAAACGCTGAAAAATATGAACATAATATCAATTTTCCAGTGTTCTAGAACAACCATGCTTTGGGTAATTTGTTTTCCGGTGGCAACTTAAAATCTCGAACCAGATCAGAAAGTGTTTCAGTACATTTTTCATTCGTTTTATTACTAAAATTAGATTGGCGCTCTGAGCGGCTTGCGGTCCAAATGTGATTATTTTGTGAGCCGCTGATAGCGGCTTGCGGTAGTTAATGTGTTAAGTCTAAATCAAAGCTGTGCGAGTTTAGTAGCAATTATTTAATTCATTAGACCAGGCAAGAAAAGCGAATATAGTAGGAACCTATTTCATTCGTGAGGCTGACCAGAAAAGCAGTCTACTACTAATATTACCTATTGGCAAGATGGCAGCCACGTGTTAATGAAAAGCATCATGCACTGTGCATAAAGTTAGCGCCAGTGAGTCTGGTATAACACGCTTAGTTAAAACGTCTTGTAGGCCTATAATGTTAAGCTATTTTATATTGGATGAATTGACACGTGAGTCAAGGCAATTAATGTAATTTTCTTCAGTAATAGAAGAGATAATTTTCGTGTTAAATTTCGTTTAGGTGATGTATTTAGTTCTAATTTTGTTAAGTCAAGAGTAATTTTATTTTATTCTTTGATGTAATGGTAATTTAGTGTATTTATCGATAACTGGTCATAATTCTACTGCATATCTTTAGTGGGTTACTTTGAGGTGAGAATAGTCATTTAGATTTCTGGTGAGCCCAATGCCGCTCCTATGTGCGTAAGGCGCTTTGAGATAGAGGTGTTTCTCTGCTTGCTCCTTGCAGAGCACGGAAACACCAATGCGGCCGGTGTCCATCACAAGCCCACAAGAAGCATTTTATGCTATTGCAGTGGTTGTTTCGGTAACGATGTGTTTCATATGATGAGTTCCCAATCTCATCAGTTGGCATATACGACATGCTTCAGAGTGCAGGGACGGATATTGAGATGGATCAGTTGCGAGGTAGCGGATTATGCTAAGTAACGAGAGTATTCGTTGTACATATCGTTTAATATTATTTTATGCATATTTCATTATTATTTAGTTATTGTTATGTGTCGGATAATTTATGAGAGCACGTGGGTCAACTTGGAGATTTATATTTCGCTTCTCGTTCCTTATGGAGCATATGGTCATCAGTGTAGCTGGCCTCCGCATGGAGACCGCACAAAGCATTCAGATAGTGGCTTTTGCATGGTGAATTAGTGGTCTGATTTTGGTAGCATGATAGCTGAATGTTTCAGGTAGCGTGGAAGAGGGACATGGACTGTCCCTCTTCCACGCTACCTGAAACATTCAGCTATCATGCACACACACTCAGCCCATGCATGTCGTCTAATCAGACTAGTATGGTGTGGTGCATGAGGCTGGGAATCTCACCATGTAACACAGATTGCTACCAAAACCACTATTGCAAAAGCATCTGAATGCTTTGTGCGGTCTCCATGCGGAGGCCAGCTACACTGATGACCATATGCTCCATAAGGAACGAGAAGCGAAATATAAATCTCCAAGTTGACCCACGTGCTCTCATAAATTATCCGACACATAACAATAACTAAATAATAATGAAATATGCATAAAATAATATTAAACGATATGTACAACGAATACTCTCGTTACTTAGCATAATCCGCTACCTCGCAACTGATCCATCTCAATATCCGTCCCTGCACTCTGAAGCATGTCGTATATGCCAACTGATGAGATTGGGAACTCATCATATGAAACACATCGTTACCGAAACAACCACTGCAATAGCATAAAATGCTTCTTGTGGGCTTGTGATGGACACCGGCCGCATTGGTGTTTCCGTGCTCTGCAAGGAGCAAGCAGAGAAACACCTCTATCTCAAAGCGCCTTACGCACATAGGAGCGGCATTGGGCTCACCAGAAATCTAAATGACTATTCTCACCTCAAAGTAACCCACTAAAGATATGCAGTAGAATTATGACCAGTTATCGATAAATACACTAAATTACCATTACATCAAAGAATAAAATAAAATTACTCTTGACTTAACAAAATTAGAACTAAATACATCACCTAAACGAAATTTAACACGAAAATTATCTCTTCTATTACTGAAGAAAATTACATTAATTGCCTTCACTCACGTGTCAATTCATCCAATATAAAATAGCTTAACATTATAGGCCTACAAGACGTTTTAACTAAGCGTGTTATACCAGACTCACTGGCGCTAACTTTATGCACAGTGCATGATGCTTTTCATTAACACGTGGCTGCCATCTTGCCAATAGGTAATATTAGTAGTAGACTGCTTTTCTGGTCAGCCTCACGAATGAAATAGGTTCCTACTATATTCGCTTTTCTTGCCTGGTCTAATGAATTAAATAATTGCTACTAAACTCGCACAGCTTTGATTTAGACTTAACACTAGTAGAATCTATCCACATTATTTTCACTCATCTATAACTTTAAAACTAAATCTAAAGTCCTGGAAGAAATCTCCTTTGGAAACACATCTATCTATTCTGTTAAACTGTGCCACGCTGAATACTAATAATAAAACTACAGAATACCAAATCGTCTAATCTCTACAAAATACGTTTCAACCATTTATAGATCAGCGTGCTGAAAACGGTTTTTTTGTCTATCTCCTAGTTTCACACAGGGCGACATCGTTTGTTAACTAGCACAACCTCTATTAGAGTTATGCGTGCTTGTGGCCTGGATTCTGTCATTTCTAATTCTTGACATTTTTATACAGTTCTTTATTTAAAAAAAAGGGTTCATTACTTCTGGCCATGTCTTTATTTATCGGTAGTTCTCTTTATCAATTTTTACTTGTTTCTCATCTGGAGAGAATCGTGCTGATATTTAAAGTTGACGAATGTGGGTAGAACTGATCAAACTTCAATAACGATAGATAGGTGACAAGTCCATAGGTGGTACGAGTTCACAAGATACATTTTAATTGACGGTATGCAATCCACAAGACATCATAGTAATCAAGTATACATAATGTTCATGCAATATATGAAGGATCTTCTTGTTCACAGCCGTCTCCCAAAGGAGAATGCCACTCACTTTGGCACACTGGAGAGAGAAATCCTTGTGGTCGGACACGATGCAACACGTGCAAGTATGTCATCTCAACCCAGAAGGTGTCCTTTCCTAAGGTTACGTATACCATCACCAGTAGCTTCACGTGTGAATCGCGTAATGTCATTTATACGATCATATGTAAACGTTGCTGCAAAACCTATATTGGCCAAACAGGGAAACGACTTCGGGACAGATTCAGCCAGCACTTAAATGACATCTCTCAGCAAAAGTCCACACCAGTTGCCACACACTTCAATGGTCCTGACCACCATGGTCCCATCGACATCCAGGTCACTGCGATCCGATCCTGCTCCTCTGACACTGCCAGCCGAGAACAGCTTGAGAACCGTCTTATCCACCGCATGGGGTGTCTAAAACCAGCCGGTCTCAACACTTTCCACACCTTTGTCTGAGGTCACCCTTTCCTCTCTTGCTCTATTTTGACTCTTTCCACTCTTATCCTATTCTTCTATTTTTATGCCATCCTCAATAATTTTTTCCTCTTCTATTTCCAGTCCCCACTTTTATTACTTTTGGGTATTTTTTCGTATTTTTTCGTTTTTTTACTTTTTAGTTTCTTAGTATGTATTGTGTACATCCGGGGTCAAGAGTCACTTCCCTTTTTCAACCATGCGTGATAAGATTTAGATGCTTCGCCTTCAGGGAAGTACCTAGGTTTTATTAATTAATTAATTAATTTTTTTTTATACATATATTTATTTTTATATTCTTTTAAGTTCTTATGTCTCCTATCTAGCCTTCACTTTCTTTCTTTTCCTGACGAAGGCCTTGTGGCCGTAACGTAGATTGCTTTCTTTGTCTTTTGTCCTCGTAAAACGAAATACCTTTTTTTCGATTTTTTTTCAAACCCATGCAATATATAAGAGCGTCTCCTGAATTTACTTCATTAATCGTCACAACCTGTGGCTTTTTACTCGCGATTCCATATGTCGGTAATCCGGTAACGATTAACCAAAGCTGGTCAATATTTATAATTTGGATACTTATTAATAATATACTCCCTGCAACTATTCTTGAACTGAAGAATGATTCATCCATCAAAATGAGACGTTATTTGTAACCATATCAAGTCGCCAGACCCTGGTGCCATGTAATAGAAAAACCTCTACACAATTACTATTATAAACGGGAGCGTTGAAAATCACGTCTGACTAGAGCGGAATATAGAATACTGTTACGCGTATGTTCGTACACATCAGTGCATTCTCTAAGGGAAGGCATTGATGTGAACCGATGAGGTAACACATAGACGCACTACTAGTAAACCACTCTATTATAAGTATTAGTGACGTCAGTTTTCAGTAAAAATTAGGTGTGCACGTCGGCGGTAGACTTGTAACGCCCTCTTGTGGCCTGTGTACTTGGAGGTGTTCGGACGCAAGTGTGAGAGCTCGGATTAAGTTTGTAGAAGTCCACTGCATAAGTTACAGATTCTATGAAGAATATATTTCTATGTGTGCTTGTGAAGGATGGATTGTAAAGGAAAGTATTTAGGACAAGATTAAATGACTTTTCGACAAGTTTGATATGCAGTGATAATTCGTGGACATTATGACTTTTACTGACGGTAATTCTGCCTACCGGTCGTTGTATTTTATTCCTTGCGGATATGAAAATGCATGCCACCATTATTCATCAAAAATTGGAGCTCATTATTTGTCCTGTGTAAAATAAATCTACATAAATGACTTCGAAGTGAACGTCCATTATTCGCGTTACATGTTGCAGTGTTCATATGTTCAAGTCCTGAAAACACCTTTAACATTTCTGGTGGAAAGTGTGGGGATAAGTGTTAAATAAAGACACTGCAGGAACTATATACTTATTATTATAAAAAAGGAGTTCGTGCTCGTCTTGAAGAAAGTAAAGCTTTACGGCAAACCATACTTTTTAACGCGCGACATTCCAGCGCACAGTTTAGCCGGCCAAAAGAGTTCGGCTCGTCTTGAGGTCAGCTGAAATCGGGTCATGAGAAGCCAGCAAAGATTTTTCTCCTCTACAGAAGTTTTTAATGAAGAATATCAAAGAAACATTATTTATAACGGCAGTCTCAGCCAATGTACTGTTGATTGTCGTAGTTTTTGAGGCAGAAAGGCAGAAGTATTTCAAGTAATCAGCGGAAGATTGTAAACAGCCACCTCGTTCTATGATAGGAGACTCTATTACAGAGCGATACAACAGGAGGCAATCTGATCATCAGAAGCGGTTCCCCTCGTCGATCAAGTGCTTCGGTTCCAAACCAACCGGCAGTTTAAAATGGCGAAACGGCACGATATGTCACTGAAGACCACTGGGGATGAAGTTGCTCTGTTTTAGGTGTTGTAGTGTAGCACTGATACCGTAATCAGAGGAGTTTCTGAGAGGAGGATTTTTTGAAGATAAGTGCTCTTATATTTATGTGGTCTAAGACTATTTACGATTTGGTAGCAGAGCTCTTCTCCATTTATGTGCTATGTGTATTTTTATGTTGTAAGCGGGTTTCGGTTGGTAGGGACTTGATTTTTGGGAGCATCTCGCTGCGGCTGAGCCAAGAATCAAGGTGTCTATGGGGTCTGAACGTAATCTTCTCGTGGAGCAGCTCAGCTTAAAAATGCTGTATGTTTAGCGTGCTATACGAGTTAATTACATTCATCATTGTTTAGAAGTGCTGTTATGTTTCTTGTAGTTCGTGGTTGTCGAATGTTTCGTTATTTTTTATTCATTATTGTTTGTATTTTGTAGGTCTAACCTTTCTATCATTTATTTGATTTACGTATATTTGTTGTCTGCGTTGGGGTGATGTCATTTAAGAAGCTGTAAATTATTTTTTCCCCTCCGTCCTTAATTTTTTTTTTGTCTGTTGCTTACACTGTTGTCTTTTCAATCTATATCGTATTGTATGCTCCATTGTTATTCTTTGATGATATAATAATTTAATTTTGAGTGAACTTGAGAATCCTAAATATTGTAAGTCTGCTGGGGGTGCTCAGCAAGACTTAAAGTCGAGTATAGACTAAGTAAAGTTTAAATAAGTTACAATATAAGTTTCCAACATGTCGACTTTAGAACATTTTGTCCAGCTTGGAAAGGAGTTTGGTTTAGAAGGGTCAGCCCTTAAAGATGTTGCTACGGAACAAGTGGCTAGGAACAAAGAAGATAGAGTAAAGGCAAGAGAACAAAAAAGGACAGAAGAAGACATAGAACAAAGAAGAAGACAAGAAGAACAAGAAAGAGAATTAGCAGCTCAGAAAACACAATATTAACATGCGGAAAAGATGGCTACAATAGAGCTTGAAAAACTTAAATTACTTACTTACTTACTTAGTCGTTCCCCTTCTACCGTGAGGTGTAGAGGTTTGGAAGAGAGAGCGCAAGACCATTCTATCAGCTGTCTTCTTCCTGGCCTGGTTCCATTCTAGTCCTCGGTCCTTCAAAGATTGTCTAATGTTGTCCTCCCAGCGGACTCTGGGTCGTCCTAGAGGTCTGGATCCCTGGCTCTTAGTTTCTCATGCTTGTCGTGGTAGCCGATAAACTTAAATTGCAAAACACAATTAAACAAAATGATAATGATGTTGAAGGTTCCTCTAGAAAAGAGCAGATTGCTTCTTTTAAGCTGAATTTACCAAATTCAATCAAAACATAGACGATATATCGGTTTTTTAAAACAGATTCCAAACTGTGTGCGAAGAACACAAATTAGAAAAACCATCATGGTGTACTCGATTGATGCCATTATTGACAGGAGATGTTTTGTTAGCTTTAGGTTCCATGGATGATAGCAGTCATAAGAACTATAATGCAATCAAGGCTTTTCTGTTGAGAAAATATCAGTTAGAAGAGAATGGGTATCGCCTTCGATTTAAAACATTAACTCCAGATTCCAATAAAGATTTTTCAGAATACATCTCGTCCATTAAGTTGTGCTTTAACCGATGGATTGAGTTGTCAAAAATCGAACACTCGTTTGAACGACTTATGAATCTTATGCTGAGAGATAAGGTGTTATCGTCCATAAGTCCCGAGTTTTTGGGTACTTGCATGAAAGGACGCCTGAATCCTTGGAATCTATGAAATCACTAGGACGTCAATTTATGACAGCACATCCTGGGAAAGTAGTCAGTAATTCCAATGTAAAGGAATCTTTGCCTGTGACGTCAGCAAAATCTGTACACTTTAACTCACCTAAGTACAGATAAAATAGTGGTGACAGAAATTTTAGATGGAACAGGGAGCAAAACACTGGATCATACCGTGGAAGGTATAATTTTAACAATAATTCAACTTCAAAGCAAAGGAATTTCCGTCCATACCATGAGGAAAACCCATCATATCAACACTACCCTCGCTCAGACAGAAGTTGGCATGGAGCTAGAAACTCATACCCAAACAGAGGCAATAGAGCTTATTATGGCAATAACAATAACTCTAGTAATCACAACAGAGGTTACCAGAACAATAATGGTTATCGTTCAATATATATATATATATAGTGTGGAACGTGCAAACTCTGGTTCTGTACATGATAACAATACAGGGGTAATGAATCAAAATGATAACAGTAATCATGCCAATGCTTGTTTTGTTTATTTGTCAAATGTTTCAAAGTGTACAGAGTGCAGCACTCTGTTCCAACCAGATGTGGTGTCCAGGCTCAGCTGTGGTCATCCCTTGCCTGCATAAACTTCCGGTCCTTTGCCTGTGTTGGCATTGCATGATGGAAGGGGGTCATTGACCTTATATAAGGGTTATGTTAATAGTCATTCTGTTTCAGTATTACGTGACACGGGTAGCACTACTGTGGGTGGACGTGCTTCTCTAGTTGATCAATCATGTTATACGGGAGAAAAAGTAAAGTGTATCCCTTTTGGAGGCACGGTAGAGTACTACCCCACAGCTATAATACACATCGACACACCTTTTTTCTCAGATGAAACTAAAGTGTGTATGCTCCCAACACCAGTGACAGATTTTATTTTGGGAAACTTACATGGAATTAAGGATTGTTCTGCACAGGAAATTGAAGAATGGGAATGTCAACATATTATGCCTGCGAATGCAGTAACCACTAGAGCACAGTCACATGCTCAAGCTCAGGAAAATATTGTGGTGGGTAATGATGACGCTGATGATGTACATCATACTTCATTTATCAGCAAATGGTCATTTGGTGAATGCCAATAATCTGATGACTCACTTAAGAAATTTTTTAGATTGGTCAGATCAAAGGATGATGATGGTGTAGACAATGCTCACCAATGGTACACTCTCAAGAATGACATACTTATTCGTAACTTTAGAGAATTTAACTCCATCCGCAAACAAATTATGGTTCCATCTAAGTTTAGAACCTACATTCTGAGGTATGCTCATAAATCAAACTGTGCGGGTCACATGGGGGTTGCGAGGACAAAATATAGTTTTATCTTCATTTTATTGGCATGGAGTGGCCAGAGACACAAATTTATTTTGTAAATCATGTCTTACATGCCAACAAGTGGCTACAAAAAGTTCATGTCACATGGCTCCTATTCAGGCCTCTGATATTTCACTCCGTCCATTTACTAAAATGGCTATGGATATCATTGGTCCATTGTCAGTTCTTTCAGCCAGAGGTCATAAATATATATTAACCTGCATTGACATGTGCACAAGGTGGCCTGAGGCAATACCTCTGAAGAATATTGCTACTACTAACATGGCGGATGCATTGATGTTGATTTTCAGCAGATTCGGTTTCCCAGACAAACTGTTATCTGATAGGGGAGCACAGTTTGTTTCAGATGTCATGTCACATGTTATGAGGTTGTTCAACATTGATAGATCTCTCAGTATATCACGCCATGTCAAATGGAAAAGTAGAACGTTTAAATAGATTATTAAAACAACTACTAGGTAAGGTGACTGAGAAATATCCTCAGGATTGTGATAGGTTACTCGCAGCTGTATTGTTTGCATACCGGGAAATCCCAAACGAACATATAGGCTTTGCACCTTTTGAGCTCATCTTTGGGGCTAAATCACGTGGATCTATGTGCATCATCAAACAACTACTCACAGGGTCAAGTTATCTCCTGAGGTTCAATCATCCTATGAGTATGTGGTTAAACTCAGAGAAAATATTATTAGTGCTTGTCAGATAGCTGTTGATTCATCAGAAACAGCCAAAGCAAAAGCTCGTATATTTCAGAACAAACACAAACGACTGAGACTATTAGCACCTGGAGATGAAGCATTTGTTTTGTTACCCAGAAAAGAGAATCGTTTACTGATATCTTGGAGAGGCCCATTTAAAATTGTTGTCAAAATAACAGATGTTGACTACATTGTAGATGTGAATGGTAAAAACAAAACATTCCACATCAATATGTTACAAATATTTCACACTCGGCCTGACTACTTGCGAAAGGTCTTTGAAGCTGTTGATGAGTCTAGTGATCGTCACGCTTCTCTATCAGTCATTCAGAAAGAACAGTCTTCCTTCCCTACCCTTTCTTTACCTCTTCCTGTAGTTCCTCTTCATGCTACAGAATCGTGGAAAAATGTCTCAATTTCTCCAGATCTTTCTATATGCCAACAGAATCAAACTCGCTGTCTTTTGGAATCTTATCAAACAGTTCTGACAGACATTCCAGGTCACACTTCTGTCATTTTTCATGACATCCAGCTTAAAGATAATGCTCCTATTCGTGTCAAACCATATCCTATTCCTATGCATTTCCAGGAACAGGTGGAAAAAGAGTTGGATGAGATGTTAAGTCTTAACATTATTTCTCCCTCCACCTCATCCTCTTCTTTCCCAATGGTTATTATTCACAAGACGGACGAGTCCATCAAATTATGTATAGACTTTAGAAAGCTTAACACTATCACCGTATCGGATGCTGAACCTATGCCATTACTAGAAGATCTACTTTCTAAACTTTCTAGGGCCACATTCTTTAGTAAGTTTGACTTGTCTAAAGGCTATTGGCAAGTGCCTTTAACAGAAAGATCTAAACACTTAACTGCCTTCTCTACACCTCGAGGTCTTTTTGAGTGGAATTTCATGTGTTGTGGGCTAGTTAATGCGCCCACCACATTTGTGCGCATGATGCGTAAACTCTTTTCTGATAGATCAGATATTATAACTTATATTGATGATATCTGTCTATTCCACAACTCTTGGGGCGAAATTTTTCAGGTCTAAAATCTTTGCTAGATACTCTTCGCTCCTACAATCTGACTGCTAAGCCTTCTAAAATTCATATTGGCTTTAAAGAAATATCATTTTTTAGGTCACAGAGTGGGAAATGGTTGTCTCAAGCCAGAAGATTCAACTGTATCTAAAATTCTGAACTTGTATATTCCTACTACCAAGAAACAAGTTCGAAGTCTGCCCTGCCTAATAAACTTCTATCATAGATTCATGCCAAACATTTCTACTGTCACCTCAGTTTTGTCCACGTTGTTAGGAAAAGGTTCTGCTAACAAAATCGTTTGGTCTTCGGCCTGTGATAGAGCACTTAATCAAATTAAACATTATTTTTCAACTGAGCCCATTTTGAAGCTACCTGATCCTCGTTTGGTCTTTGTCCTCAGAACCGACGCTTCCCTGAACGGCATTGGTGCTTCACTTATGCAACACTTCAATGGAGTCCTACATCCAGTATTGTATGTGTCACGTAAATTGACACCCACCAAATCCCGTTATCCCATTGTGGAACGAGAACTGTTGGCCATTATATGGTCAGTTTCCAAATTCCAACGTTACCTTCTAGGTGCTCGTTTCGTGATTGAAACACGCGAGAAGGCATTATCGTACCTTCAGCACGCCAACTTCAAAAATCAAAGAGCAGCAAGATACTCGCTAAATCTCCAGGTTTACGACTATGAGATTAGGCAGATAAAATGACACATTGATGTCGTAGCAGACACGCTTTCAAGATTACCACATTCAGATAATGATGCCAACCAGTCATCTAACATTTCAGCGTGAGGAAAGAACTGTTTTCCAGAATTGAAGAGAGAGCCTAACTGAACAGTGTAACTTCGGCTATTTTCACGCATCTATGCATTGATCCAGGAACACAAATTTGAGCATTGAACATTCGTTTTCTGAGATGATGGGCGAAAATGAAAGACAGCATTTGACATTTCACATTTTGATCAATTGAAATCCTTCGCATCTTGATGGTACGATGGACATTTTCTTCCTTGGATTGATTAGATGACAACATGACACTTACTGTTGATTTTTAACCAAGTATTTAGAATACTGCACTTGACATTTGAGTCCAGAGTTGCAATGAGAACCTTTACACTCAAGATATACAGGTTGAATCGAACCTTACTTATGGACAATGCTAGTTACTTTACCTCAGTGCAACACACGTGCTCATGGTTCGAGTTTAAACATTGCCAATGTTATTATTTACCTATTATTGCAAGAACACTTGAAGTTTAATGAAGAGAAATCATTTAACTTAGTGAGATAACTTACAGACACTGAATATGTAGGCACATCAAGCAGTCATTATCACAGCAACATTCAATACAGCAATAGACGGTAGACAGCATTACAATGATGAGTCAGATGCATGTTATATTTCATAGTGCTGTAAATGTAGTCAGGTGAAAAACTCCATCCTTTTCTATAACAGCCAGGAGATAACCAGATGTATGAGAATCAGTTCACTCTCCTTAGTCTGACTTCAGCAAGACAGACACGTCTGCCGAAGTATAAATAATGTCCTCAAAAATATCCTCTAGATAATAAAGGTTTTCCAAACCTAGTTCATTTAACAAAGTAGCAAGTAATGGTCCTTGGAACATGCATCAACCGATGCAGTACAATACAGCGACATGTGAGCTGGGAAAACATCTCGTGACGACGACTTTCGAAGACAGGCTATGAATCGAAATCGCTCACGACCCAAAATCGATAGAGTTAATGAAAAAAAGTCAATTTACCTTGCTTTCATGAAATACACAGAAATATCACGCCTCCCGACATGTGGGAAACACTAGAGGTATTATCTAGAATAAACGAAATATCCATTAAGAGGACTACACATCCCTGACAGAACAAATAATAGCGGAGATCCCCTCTTCAACGAGGCATCTCTTTCGCCATTCAAATCGCTCACTCCACTAGTGGTGGGCGGAAACCGATCGACCAAAAAACAAGACCAGTCATGCGCAGTCCAGCGCAAAAAGACCACAGCTCAAAACTTAACTGCATTCAATACCAACGCGCGGAAGACAAATGCTTACCGAGGGAAAAGTGACTTTAAATTTCAAGCAAGTTGTTTGCCCTTGCGTTTATAAAATAGATATTGGTAAATAAAACGATTTTGCAGGTAAGGAATTTATCACGCAACACTATTCCTTTTCATGTTCGTATAGTTTATACACCACCTCCATTATCATCTGGGTATCAAAAGGTTCACGCAAGATACTATTAATGTTCTCTTGGCAAATTTTTTTTTATAAGTCTCTTAATGATTGTTTTGGACATGTTTAACTGAGACATGACACAGACTTGCCCGCGTTTTATTGATATCGGGTTGTGGTTGGTCACTCGTTTTCATTCTCGTTTCTTAAAAAAAAAAAAAAAAAGAAAAAAAAAACTTTGTGTTTTTTCTTGGAGGGGGGGGGTGCGGGGATATATAGTATATACGAAGTGGTTCGTTTTATGTTCGTACACATCTGTGCAATTTCTCTAAGGGAAGGCATTGATGTGAACCGAAGCGGTTGACACATTATGCACGTACAAGTAAACAACTCTCTTAGTAAGTTTTAATGGACTTCATTTTCAGTAAAAATTAGGTCTGTCCTTTCCGCGGTCGACTTGTAACTCCCTCTTGTGGACCTGTTTACCTGGACGTACGGTATTAGATGCAAGTGTGAGAGCTCAGATTGTGTTGTAGAAGTCCACTGCATAAGTTACATATTCTAATTGGGAAGACTCTCATATACACTCGTATGTCTGTTCCTGTAGTTGTAAAGATATATATATTTATTAAAGTGACTTCGAGGACAAGATAATTGACTTTATCGTTCCAAGTTGTGACTCTTCACGTTGATAATTCTGGGACCTTTTGACAAGTTACGACGTAATCTCTGCCTACCGGTAGTTGTCATACATTTTTATTCTTCCTGATATGAAAATGCATGCCACCATTATTCATAAAAATACAATGGAGCTAGTCTTAGGTACTGTTGTACAAAATATAATCTGTATAAACGACTTCAGTTGAACGTCCATTATTCCCGTACATGTTGCATGTCCTATCGTCTGTTTTCACGTCCTTGAAAAACACTTAAAATTACTTAGGGTACAATATAATGTGCCCCGTCTACACGCTATATCGACGATACTCTACGCAACATCGTCATCAATAAATCTAAAGCAATCTCTAGTGATTATGCGTTCAACGGCCGAGAAGCGCGAAAACTATCACTCATATATAATATTCAATAGCTTGTTCAAAAGTCGACTCTTAATGCGTAAATTTAAAAGAGCCTCACTAAAATGAGTAGGACTAACCATCATTAAAAACCTGTCCGTAACCATGCCTCCCTTGACCGACAGGGAGGTCAACACAAACATCCTTCATTCCTATAGATCTTCTCTTTTTCTCATAAATTAATTTCAAAAAATAGTCTAAACGATTATTCGCGCAGTATAGCAGGCTCGCACAGATGCTGTGGTTTCTCTCAGTAAATAAAAATATCCATATGTCGATACCCGGTCACGTTAGTCCTAATATAGTTAACAATGTCCAACAATAATACATCTAAAATATAACTAAGGTTAACTAAAAAAAATGTCATCACTGCTCGCAAGATTAGTAATTAGTAAAATAATTATTGTTCTATGTAAACTAAAATTATGTCTTAAATAATAAAAATGTGTAATTGTTGTTAATCAACATCATTAAATCTAAAACTAAGTTAATTTTAGAATTATTTAAATGTAAATGTGTAGAAGGGCCGTTTATAGAACCAATAAATCTAATAAAGTATAAATAAAGTATTGTGTCCAATTGTTAACAGAAAGTAAAGATAACACACAGAAATGATATGGAAATAGAAAATTTAAGAGATGAGTAATGAAGAGATCGTAATAGATTTGAATAGAACTGTATGTGGTGTGTAAAGAGAAATTCATCATAAAAGTAAAATATAAAACCCAATTAATCTATCGAAAACCTACATTAAACACCGGTTAATACATTATATAGTCCTATATAATCATAATTGTTTGTTAAAAACATAAAGTTTTTATTAAAATACATATAGTAATTACTAGTTACTTTAACTAAAGTATTATATTTAGTTATATTGTGTGATAACTGTTTTGTTTTGAAATTTTTTTTTCTCTTCCTTTATTTAATCAACAATAAAGTATTGAAATAACTAGTTGTCAGTTCCGACGAATAAGCTGTGCGAAGTGCACCAAGTTTCGATTAACTAATTTTAATCATGCAGATATATGTGGTCCTGAGTCAAATGACAGTACTTGAAAGTATGTGTAAGTATGTTAGATCCTATTTCAATCGTATCTTATAGAAGAATGTTTGAAATCGATTGAAGCGACCGTATTGGACACTAACCAAAGTCCGATTAAAATTCGAATAACTTGATAATTTATGTCGACTATTTGAAAAGTAATTTGTTTTCTGAACAATTTTCAATAAGTTTTTTGTTTTCATACATTTGATTCATGATCAACTTAAGTCATTTTAAAATCCGAAATTTAGTAACGAAATGTTTCCACTGTTATGTAACAACTTAATGTCTTGCCCATTATAGATATGTAAGTTTGTCATCACTTGAATACGGCTTAATAACTTCCCAGCATATAACGATTTTAGTTCATTGCGTTCTTAAGTTTTCTTCAAATGAGAACGGTGACGGACGGCGTGATAGGGAATCTGCAACCACATCATCGTGTCCCGGAATGGCTTATATTGTAAACTCAAAAGGTTGCAGCAGTATGGAAAATCGTGAAAACCTTGTCGTACTTGTGATTGCTCTTCTGATTTGAAGCCACTGCTTTTTTTGATCGGTTTTTTGGATGAATAAACTGTGCGCCAAGTAAGAACGTTATTCCCAGTTTCTGAACTGCCGACACGACTGCGAGGAGTTCTTTATCTATCACCGAGTATTTGAGTTCAGCATTGTGTGAGTTTTCCGATATGAAAGAAGTTGGGTGAGAAGAAGTTAACGCCGTCATGTTTCTTGTAACATGCTAACTCCTAATCCGTAACTGCTTGCATCTGACGGAGAATAAACATTTTTTTTTAGTAATCTGGCAACCTTAAAAATAGGTGGTCCTGGAAAAGCGATTGTCAGAATTTTATTTAAAAGTTTCTGTTGTCAGTCTGTTGTCCACGTAATATTTGTAGGCAAATCTTTTCCTCAATAACGAAGACAAGACACCGTGATGGACGACAATGTTGTAACATCTTCTATACATACTGGACAAGACCCATTAAGCATCCTAATTTTGTTTTCTTTGTTTGTGGAACAGAATCAATTTTAAAATTTGTCGATACATTATGGTGGAATGGTTTGATTACGTCCAGCCCCGATTCCTGTCCAAGAAAAGTTTATTTCGTGATAAGGGCATTTTGCATTTTTACTTGGTCTAGCAGTTTAAAGTTGATTAACTCTTAAGATGTCTAATACTGATACTTAATTTAAGATGTCCTATACAGAACTTAATCCTAAAAAATTTTCATCAAATGAAGAACTAAAGAACAAATAACATCAATAAATGTTGATAATGTCCTGGTCCTGCAGGATAAAATTTTTTCGCATCATGCGAATGAACGTTGCAGGTGCGTTTCATGAGCCCAAAAGGTTTGACATTCCACTGGTAGAGACCTTGTGAGTCGAGAACGCGGAAAAATATTTGGCTTGTTGTGTTAAGGGACTCTGCCAATATCTCTTGGTTTAAGTCAATTTTTGTGAAATAAGTTGCTGACGATAGACGAGTAAGTAAATCGTCAATAAGAGGTGTGAGGGTTCAACTGTCTGCACAGTTGAGCAATAAGGTTTTCTGTAATCGACACACAGACGTATATTATTGTTCCCTTTTTCTGACAATAACTAAAGTGAAGGAAAACGGAGAGTTACTGTTTTCCTATAAAATCCTAACGCTAAACATTTGATTTAAGTTCCTGGTATGTCTTCTCTTGATAATGAATAGGAACTGAGTAAGGACAAGTGTTTTTTGGTTGTTTCCTTAAGTATAATGTTGTGAGAAATGATTTGATGTACATCCGGTATAATCAGTCCCAAAAACATCAGAATAAGTCTTAATAGTTTACAAATATTTTTTTTTATTTTCTTGAGATGTTAATGAGGGAGAAATAGTTACTCTCTCCAGGACTCGAAAGATTGTGTAATTGAAGTATATGAAAAGACGATTGAATTTCAGGAAATGGATGTTTCCTCCACCTGAATCACCGAAAGACTAAGAATAGTTGCAAGAACCAATTGATTTATCGTCTAATGTCCATGAAAAATAGACTGTAGACGTTGAGGACGAAAAGTAAAGAACTCTTTTAGCGTGTTTGATATGATAAATTTTCCTTTTCTACCCTTTAATGTCCAGTATGTACGTCGACGTCAAGAAATTCTGTCTAACACGTTATATGAACCGTTCCAAGTCGTTAACAGTTTTTTTATCCTTCATGGGAGTAGCACGAAAGCTTCATCACCAGGAAATAACTGGCGAAATCGTCATTTTTTATTTTTGGAACTGTCTTGCTTTGTCCTATTGCAGCCTCTGAGGAAGCTGTTGGCCATTTGGCAAGCATCTATTGATTTGTTTATGTAAGTTAATAACGTATTCATAAGATGACTGTGTATTCTGAAGTCCATTCTCAGAGTTCGAGTAAGTAAATCTTTTATAAGTCCCATAAGACCTCTTTGTGGAGCACCAAACCACTAACTCAACGGAAGAAACTGGTTTGTTCATTCGTGTACCTCTCTGTAAGCGAACA
Source organism: Oreohelix idahoensis (assembly GCA_024509875.1). Classification (NCBI taxonomy): domain Eukaryota; kingdom Metazoa; phylum Mollusca; class Gastropoda; order Stylommatophora; family Oreohelicidae; genus Oreohelix; species Oreohelix idahoensis. The sequence continues at coordinate 48,978 of JAMPIV010002500.1, forward strand.
AATTTGCTTGGAGAGCCCTGTCCTAGTCTTGAGATTAATTGGTATAACTTTATGTAATAACTGTTTTAATGGGTGCGGTTGAGCCTCCTCAACTCAACCATGCTCATGGAATGATATGCACTACTTAGACCCTCATCACCACACACCAGACCAAACGCAA
>JAMPIV010002501.1:0-34995 GCA_024509875.1 Oreohelix idahoensis
GGGGTTTTTATGGGTATTTTGAGGTTGTTTTATGGTATATTGTAGGGGTGTGGGAGGTTTGAAGGTATCGTGTATGTATGGTAAGGAAGTTATAATGATGTGTTTTTGGTTCGGAAGTGGAGTTTTTTTTTTACATTATTTGAATTAGTAGAGAAGTTTTTTGTATGTGGGTTAGTTGAATAGGTTTATTTTTGGTTAAGTGTGTGGATGGGTAAGGTGACATAGGGGAATAGGTAATTGTTGTTATCGCCTAAAGTCTAGTAATTAACAAATTATAGCCAAAATACTATAGTGGTGTTGTCTGACAGCACATTGATCATATTTTTGCTTCATAATGGCATTTTGGACACTGCTTTAGGGGAATGATGAGCCAACACATTAGATACGATTTGATTGGCTAGAATAATATGTAAGGCGAAACATGATTAGTCGACTGCAAATACTTTTTTTGGTTGTTAATGGAAACGGTAGGAAGGGTAAATTTTTTCAAAGGCTCTTGTAAACATGGTCTCATTGGTTAGACCATTTGATATAGTCAATTAGAAGCGTCTGTTCAGGGCCACTTTTTGAAAATAAACTTTGTGAGAAGCAAGTGCGTTGAGAACCAGCTCATATTTTTTCTAATAAAAGCCTGGGACAGAGGCAGATCGGAATTGTGCCATAAATCATCGCCAGTCAACGTACTTGTTTAATATTTCCTTGAATTGTGGTAAGCTAGACATATTTGATCTCTTTTAAATGAAAATTGAATGTGAATTGATAAATTACGTCTGTATGTGTGTGGTTCAGTAGCAAACATGAGGCAAAGCCTAGATATTGCTCCACCATGAAAAAAAAAAACTTGTCGGAGAGGAGTATAACTGCATAGGCATATATGGGATTGCCAAATAGTACTATGACACCTATCTTATTGTATAGAAGGAATTAATGCTGGAATTGCAGAGGCGTTGTAACCATTAGGGAGAGGAATACTGGTGTATATTGTTAAATGAGAAGCTAGCAGTTGGCCTACAGCGCTGAACTCTGTGTTTGTAATGTATTGGGCTTCAGTGTAGAAATAGATTATACATTAGTTCTGAAGTAGGAGGTACAACCTTCTTATTTCAGGGACCGTGGTACTGAAGTATTAGAGCAGCACCTGGTCTGAGTTTTGCTGAATCCAGAGGCTAGTAGCATACTCCTTGTTCAAGATATCGACCAGTGTTGTTTTTCAAGATAACTGAGAAGCAAGCGAGCAGAGGAGACAGTGTTCCTGCCGCCCACACAGAAGATAAGATTTCGTTGGCCAGAGCAGCTCAATCTTGTGTACCCCCCTCTAAAATTGACTATACCTTAAATCAAGAGGGACAGTTATTTGTTTTCAAATAAAAAGAAACTGTGAACCTTTCCAATATTATTTCCACCAGTATCAAACACATGAAGTCATGATGACAAACAACAACCTAGCTTTAACAGCCAGTATTACCTCCTAGTACTACTTCACAACTTACACACATATTGTAATAATATTATATGTCAGTACAAAGATCCTATGTATAAATTGTGTACATACAACTTGTGATTACTATTGATTGTGATTCCTGATTCACTCTGTAGTTGAATCAGGATATCTATTATTGAAAGGAATTAATACATATTTTAAAAGTTAACACTTGCCTTATTTAAGATAGTCTTATAGAGTGTTCTATGTATGTGCGTGTCACAGTGTTGTGAAGTATTGTGGATCTTAATTAAAGTGTTTATCTGTCTGTTGGTTGTTGTGAACATACACTTCATCACTATCATATCCTAGACATTCAACGTAGTCATCACAATATTCCAGAATAAGTCTGATTGAGGTCTAAATCTGGTAGCAAAGTAAGGTTATCTGTAACACACCACACTTATTAGATACAGATACCCTCACAGCTGATCTCAGTCAGTACACTAAGTCCCCTATAAGTATTTATAATATCCCCACTTTACCACATATATTGGGGTCCTGTCCGGGATTTTGAATCTTCTCCTATTATATATATTGGGGTCTCGCTCCCGGGATATTGAACCTTCCCCTATGTCGTAATTTTTTATCTGAGAGAGTTCTGATGGATATTGGTCCTTTAGAGTGTAGAATGATAGTGATGGCTCTGTGAGAATAAGGATTTAGGAAAGTGAGGTAGTAGATTCACAAGGGCTGGAGAAGAGTAAGGACAGTCTCTTATTACGACAATATTTGTCTCTCAAAAACTATTCCTACCACTCTTCTGAACAAACAGTTGTTTGTCAGTTCCAGTCGCTCATGCGCCCACACCGATTTGGTGATTCTGACGCGCAACGTACATGAATACACACTACGATAACAAAATATGGGAAATGTTTGGGTTTTGGGGCAGCCGACACCAATGCTAATAAAGTTTTTAATACTTTTATTATCATAAACTCAAGTTACAAGTAAGTATCAATGTACAGTCAGAAATCATGGGTTACAAAACACAAAATAACAGGGGGGAGGGTTTCTGAGGAGAAGTATCCAATGCACCTTTTCCCGCTTGTATTTACTAACAGAAAAGACCAGGGCCCAAAGACGAGGGGGGGGGGGGTGATGATGATGATCAGAGATAGGCAATTTAACCCAATGGTAAATTTATTACTCTGAGTCAAGGGGGTTACAGTAATAGGGGGTAAAGGTAAAGCTAGGGGTCATCAAATGTTTTCCTTTGATCAACCAATTTTCCCGGGAGGGGGGAATGCTCACAGTTAAATAATCCCGCTAGGAGAAATCCCGTACAATTAATACAGTACACCTTAATACTAGGTTGAACTAATTATAAGGGTAAAAAGATTAAATCTCCTTTTTCATTAAAAAAAAACACGCTTGGCTGGCCAGCACACAGTCACACACACACAGACTTACCAAATGGTGAATTCTGGCACTTCATAGGAAATACATAAAAAAAAACAGCACTAAACCTTGGCTTAGGTAAAAAGTATTTTCTTCCGTGTACAGCCCCAGATTAGCGGGTTGTTGAAGTTAACAAAGTGTCCCGAAATCGCTGGACGTTGAAGTTTAACGGTACTGTTTGTTTATTAGATAAAGTTCCTAAAGAATGGCACAGGCACTTGGCTAGATGTGAGGAATGGTGTGGTGTCTAAGATTGGCACAGCTGGTGGAGATAACTTTCTTTTACAGTAATGTCACAAACTACAAAAAAACACTGAGGTAAGTTCTTCAGGGGGTTGGTAAAATCCAATGATTATGCTTGACAGACAGTGTCAGGGAATCTATGTTCTTCTTCACGAATAGAGCAGTGAGTAAAATATTGCTACTGTTGACTGTTCTTCTTCCAGTTTGATAACTATAAAAAAAACGACTTTATGAATTGGGATTTTAAAAATAGTCTTTGGGTTTGCTTTGTTTCTGTATACTTCAGATAGCTGATCCCAACAGGATCGCCACAAAGATTAAATTTCAAAAATGTTCATAAGTCACTGGAGTAATCGAACTGAGTCGGCAAGACTCTAGATATATATTATTGCTGCGAAATGGCTGCTTAAATGATGTTTCATTGCTGCTTAATTGCTGCTTAAAGGATGTTTCATGCTTAATCGCTTAATTTTCTGCTTTAATTGCTGCTTAATTGCTGCTTAATTGCTGCTTAAATGATTGCTGCTTAAATCGCTGCTTAATTTCTGCTTAATTGCTGCTTAATTGCTGCTTAATTGCTGGGATGCGAGGTTCAAAAGATCATTCTGGATGCAATAGAAAAAAACATGAAATGCAATAAAATCATATTAAAATCTAACGCGCGATACATTTACAGTTTAACTATTTTCTGCACTCGCGTCTTCAATTAATAAAGCAAGAGAGAAAAAAAAAACTCCCCGTGAGGTTAATAGTTGAAAGCACATCTATTTATACAGAACTAAACTGTATTAAAGTTATAATTCCCTTAAGCGGCTATTGTATTAGGAAATAAACTTATAGATGTAACATTTAGTTGGCACTAGAACTTTGAAGATGGGCTTATTTAATAAGGTTAAATTTACACCACAATCCAGTGAACTAAATATGAAATAACTAGACCACTGATCACTCGAAGCTAATGTATTAAATTACCGTCTGCACAGAAAAAGAATTTCACTCCAATAGCCAACAATTTAGATGAAATCTAGCAGGAATTTTTAACTATTTGCTAGTGAATCTTAGAATTCTGTCAGAACGAATGATACGTTGCCCTTTTCAGATTCTGTATTTATCTATTAGAAAGGCAAGATAAATGGTACATGTGAAAATTTCGCGCCTCTTCAGTTCCCAGGGGAAGTCGAAGTTATTTAGCCGCCATGCTAACCACGATGGCCCGACTGGCTTCCGATCTACGTTCGTTTCAGGCTGCTCGCACGAGCATGTGAAATTCCGGCGAGACTAGCCTCGTTCGCGGTGAGTTTCCTGATTCCTCAGATCGTATCCGCTACGCTGAGCGTTCCGTCTTTCGGGCAAGTCTGCCGGTGGCCACAGAAGTGCGAAGTCTGCATGAAGCTTTCTTCTGACCGCTCGTGTCCGTCTTGCGAACGGTTCAGTGTTCGTACGGAGATGCTAAACTTCTGCTTCTCTGTTCTGGGGATCTTCTTGACTGCTTTGATCCTAGCCGCTACTCTTCGTTGATGAAAAGTTACAACAATACTGATGTTCAGGGATTCTAATGTTATGAAAAGCTAAAGTCCCTTTAATCATCCATCAAATCAGGGAAAATTCACTTGACAAACTAGACGTACGTCACAATCGTCCCCACTTTTAGACATGAAACCATTTTTCATGTTTCCTTCTTGACAATGGAGGTGACCTGATTGGTGACTTTAGGATGAGTGGTATCTTCAGTTTGCTCTACTTCCTCTGTAGACCAGTTTCTACTCAAGAAGTCAGCTCCGACATTCTGTTTTCCTGGAATATATTCCACTTTGAAGGAATAGACGCTCAATAATAATGCCCAGCGCATAATCCTTGCGTTGAATTCCTTATTGGCACCAAGGAAAGCTAATGGAGCGTGGTCGGTTTGTACTGTGAAAGAAGTACCATACAGAAACTCATGATGGCGTCTGATGCCATGAATCAGAGCGAGACATTCTCTTTCAACGACACTGTAGTTGCGTTCAGCCTTGTTCAGTTTCCGACTGCCGTAAGCTATTGGGAATAGCATATTCGGGTCACTGTCCTCGGCTTGCAACAATGTTGACCCGATGCCCTGACCTGACGCGTCAACTCTCAGTACGAAAGGCTTCTTAAGGTCAGGTAACCTTAGGATGGGGTATGCCGACAACTGTCCTTTCAAAGTGCTGTATGCATGTTCGCACTTTTGATCCCACATGACCTTATCAGGACAACCTTTCTTGGTGAGGTCAGTCAGAGGTGCCGTAAGTCCGTTGAAGTTCTCGATGTATTTCTGATAATATGCACATAGTGATAGGAAGGAACGCACGTCTTTCTTCGTTCTGGGCCTTTTGGCTGCAGCTATTTTCTCCACGTTCTTCTGAACAGGCCAACTACAGCCGTGGGAAATAGTATGCCCCAAGAAGTCTAGCTTTTCGAACCCGATGAGACATTTGCTAGGTCTGGCTGTGAGACCAGTTTCCTGTAGTCTCCTGAGGAGCATAGCAACCGTAGCAATATGTTCGTCGTAGGTTTCCGATGCAATTAATATGTCATCCATGAAATTATGGATGTGGGGACTTTGCAAAGGTTCTAACAGCTTCCTCATCATTCTGGTGAACACTCCTGGTGCGTTATGCAATCCGAACGGCATCACATTAAATGTGTAATGTCCTTCACTAGTGCTGAAAGCTAGCAAAGGTTTAACTTCCTCCTTGACTGGTATTTGATAATAACCTTTACTGAGGTCAATCTTGGAGAAAATCGTTGCCTTGCTGAGCTTGGTGAACAACTCAGAAACAGTTTGGAGAGGTTCGGGCTGGAATTCCGTAACAGCGTTTAGCAGCCGGTAATCTATACACAGCCGAACTTCCTTATTGGGCTTCTGCAACAGCACTACACTAGAACTGTAAGGAGATGTAGACTCACTGATAATTCCTGCCTGACGCAGCTTGTCTATTTCTCCGCGAAGTGCATCAGCTTTAGCGTACGGGATGGGGTAAACTCTGGTTCGAACAGGGGTCTCATTTGTTAGTTTCATATCAAATTCGATGAGATTTGTTCGACCAGGTACATCCGTTAAGACTGCACTGTACTGTTTTAGTAGCGCCCTGGTTTCTGTTTGTTGTTCTGGTGAGAGATTGTCGCCGAACTTGACATCTTTAAAGGATTCTGTGGGTTGCAGTGGATACTCCATGCAACCATCATCATCTTCCTCGTCTTCCGTTGCTATGGCGACAGCCAGGAGATGCTCGGAGGATGGCACCGGTCTTTCCAAATATTTCTTTAGCAGATTTATGTGGAAGACCTTCTCCTTTCCTTTGATGGAGATCTTGTAATTGGTACGTGAGATCTTTTTAAGGACGGTAAACGGCCCTTGCCATCCGATGCGAAGTTTATTGCTTCCGGTTGGAAGTAGCAACAAAACTTTCTCCCCTGGTTGTAGTTCTCTCTCTTTTGCAGCTTTGTTGTATCTTTTAGCATGTTTAGCGCGGGCTTTAGCAAGGTTGGTAGTAGCTAGATCCCATCCTAGCTTTAGCCTTTCCTTGAGCTCAGATACATACTTGCTTGCAGAGACGACTGTCTCGTCAGCCTTTTGGTCTGTCAGGGACCGAAGTAAGGCTTCTAGTGGCCCCTTAATAGGTCTGCCAAATAAAAGTGTAGCTGGCGCGAATCCCGTAGACGCTTGGGGAACCTCTCGGTAGGCGAATAAGGCAGCCGATATATATAGGTCCCAGTCTTCCGGTTTCTCCTGACCCAGCTTACGTAACATGGTGGTGAGGGTGCCGTTAAAACGTTCCACGAGCCCATTTCCGGCCGGATGGTAGGGACTTGTGTGGATATGTTTGGCCCTCAAGATCTTAAAGATCTCCTCCATTAACAGGCTACGGAATTGGGATCCATTGTCCGTCAAAACTTGTTGAGGGAATCCCAACCGTGTAAAAATTTGCACGAGGGCTTCTGCGACATGCTTGGAATCTGTGCATGTTAGCGGTATAGCTTCGGCCCACATTGTGCAAGTGTCGACTAAAGTCAGGATGAACCTGTGCTTTCTTTTGGTCCTTTCCAGGGGTCCAATGATGTCGACAGCAACCCGTTCAAATGGAGTACCCACTATTGGCATTTGCCCCATAGGTACTGGGGGTGTCAAGTGCTTGGGTGCTACCCGTTGGCACTGGGCGCAGGATTTCACGTACCTGATAATGTCAGAGTTCATTCCTGGCCACCAATAGTGGTTTTTTATTCGCTGAATAGTGGCGTTTTGTCCCATATGTCCGCTAAAGGGAAGAGAGTGCCCCATTTCTAAGATCTGACTTCTGTACTGCGTCGGTACTAGGAGCTGGTTATTCCCCGTGTCCGGGTTGCCCGTTCTACGATACAATACGCCGTCCTTAGAAAAGATGTCTCCGTTGTGTCTGGGGTCCTTAGCCATGGGCAGTTTTCTAAAGCAGGGCTCCAGAGTAGGGTCCTTTTGTTGCGCCTCCTTCAGTTCGTTCGGCAACAAATTTGGCGCAGGCTCCCTCTCCTTCTTGGCTTGCCCTCTTGTGGTTACCGCTGCCACAATCGGCTCCTTTGGTCTCCCAATAAACACATATCTACATCCCAGGTTAACTGGGTAGATAGGATCATCCATAATGGCCGCTTTAATAACTCCTCTGACAAAGTCAGAGTGTATTTCTACCAGTGCGATAGGAAGCGTCCTGGGTGCATCACTCCTGAAAACTCCACTAAGTTTGACGGTTTCCTCTGTCTCCTGACCTGGTTTGACTAGGTGTCTGGCGACAATACAACTAAAGCTTAGTCCAGTGTCAAAGAGACAAGTAGTTGAGGTACCATTCAAAATTACAGTTCCTCGAGTTGAGGGTCGGTCTCCCTCAGGTTTAGAATCACTGACATTGACTCTACCTTTCGAGGCTGTATGCAAACATCCAACGCGGTTAGGACCGGTTTGTTTGCCCTGATCAGACGTTCCTGGTGTAGGGGTCTTTCCTTTTCCTTGACCTTGGTGGCCGCGCTGCCACGTAGGCTTGGTGGGTTGATCAGAATTGTTGTTGGGGGGGTATCGGGTTTTGTAGAATTTCGATTTTTCCTGGGGAGGTCTCTGGGTATTATTTTCTTGTTGGATATAGTTCTGAGAGGAATTAGAGGAATAGGATGACTGCTCTAGATTTTGTTTACGAGATGGCTCATCTGTGGGTTTACGTTTAGTGCTGGGAAGTTCGGCCATTGCATTGGTATAGCGTTCTGCCTTATTGAGTATGTCCTCAAGCCTGACTGCGCCCTGTTCAGCCAAAAATCTACGGGTTTCGTTTGACAAAGTTGACTTTATCTGTTCCACAAGAACAAGTTCAAGTAGTCCCTCATATGTAAGAGGTAGGTCAGATAATTCAATGCACTTTGTCAAATAGCCCGTGAGACGTGAAGAGAACTGCGGGAAAGTTTCCGTGCTCTCTTTCCGGCTGTTTCTGAACATTTGCAGAAATTTACGGGCGGTCATCTCAAACCGTTCTAGCAAGGCCTTCTTTAGCATGTCGTAATCATGTTGGTTCGGTCCCAGCTTTGTGTATACGTCATAAGCATTAGCTTTTAGTGACGTTGAGAGCTTAAGTGCCCAGCGAGAACTCTCTAACCCATACAGATTTGCGAGCCTTTCGAATTTTTGTAGGTAGCTGTCAATTTTTTCATTGGGGCTAGGAAAATATTCTAAAGCAAACGACATCGCCGTTAATTGGGCAGACTGAGTGCTGGAGAGATCCATTGACTGGGACTGGGGCGAAGACGGCTCTCCGTTATTCGAAGTAGAGGCTCCCCGACTCTCTAAAGCCTTAAGCGCCAGTTCATGTTGTCTTTCCCGCTCCCTTTCTCTCTCTCTCTGCGGGCTTCCATTTCTGCCTCAATTTTCTTGTTTTCTGCCTCAATTTTCTTGTTTTCTGCCTCAATTTTCTTCTGCTCTAATAAACGCTCCTCCGCTTCTTTATTTTCTGCTCTATCTTGAGCATCTTTCCTCTCTGCTCTCTCTTGTGCTTCCTTCCTTTCCGCGTCATACCTTTCAAGTTCCTGGTTGACAAACAAGTTAGCGGCTTCTCCTTCTAAACCTGATTCTTTCGCCTCCAGCCTTAGGATGGATCTCATCTGAATCCTCTCTGACATGATTAAAGAACTGGATGCTACTACTATTAGAGAATAGCAAGAAAGAACACGAAGGGGAAAAAACTCAAACTCGGTACGAGAAAAAAAACACAAAGTATAAATTTACTTGTGTCACCTCCTACCTTAAATGTGTTAACTTATCGCTGCTGTTTTCTGGCAATTAAGGCTCTAAACGCAAGCGACTAATGCCACTAAAATGGTAAGTTACACTGGAAAAAATTTTACTTTTACTAAAAGTAGAGAAAAAAAATTTTTTTTTAAACAATTAAATTAAAAAAAAAATTTCTGAAATTTTAATTCTCCACTACAAAAACTCCCCCTGACCATTTATTTGTCGTAATTTTTTATCTGAGAGAGTTCTGATGGATATTGGTCCTTTAGAATGTAGAATGATAGTGATGGCTCTGTGAGAATAAGGATTTAGGAAAGTGAGGTAGTAGATTCACAAGGGCTGGGGAAGAGTAAGGACAGTCTCTTATTACGACAATATTTGTCTCTCAAAAACTATTCCTACCACTCTTCTGAACAAACAGTTGTTTGTCAGTTCCAGTCGCTCATGCGCCCACACCGATTTGGTGATTCTGACGCGCAACGTACATGAATACACACTACGATAACAAAATATGGGAAATGTTTGGGTTTTGGGGCAGCCGACACCAATGCTAATAAAGTTTTTAATACTTTTATTATCATAAACTCAAGTTACAAGTAAGTATCAATGTACAGTCAGAAATCATGGGTTACAAAACACAAAATAACAGGGGGGAGGGTTTCTGAGGAGAAGTATCCAATGCACCTTTTCCCGCTTGTATTTACTAACAGAAAAGACCAGGTCCCAAAGACGAGAGGGGGGGGGGTGATGATGATGATGATCAGAGATAGGCAATTTAACCCAATGGTAAATTTATTACTCTGAGTCAGGGGGGTTACAGTAATAGGGGGTAAAGGTAAAGCTAGGGGTCATCAAATGTTTTCCTTTGACCAACCAATTTTCCCGGGAGGGGGGAATGCTCACAGTTAAATAATCCCGCTAGGAGAAATCCAGTACAATTAATACAGTACACCTTAATACTAGGTTGGACTAATTATAAGGGTAAAAAGATTAAATCTCCTTTTTCATTTAAAAAAAAACACGCTTGGCTGGCCAGCACACAGTCACACACACACAGACTTACCAAATGGTGAATTCTGGCACTTCATAGAAAATACATAAAAAAACAGCACTTAACCTTGGCTTAGGTAAAAAGTATTTTTTTCCGTGTACAGCCCCAGATTAGCGAGTTGTTGAAGTTAACAAAGTGTCCCGAAATCGCTGGACGTTGAAGTTTAACGGTACTGTTTGTTTATTAGATAAAGTTCCTAAAGAATGGCACAGGCACTTGGCTAGATGTGAGGAATGGTGTGGTGTCTAAGATTGGCACAGCTGGTGGAGATAACTTTCTTTTACAGTAATGTCACAAACTACAAAAAACACTGAGGTAAGTTCTTCAGGGGGTTGGTAAAATCCAATGATTATGCTTGACAGACAGTGTCAGGGAAATCTATGTTTTTCTTCACGAATAGAGCAGTGAGTAAAATATTGCTACTGTTTACTGTTCTTCTTCCAGTTTGATAACTAAAAAAACGACTTTATGAATTGGGATTTTAAAATAGTCTTTGGGTTTGCTTTGTTTCTGTATACTTCAGATAGCTGGATCCCAACAGGATCGCCACAAAGATTAAATTTCAAATATATTCATAAGTCACTGGAGTAATCGAACTGAGTCGGCAAGACTCTAGATATATATTATTGCTGCGAAATGGCTGCTTAAATGATGTTTCATTGCTGCTTAATTGCTGCTTAAATGATGTTTCATTGCTGCTTAATCGCTGCTTAATTTCTGCTTAATTGCTGCTTAATTGCTGCTTAATTGCTGGGATGCGAGGTTCAAAAGATCATTCTGGATGCAATAGAAAAACATGAAATGCAATAAAATCATATTAAAATCTAACGCGCGATACATTTACAGTTTAACTATTTTCTGCCCTCGCGTCTTCAATTAATAAAGCAAGAGAGAAAAAAAAAACTCCCCGTGAGGTTAATAGTTGAAAGCACATCTATTTATACAGAACTAAACTGTATTAAAGTTATAATTCCCATTAAGCGGCTATTGTATTTGGAAATAAACTTATAGATGTAACATTGAGTTGGCACTAGAACTTTGAAGATGGGCTTATTTAATAAGGTTAAATTTACACCACAATCCAGTGAACTAAATATGAAATAACTAGACCACTGATCACTCGAAGCTAAAGTATTAATTACCGTCTGCACAGAAAAAGAATTTCACTCCAATAGCCAACAATTTAGATGAAATCTAGCAGGAATTTTTAACTATTTGCTAGTGAATCTTAGAATTCTGTCAGAACGAATGATACGTTGCCCTTTTCAGATTCTGTATTTATCTATTAGAAAGGCAAGATAAATGGTACATGTGAAAATTTCGCGCCTCTTCAGTTCCCAGGGGAAGTCGAAGTTATTTAGCCGCCATGCTAACCACGATGGCCCGACTGGCTTCCGATCTACGTTCGTTTCAGGCTGCTCGCACGAGCATGTTAAATTCCGGCGAGACTAGCCTCGTTCGCGGTGAGTTTCCTGATTCCTCAGATCGTATCCGCTATGCTGAGCGTTCCATCTTTCGGGCAAGTCTGTACGGAGATGCTAAACTTCTGCTTCTCTGTTCTGGGGATCTTCTTGACTGCTTTGATCCTAGCCGCTACTCTTCGTTGATGAAAAGTTACAACAATACTGATGTTCAGGGATTCTAATGTTATGAAAAGCTAAAGTCCCTTTAATCATCCATCAAATCAGGGAAAATTCACTTGACAAACTAGACGTACGTCACACCCTAGCATATATATATTGGGAGTAATTCACTTCTGGAAATAATAAAAATTAAAAAGGTATTCTTGGGTGGAAAAATAAGGTTGAGCTCTCAGTGCTTGTGGTTGTCCTTAGATAACTAGTTATAGATTGAATTGTTTAGTTAGATATTGTATACATTTGCCTGTTAGAAAATGGCGGACCTGGCAAAATTTCGATCTGCTGCTATGCAGGCTGCTAAAGAGTTAGGAATGGACGGGCAAGTTATGATTGCCTATGTCACTACTGAATGTGACAAATATATTGAACGTGAAGAAAGAAAATTTGAAGCAGAAAGAAAATTAGAATCGGAAAGATTAGAAAAAGAGGCTGAAAGAAAGTTACAGGCAGAAAAAGAAATTAAGAGGCTGCAGATTGAGGCTGAAGAAAAAAAGTTAGAGAGTTCCTCTGCACGGTTAGAGACATACTTGGAGAAATGGACTTCTCTGGGGAAAACCCAAGATCTTAAGGAAATGATCCTTATAGAACAATTAAGAGAGTCCATGGCTCCAGACCTGAGAAAGTTTCTCATGGAACAAGGTGCAGAGAGGCTGGGTGAGTTACTAAATGTTGCTGAAAGGTATCAGGCAGCTCAGGCAGAGGTAACAGGTAATAAAAAGAAACAGGTAGATAATTTTAAGGCACCACAGAACTTTAATAAATTTGATCCTAGAGATCAGAACAAAGGTAAGCACCAGTTTTATCGGCCACGGTATGACAATAAAAATAAAACCCCACAATTCGATGAAAGGAAAATTGATGAAAGAAAATCTTTCAACCAAGGAAGGAAGTGGTGTACAAATTGTAGGATGAACAATCATGACACTGACCGCTGTAGAAGGAATCCTATAGTAATGGCCACCCTTCAGGTCAGGTCGACCTCTAGAAAGGAGGAAGATATTATGATAAATACCACTCCAGAAGAGATGAAGAAGGCACAGGCTGGGGATAAGACCCTCAAGCCTTGTTTTAGAAGAGTGTCCAAGTGTCACACACCTTCAAGAAAAGGAGACTTCTATATGAAGAACAACCTGATATACCGGAAGACTGGAACTAGATCCAAAGGTCAGGGACAGCTGGTACTTCCTAAAAGGTATAGGGCAGACTTAATAAGGAGCTTACATGTGAAACAAGATGGGGACCATGAGAAAATAGGTACCATCATTCAAAGGGTGGCTCAAAATTATTATTGGCCCAAGGCAAGGTGGGACATTGATAATTTTGTAGAGAGATGTGGCATATTACATGAGGGAACACCCACAAGTGGGAATAGTGATCAGGACCTAGACACGCCACGGGGCAAACGTAGGCCTGACACTGAAAAGAAAAATAAATTTAATAAAGTGGACAGAGGGGAATGGCAACCCCCTTTTCACGGACAATCTTCGATTGACTGTTTTACAATGGCCACGATGCAGAGAGTGCAAAAATATGTCTTACCCCAGGATAAGCCGAAAATCCCTCGATCGGACTTATGTGAACTGGAGGAAGATACAAGAGAGAGGAGATCTCTCACAAAGAATTTTAAGTGGGGAGAGAGCCCCAAGAAGAAAATTGGTAGCGGTCGTTTTGTGCATGATAATTCTAGGAAGAAAAATCATCACTATAGTGTTTCTAGTGGAAGAGACCCTACCGGTGCATGGAAAAATAGACAAGAAAGCTAAAGACAGAGATTTGGCTGTGGGAGAGAAGGTACTGCTTCTTCTACCCGGTAGTCAGAATAAGTTACAAATTGGATGGCAAGGTCCATATACAGTTCTAGAGAAGGTGTCTAGAACAAATTATAAGATAGATAAGAAGGGGAAAGAAAAAATCTATCATGTGAATCTCCTGAAGAAATATTTGGAAAGAGAAAATCAGGAAGAGACACACTTGTTGACCTTGTCTATTGCAATGACAGAGGTGTTAACGGACCGACCGGGGCATACAAACTTATTGGAATATGATATGAAACTGATAGACCCCACACCTGTCTGTATGAAAGCCTATTCGATTCCTTTTGCTAAGGAGAAAGCCTTGAAGGAAGAGATAGACTATTTGTTGAAGGAAGGAATAATTTCACACAGTGAATCTTCGTATAGTTCCAGTGTGGTGCTCTTAAGGAAACCCTCTGGAGAACATAGACTCTGTATAGATTACAGGAGACTGAATGCTATCACAGAAAGTCAGGTGGATCCATTGCCGGATACAAATCAGTTGTTTGCCAGGCTAAATAAAGCTAAATATTTCTCAAAAGTGGATCTGAGCAAAGGATACTATCAGATTCCAGTAAAGCCTGAGGTTAGACCGTACCTAGCTTTTAGTACCTCAGAGGGACACTATGAGTTTAACAGATTGCCATTTGGATTGAAGAATGCGCCTAGTGTCTTCTCTAGAATGATGAGGAAATTGTTGGATCCTCTGAATAATCCATGCATCACAAACTTCATGGATGATATCCTTATAGCAACAGAAACATTTGAGGAACACATTGACTCTCTGAACATGCTGTTTAATCGACTTAGAGAAGCGAATTTAACAGCCCGACCAACCAAATGTTGCGTTGGATGTAAAGAATTAGAATTCTTGGGACACACAGTCCATCAGGGAAACATGACCCCTGACCCCAAGAATTTAGAGAAACTAAAGAAAGCCCCGAGGCCACAAACCAAGAAAGACGTGAGATCCTTTGTCTCATTATGTGGTTTCTACCAAAAGTATATCAAAAACTTTAATTCCATATGTGCACCGTTAACTGATTTGACACGCAAAGGAAATCCAGATCGAATTACATGGACAGCACAGTGTGAATTGGCATACCAGGAATTGAAGGAAAAGCTCACAAGCAAACCTATTTTGAAATTACCTGACTTAAGTCAAGAATTCATTGTGAGAACGGATGCAAGTAATATCGGTTTGGGCGCGACCCTGTTACAGAAGTCAGATGCACTGGATGGGGAATTAACCCCAGTGGCATATGCTAGCAGAAAGTTGAATAAAGCTGAAAAAAATTATTCAACTAGCGAAAAAGAATGTCTTGCAGTAATATGGGCGATCAAGAAATTCAATATTTATCTGTATGGGAAGGCATTCAAGTTGCAAACGGATCACAAACCCTTGTCGTTTCTAGCGCAGGCTAGGCATGAAAATTCGAGGTTACTCAGATGGTCCTTACTTTTGCAGCCATTCCAGTTCAGCATAGAATATATTTCTGGAAAAACTAACCTGGGTGCGGATTTTCTAAGCCGCCATCCGTGTGATGAGAATCACCGTAAGCCCCAGGAATAATATTAAATTTCTCTATGTGTATATAGAATTATAGACTGACATGTGATGTCTGTTTTAAGTGGGGAGAATTTGTCGTGAAAAATTCTAATCCACATATATAAATTAGAAAGTAAATGTAAAGCCTAACGAAGTAATTCAATAAAAGGAAAGAAGAATGGTAAAAGAACAGTGCGGTCACAATAGCGTACGCCTGTGTTATAGAACGTCATACTAGCTAAACAAGAAAACCCCTTTTTTATGCTCCGTCTGCATAAACTACACGCGTTTCTAAAAATAAAACTGGTACTGTATTTCTTATACGACCTTGATAGACACACTGCGTAATGACCTAGATTTAATATTACATTAATGTCATTATATACACTACGTAAACGAAAAGACAGACGGGCTTAGAGAGAGAGAGAGAGAGAGAGAGATGTACGGAGGAACGCATGCAATGCTACCACGTCGTCTCGCGATTGAAAATTAATGCCACCCCACGCGAAAGGCATGCAGGCTTGATTTTTTTTTTCAAATAAACAGTGACAAAAAAACACTACCAATACGAGGTAAGGTTTTAAAAAACATGTTTAATGCTTATTAGGAAACATGACACAATACTGTTTTATGTCTGAAATCCTGACTTTATACTGACAGAACAGTCGAAAAGGCAGAACAGGTGGCGGTTCTAAAACAATAAAAACAAACAAACAAATACACGACTATCCTAGAATAATACATATTTGTAACGAAGCCACTTGGCCCCATTAAACTTATATATTTGGGTGCCTTAGGACTTGCTGACAAAGAATATGTTAGGTGTTACGCCAATAGTCTAGTAATTAACAAATTATAGCCAAAATACTATAGTGGTGTTGTCTGACAGCACAAGATCATATTTGCTCATAATGGCATGTTTGGACACTGCTTTAGGGGAAATGAGGCCAACACGTTAGATACGATTTGATTGGCTAGAATAATATGTAAGGCGAAACATGATTAGTCGACTGCAAATACTATTTTTGGTTGTTAATGGAAACGGTAGGAAGGGTAAATTTTTTCAAAGGCTTTTGTAAACATGGTCTCATTGGTTAGACCATTTGATATAGTCAATTAGAAGCGTCAGTTCAGGGCCACTTTTTGAAAATAAACTTTGTGAGAAGCAAGTGCGTTGAGAACCAGCTCATATTTTTCTAATAAAAGCCTGGGACAGAGGCAGATCGGAATTGTGCCATAACTCATCGCCAGTCAACGTACTTGTTTAATATTTCCTTGAATTGTGGTAAGCTAGACATATTTGATCTCTTTTAGATGAAAATTGAATGTGAAATTGATAAATTATGTCTGTATGTGTGTGGTTCAGTAGCAAACATGAGGCAAAGCCTAGATATTGCTCCACCATGAAAAAAAAAAAACTTGTCGGAGAGGAGTATAACTGCATAGGCATATATGGGATTGCCAAATAGTACTATGACACCTATCTTATTGTATAGAAGGAATTAATGCTGGAATTGCAGAGGCGTTGTAACCATTAGGGAGAGGAATACTGGTGTATATTGTTACATGAGAAGCTAGCAGTTGGCCTACAGCGCTGAACTCTGTGTTTGTAATGTATTGTGCTTCAGTGTGGAAATAGATTATAAATTAGTTCTGAAGTAGGAGGTACAACCTTCTTATTTCAGGGACCGTGGTACTGAAGTATTAGAGCAGCACCTGGTCTGAGTTTTGCTGAATCCAGAGGCTGGTAGCATACTCCTTGGTCAAGATATCGACCAGTGTTGTTTTTCAAGATAACTTAGAAGCAAGCGAGCAGAGGAGACAGTTTT
Organism: Oreohelix idahoensis; assembly: GCA_024509875.1. Taxonomy (NCBI): domain Eukaryota; kingdom Metazoa; phylum Mollusca; class Gastropoda; order Stylommatophora; family Oreohelicidae; genus Oreohelix; species Oreohelix idahoensis. The sequence continues at coordinate 17,249 of JAMPIV010002501.1, forward strand.
CCTGCCGCCCACACAGAAGATAAGATTTCGTTGGCCAGAGCAGCTCAATCTTGTGTACCCCCTCTAAAATTGACTGTACATAAAATCAAGAGGGACAGTTATTTGTTTTTAAATAAAAAGAAACTGTGAACCTTTCCAATATTATTTCCACCAGTAACAAACACATGAAGTCATGATGACAAACAACAACCTAGCTTTAAAAGCCAGTATTACCTCATAGTACTACATCACAACTTACACACATATTGTAATAATATTATATGTCAGGACAAAGATCCTATGTATAAATTGTGTATATACAACTTGTGATTACATTTGATTGTGATTCCTGATTCACTCTGTAGTTGAATCAGGATATCTATTATTGAAAGGAATTAATACATATTTTAAAAGTTAACACTTGACTTATTTAAGATAGTCTTATAGAGTGTTCTATGTATGTGCGTGTCACAGTGTTGTAAAGTATTGTGGATTTTAATTAAAGTGTTTATCTGTCTGTTGGTTGTTGTGTCTCATTGCTTGTTTTTGCAGAAATTTCTTTGCAGCCTCAGACAAACTTTCTTCACTGCTTGCTAGCAGCATCCTACAAAACATGATTACCTTGTCATTGGTAAGGGCACCAGTGTGCAAGCTAAACATTCTCCACGGGCCAAGTGACATCTCCATGTTTGTTCCGTTATGAAGTTTTAAAGTGTTTCCCTCCATACTCATATTTGACAAGATTGTGTGACAAAAAGCATTATTTGTTTGTCCATCTTTTGTGTGGGTTGAGAGGGTGCTTTTCCTCAATTTCTTCACAGAAGAAGGTTTAACAGCTGCTTCATTATTTTCGGTTGTGCTAACAGGGCGCTGGTTGCCAAAAAACTTTCGTTTTCTTAGCTTCCTACTTCTTTTTTTTTCACCCATATTGTTCTTATTTAATTGATTTGTAAAGCTTACCACAAAAACGTAACTTTTTCACTCAAACAGGTGTAATATGAATGGTTGAACTCAAGATCTTTCGGAATTTTCAGCCCACGTTTTTCACATTAGATCATAAAGAACTGACTTTAAGGAGAGTAATTTCCTTTCTCATAAATGGTTCTCTGGTGTTTTCTGGTACAGACGAATTATGGAATTATTATCATTTCACCTTTTTAGTGTGCGCATCATAATGTTTTAAAAAAGTGGTTAGTAACCAGATGCAAACAATGCGTTGTCAAGGAAAATTAAGATCACCCCCTGGTCACTTATCCTTTAAAAAGTAAAAAACTATGCATCACTGGACAATATAAACCTATGTATTGTGGAGAGAAATGGTTTGGCTTCATTAAAAACATTAAAAAACAAAAATGCAGTATTTCATGAAATTTGATTAAATTCTGGGACAGAGCTGACTTTCAGTTATGCGGCCCTATGACATGTCTTTGCGAGGTTGGGGAGCCTGTAGACTTTTCTTCCAACCCGGTCAGGAGCTTCGCTCCTTCCCATCCGCAGAGGGAGCCGTTCAGGTTATTCAGTCAAAATCCCGGTCGACGACACACTTCAAATGCCCACGCCCGGGCTTGAACCTTGAACACCTGATCGCCAGCGCAATATGGTAACCATTACACCAGCGCGGCTTCCTAATCAGGTAGCATATAAATCATACAGAAAACAATGTTGTCCACAAGGTTTACTATGTAGATAATCTCAATGTAACACCTAATAACCCAGCTATTTACCCAGCACAGACTGCTGGACTCTGAAATAAAATGAAACAAAATTTACTAACATCGTACTTAAGGACAAACATCATCTACGTAATAATACATACACATGCAAGTACGGTACGTGCGCTTATATGTCCATGTGTGTGTGTGTCTTGTGTGTGGTGTTACACATGTGTGAAAATATGCTAGTAGATGCGCTTTTATGTCCATGTGTGTGTGTGTGTGCATGTTGTGTGGTGTTTGTATTCGCGCGGGTCTGTATGTATATGTAATCAACGATAATGTTTAGGTTTAGGTTTTTTAACCTAACACTTGAAAACTGGTGTTTTTTGTGTGTGCAAGGGATACCCGCTTCAACCCCATGTGGGTTATAATTTGGGTATATAGTATTCATCTTTCCATATAGTATATTACTTTGTTGTTTGTGTTGGCTCTTCCAGGCTGTAACTTATCTGCCGTTTGCTGTGGCAATGTTAAATGTCTATGGGGTCTGTAATGTTTCTTCTTCCGTGATACCATGTTGCTCTCTCTCGCTATTGACATTTTTTTCTGCTGGGCTTTTGTTGGTTTTGGATTGGTGGTGTTTGTTTTTTTATTTTTTTTATATAATTCTTCTACTGGTATTGAATGAACTTACTGGGGGTTGTTTTTTGGGAGGGGGGGGGGGGAGAATGGGGTTCCTTGTCATTCTAATTTGTTCTAGTTGTTATATGTTGGTTCTTGTTCTGGTAATATAAAATTTTATTATGTTCTGTAGCTCCCTGGGTAGGTCAACTTTCAGTTCATTTTCCAGTGACAGTGATATCGAGTTTTGGGTTCTCAAGTATTCCATTAGTGGTTTTCTGTGCTGTTCGTATTTTTTGCATGTTAACACATAATTTTCTATGGTGTTTTTCTCCAGACATGTTGCACAGAAGGGTTCCTCCAACATGAAGTAGCCTGTTCCTAGTTGAAATCTAATTAGATTTCTGTTGCATGGTATTTTTGGTTCTCTAGATGTCTGACACGACCGGGTTGGATCTTTTAGCAGTTTATATGCGTGTCTGCATCTCAGTCAACAATAATACTTTCATGTTCCTACTAAATACTAACTAACTACATCCTCACGCGAGAGAAAACCTATGAGTAAACACTTCTATCTATGATGAAATATTATACACAACTCACTGGTTTAATAACCACTTTTGATCAGTACCTTAGAGGCCTAGTTGCTCTAAAGAACAAGCAGATACATATATTCTCTATTCTTACAGCTCTATACTAAATGTAATAGGCATAAGAGTAGTATGTCATGTACTTTACGGTTATCATTTGTGCAGGTGGCGCGGACTTTTATATAATAAAATACTCCAATCGATTGTGCAGGTGGCGCTGACTTTTATGTAAGAATATATTAGTTCGATAATGGCGGGTTAGTAGGTAACTAAGAAGAAATAAGTAGGTATTTTAATTGCTGTGTTGTTGTATTGTGCTGGTAGTGTGTTGGTGTGTTTGTTTATAACTGACTTTGGTTGGTGGGGGTGTCGACTCATGTGGTGTAGCTGGTGGGTGTGGTTGTATTGTTTATACATATATTTTACAACAGGTAGACAATATTTATACACACAGTATTTATACAACATAGATAACAAAAGCCAAGGTTTTTTAAATAAATATATTTAATATCACAGTGTTTTGTTACAGCTGCCGTCCAGAACAAATATATGTAGGTTTTTTTAATTGTAATAAATATATTTAATATCACAGTGTTTTGTTACAGCTGCTGCCCAGAACAAATATATATATATAGGTTTTTTAATTGTAATAAATATATTTAATACCACTGTGTTTTGTTACGGCTGCCGCCCAGAACAAATATATATAAACGACTCGGGGTAGGATAAGCAGAAAGGACTAGATATTGAGGGGGTTTGTCGTCACGTTATCGTCGTGTACCTGTCTTTTTATGTAAAAATAGGACAGAGAATTGCGATGTTGGGTGTGTGTGTTGGGCGTATGTGCCCGCGTGCGTGCGCGTGTGTGTGGGTGGTATTGCTTTTGGTTTGTCTGGTGTTGTGTACAGGGCACATAATGGAAGAAAGATTTTTTTAGATGGAAACAGGTGAAGTAGTGTCGTGTACCTGTCTGTTTATGTAAAATAAGACAGAGAGTTGCGCTGTTGGGTCTACGTTTAGATAGCTGAATTGTGTGTCTTGAAACAGACATTTTTCCCCCCTGCCCTTGTTGTGTGTTGAGGACATCCAAAAAGGTGTTTTTGTCTAGCGTGTTGTGTTGTTTACTGAGCCCTTTAGTGGTGGTCTTGTCATAATCTCCACAACAGTGGTAAATTTTGCTGCAGAGGGAAACCATCCCACTGCCCTCATATTCTAACTTGAAAAGACCTGGTGTTCGTTTATCAAATAACTTTTTGTCGCGGCATTTCTGACAAACGATTCGCGTTTTACCCTCACTAGCAATAAACTCGGATCGATGTTCGGGACACACTTCGGCGGGAAACCATTGATCGTAGACGATGTAAAATTCTTTTTGCATAGAGGGGTTAACGGCGTCCGCCAGGTTATTTGTACTAAGGGCCAAGCAAAGACTATCGGTATCAGTCTCGCATAACTGAAAGTCAGCTCTGTCTACAAATCTATCTAGGCAATCGTAATAAAATTCTAACATGCGGAGTTTTTCGTACTGGTAGACGAAAAAACGAATCTGCGCGGGTAGGTCCCAACTAATTTTCTTCTTAATCATCTCTACCTCGAAAATGCCGTCCGTCACTAAACTCATCTTTTAAAAACGCGGACAGTTTATTAATTTAGACGTACCCTCCCCCGTCGTGTACGAGACCTCTACGTGCTTCGCCTTATTGGTCAACGTCTTGCCATAAGCCGCGTTCATTAACAATTTCATAGTTTCACTAGTTATGGCGTAAACATCGTCTATATCTCCCTGTCGTCGGGCGTCGGAGACGGTATCCCCAAATTGTTTGAAACAAGTCGCAAGTGTATACTCGATAACCTGGTTTATACGCGTGACTTCTAAGCCCTTGGACAAGTACCAGCGAAGCAGAGGCGTCGCCAACATAATCTTTTCACCTATGTAACTACCGATCAATGTCCTTCTAGGGGTAGTCAAGAGTATTTTTTCCGCATAAGCGCGCATAAAAGGACCAATATCATCCCTACTCACGGCAACGTTTTTGAAAATGGGCGTCATTTCCGAAAAATGGGCTTTTAGTGAGTCGGGTACTCGAATGTCGCATTCGACTAACCCAAATAAGGTCTCGTCTATATCAGAGGGTAGAATCTGTTGTTCCTTTAGAGGATATCTACACTTGGTGTACGAGGGTTTCAGGCTCAGGAATGTGTCGCTCAGAAATCGACCGATCGATCGATCGGTTCGTTTGAGTCGCTGCCACTCGCATTCCCACATTTCTACTAGGTTGACATCACATTCGGTCTTCAAATATTCACCAATTTCCTGCGTCTTTTCATACAAGTCAACCAAGGGTTTCTTATTGACGGGGTTGGTATCAAGACCGCTGGTTAGTGGGCAGTTAGGATGCCCGTGGAAAAGACATCCATGAAACTGGTAGACTGTGCGAGAATCTTTGTCCCAGCCATCGACCCTAAGGCGCCTATGCCCCAAAGCCATTTCACGGCCGTTGAACTGGGTCTTCAAAGACACATTATTTGTGTGCGATACCCAGTCAACCACTCGCGACACTGCACGGTGTATTTATTGACTTTATGGTACCTCTGAAACCATCCTCCCTTTTTCTTCTAATGGGAAAATCAGTGGGCATATTCTGCATTAGCGCCCACAAATAAAGAGCGTTGGCGTCATAGCCTTTAATGCTCTGAACAACCTTATCACCCCTAATGTGCGTTTTGTCTTTTTCATGAAACCTGTGAAATATTATTGACGGACCCCCAACTATATTTTGTCTCAGAGTGTTATGTAAATCTTGTTCGCGTTTAGAACATAAAGAAAAAGCTATATTTGACGGCAGAGTTTTGAATAGGTACTTTAAGGTTACCCCGGGAACCGAAATGGCGTCTTTAAACATATCTACCCCTAGACCCTGTAAAAACTAACTTGTTGTTCTAACTCAATTAAGAATGGAACTACGTCTTTGTTGTTATACCACGTCGGAAAATCGCGCAGCGTGACCATGTGATTATCGACCAAAACATTTTGACATTCAGCGTACTCGGCACTGGAAATATTACAATTTTTTAGGGAAGAAAAAAAGGCCGAGTGGGGTGGTAGCGTCGTTTCGTTTAACTTGTTTAAATCGGTGACTTATTCGTAACAGAAAAACTCTTTAGTTTCTTTAACTTTATAGGCCGCGAGGTACTTGCTATAACTAAAACCGGGGGCCAGATAATTGATTATATCTAAAAATTTTAACTGTGGGGTAGCGATATATATATAAAGTTATTATTTCTTTTTACTAAATATTTAAAGTCTTGGTCTAGGAAATACTTTACTAGGTATGGTTTTATAACATTTACGTCGTATTTCCCCGAGTTGAACCCTATAACAGGAAGCTCTCGCAAATGCTCATCGAGTCTTTCGATGTGTCCCTCCAAATAACCGATTTGGGTATATACCTCGTCAAAGCGCTCACGTAAGATGGCAAAAGCGGAATCGGCGATTCGGGTCAGATGGTCAAGCCTCCTATTGACCAAGTCTTGAGGATCGCCCATTGTGATAAAGCAGACAGGCGCCTCCAGCCCGGGGAGATTGAAAGCCACCGAACAAGACAGAGGGACGTGTTTTGATAAAAAGGTAGTTACGTTCCCCCCGGTCACCGTCTCTATAGAGGTATCGAAAAAACACTCATAATCAAATGTCGCTCGATACGGAAACACGAATTTCGTATCGACATCTATACCCTGTGAGGCGATTGATTCCCAAATTGTTTCCGGTGGGGTATAAACCCCATCCTTAAATATTTCTATTCTGTTACCCCCGGTACGCGTTTTATCGTGTCTTTCCATAAACTTATAAAGCTTCCATAACTTTCCACATTTGGGACACGAAAAAGAGTGGCTCGCCCTATCTATATCTACTATGTACATGAAATGGTTTTTATAAACTAAAAGACGCAAAGTTTCTTTATAACTATCACTACCTCTGAGTTTTGGGGAAAGGGTTTGTGTGTCGTCAAACTCGAACACGTCAATGTTTACCTCGAAACATTTTTCTAAGGCGGGGATTTGGGGCAAACTCATGCCGGGAAAATCGATTAGGGACTCTATACTCTGATTTATTTGCCACTGTTTTACGAGCCAGCGCGTGGTTTTTCTAATGTTAGTAACGGGAGCCCCTCTAAAAGCCGCTAAATACCTAAAAAAACAACAAAAGTTATCTGTGTAAGGTTTTGAGTGTGAGTCGTATTGTAATGTGTTAATAGCTTTATTGTCGGTGATGTGTGGTGGAGTATCGTCCAAACAGCAGCCTATAGGATATTCGTGGGTGTGATAAATGTAGAATAATGTGGCCGGTATCGACTCGGCATAATATTTTGTATTGGGTCTGTTTAACTGCGCGTTATTAAGACTGTCGCTGTCGTGTAATTGAGTTACAATTGTGTTGAAATCTGTAACATTATTAATAAGATGAGGTGTGTCCAAGATACAACTCCGCCTATGCCGGTCCCAAGCCCAGATGAAAAAGGAGGAGGGCGGCCTGCATGGAGGCCGTAAGGAGGCAGCCCCTCCACCATGCAAAGGCACAACAGGCCAATCACCTGTTTGTCTTAAACTATGATTACGAGCAATACAAGAGAGAAAACCGGACTGATTCTAAAGGCGACGAACTGGAACGGACTACGGACTACGACTTATGGAACTTGGAACACAAGAAGTATAAATGGGAAGGAAGAGGAGCTGGTGGAAGAGATGAGGAAAGCAAAACTAGAAATCCTGGCTATAACGGAAACGAAGAAAAAAGGACAAGGAGTCATGGATCTCGATGGCAGCACGTTGCTCTACAGTGGTGTACCCATATATGTATGAGCTAAAGGGGGCGTGGGTTGCATTGTGGCCAAAAATCAAAAAGATAGTATCAAGGGATGGAACTTTGTCTCGGAGCGCATTATGGTTGTAAAACTAAAAGAAGGAGAAACCATAGTCAACCTGGTCATAGTGTATGGGCCAAATGAGGATGAGAGAGCAGAGGTCAAGGAGGAATTCTTCGAGCTGCTTCAAAGGACAGGGGATGACTGCCTAGATGAAGTTATCATGCTCGGAGATTTTAATGCCAGAGTTGGAAATGACCATGCTAGATGGGGTGGAGTTATCGGAAGATATGGAGAAGATACTCTCAATGACAATGGAAAGCGACTCCTTAGATTCTGCAGTGAGCAGAATCTGATCATTACAAACACAAAGTTCCCCCATAAGCGCTTACATGCATACACTAGATGTGAACCAACCAAGAATGAGAAGTCAGTGATCGACTATGCCATTGTTCGGAGAAGCTCATTCAGATATGTCCGAGATGCAAGAGTCTGGAGGGGGCCAGAGATTGGAAGTGATCACTACCTGCTAACAATCAAACGAACAACTGAAAGAGTTGCTCAGCCTAGGAACTGCCCAACATCACGCAAGAAACCAAGTAAACGAGCAGAAGAAATGAGCATTAGGACCTACAAGCTGAGAGAGCCAGAAATTAAGACCAGATATCAGGGGCTTATTGCTACAGCAGTGAGCAACACAGAAGAACGACCTAATGACTTGGAAACCCTCTGGAATAAATTCAAGGATATCATAAAGACTGCTGCTACAGAAGCATGCGGTGAAGTCCGACTTGGGAACCAGAGAAAGAGGACACCTTGGTGGACAGAGGAAGTCAAAGAGAAAATAAGAGAGAAGAAAATGGCATGGAAACAATACTTAGGAGCTAAAAACACAACAGGACAAATGGAAAAATATAGAGAATAGAACAGAAGCAAAGAACAAAGTGCTAGCAGCAAAACAGAAGTCCTGGGAAGAATTTGGAGAAAAGCTAGAAAAAGATGCAGAAGAAAACCAGAAATTGTTCTATAAGACCCTAAAGAACATGAGGAAGGAAAAACAGTGCCCTCTCAAATTTATAAAGGACAAGCAAGGCAAATTGTTTACTGCCCCGAAGGAAGTAATGGAAAGATGGAAAGAATATTTCTCAGAACTCCTGGATGGTGAGCATGGTGAAGTATCAGAAATGATAACCACTAGCACAGAAGAGAAAACCAATGATGGTGAAGATGACATAAAGATGGAAGAACTGAGGGCAGCACTAGAGAAAATCAAGATGGGCAAAGCAGCAGGGCATGATGGTATAACACCAGAAATGGTTAAGTACATGGGAGCATCAGGCGACCTATTACTCTTAAAAGTCCTACAGGCAGCATGGTGCAACAAGACCATACCAAAGGATTGGGAGATTGCCATCATAACACCAATTTTCAAAAAGGGTGACAATCGACAATGTGGAAACCATAGAGGCATATCCCTTCTCAGTGTCCCTGGTAAAATCTACTCTAGAATCCTAGAGCAGAGACTCCGACGCCTAGCTGAGCCACAATTGGATGAGGTCCAGTGCGGATTCCGAGCAAACCGAAGTACTCAAGACCTAATCTTCACACTCAGACAGCTGAGTGAAAAGGCCCTTGAGTATAAGAGTGAGATCCATCTTTGTTTCATAGATCTGGAAAAGGCGTTTGACAGGGTCCCCTGGAGCAAACTTTGGGACTGTTTGGCAAGGAAGAATATTCCAGCACCTCTGATTCATGCTATACAGAGCTTCTACAAGTCTTGCAGAAATTATGTGAGGACAGCAAACCATAAGTCAGAAGAGTTCAGGATCACCACTGGTGTAAGACAAGGTGATATCCTATCACCTTACCTCTTCATACTCCTTATGGACGATGTCATCAAGGCATGTAAGGAGAGAACAAGAAAGTATTCAGTGGGGTACTGGAAGATGAGACAGGTCTATATTTCGGAGCTGGCATTTGCTGATGATGTTGCCATGATTGCTAAATCAGAGGCACATCTCCAATCCAACCTGCAAGTCTGGAAGGAAGAGCTGGAGAAGAGAGGGATGGTCATAAGCAGCTCTAAAACAAAATCCATGGTGATATCACGAGCAGAAAGAAAACATCAGATTAAGTTGGGAGAACAGGTCCTGGAGCAGGTCGACCACTTTAAATATCTAGGAGCTATTATAGACCGAAAGGGAGGCATCAAAGAAGAGTTGGCCACTCGAAAAGCAGCGGCTGGGAGACTTTTTCAGGCCATAAATCGTGGATTCCTCAGCAAGAAAGAGGTTGGTAAGAAAACGAAGATGGCTGTATACCGCTCCACATATGTCCCAGTCTTGACATATGGATGCGAGTCGTGGGCAATGACTACAACCCACAAAAGCCAGATCCAAATCTCAGAAATGAGGTATCTGAGGAAAGTGGTTGAAGTAACAAGAAGAGACATGGTCCGCAACCAGACGATCCGTCAAGGCCTAAAATCCCATCCGCTGCAGACCCAAATAGAACAGTCTCAACTAAGATGGTTTGGCCATGTCTGCAGAATGGGAGAAGATCGGCTACCACGACAAGCATGGGAAACAAAGAGCCAGGGATCCAGACCTCCAGGACGACCCAGAGTCCGCTGGGAGGACAACATTAGACAATCTTAGAAGGACCGAGGACTAGAATGGAACCAGGCCAGGAAGAATACAGCTGATAGAATAGTCTGGCGCTCTCTCTTCCAAACCTCTACACCTCACGGTAGAAGGGGAACGACTAAGTAGTAGTAAGTAGTAGTGTCCAAGATACACGCGTTATTGTGTGATGCGTGGTAGAAGCGGAGTTCATTCGTTTCTCTATGACGTAGAATGGTGTGGTGACTGTAATTAATTTTGAACCGTTTTGTTTGTTTGTTAAAGAAGGGTCTGAGCAGGGAGACCCAATCTATTGGGTGTATGTTGTCTGGTCTATGGAAAAATGTGAATGTAGACATGTATTTGTTGGTGTTGTTGTGTGTGTTTATGGCTGACCAGTTGTCTGTGTAGATTTGTCTAACGTCAGACGGTATGGCGCGTAAACTGTCCAGGTCAGAGGTCAGGCGAGCCTTTTTATTAGGCCCTTGGTGACTGGGCCTTGGGCGTTTGTGTGAAGATGAGGGGGTTTCCTGGACTGCAGCTGTTGAAGAGGGTGTGGTGTCTGCTGATGTTGTTGAGCTGAGGTGGGGGAATTGTTGCAGATACTGGTGTCTGCTGATAGTGTTGAGGCGCTGTGGCCGGACCCGGTGTTGAAGCTGAAGAGGTAATGGACCCCGTTGTTGCAGATGGTGTGGGGTCCGGTGTTGAAAATAATGTGGCTTATGATGATGATGGATTATGCATAGGTGCAGAGGCGTGTTGCTGTGTATGGTACCGCAACCTCGTGCCTCGAGTAAAGATATTTCCGCAGATGTCACAACTAAACCGAGGTAGTGAGTGCACGGTATTTATGTGTTGTAAATAGTTATCACGACGTGTGAACTGCTTCCCACATCGAGCACATACCAGGATGTTTTGTGCCACGGTGACTGTTTGAGGTATGTGCGAGGCTTCCGTGCTTGAAATGGGCCAGTGCTTATTTTCTGTGTGACGTTTAAGCGTATCAGTCCTCGTAAACACCCGCCCACACAGAGAGCACTCGTGTCTTTGCCTCCCATGCACTGTATCTAAATGTCGTATATATCATGTCGTGAAACCCCGATCACACTCCGAGCACGTCTGTCTTCGTCTCTTTGGTTGAGGTGAAGCCATCTGTGAAAGAGAAAAAAATGTAGACATCAAAAACGAATACATGTGGCAAAAATAATAGAGATATCAACCAGACAAAACATACTTATAGACAGACTTATAGACAAACTGATAGAGAGGTAGATACCTAGGCAGGCAGAGACACACACACGCACACACACACAAACACGCGCACACATACACAAACACGCACACACACACACAAACACGCGCGCACGCGCGCGCACACACACACGCGCAAAAACACGTACACACACAGATTGTTATAACACATTTTTTTTACGTCTTTTATACAATGCACTGCGTTATCAAGATAGTCAGGCAGTTTCTGTTGTTAAAATATCCCCCATCGATTCGCCACTTCGAGTGAGTTATGGTAGTGTGGAACCACGAGACCAGACAAAGCCAAGTTATGATATTGATTTGACCCTATAACCCAGATTGTTTTGTAATTATTTCCACGACAAGATTCATATTGATTTGCCCACACAACCCTGTTGTCTTTTTGTTTCGACTTGTCTTTTTGTTTCACGTACATTATCAGTGTAGCTGTGGTTCCAGACACTGACAAGTTATGATATTGATTTGCCCGCACAACCTCGTTGTCTTTTTGTTTCACGTAAATTTTCAATGTTCCGGACACAGATGTGTCCCGGACAATTAAGTTGACAAAATTTTAAACAGTAGAGATTGATTTGTGTGTGTGTGATGTTAAAATACCAGAAATGTCCGCATCGCCCCTGCGCGGTTGGGTGTGGTTGCTTGGAAGCAACGGCAAGTTATGATATTGATTTGCCCTCCCGTTTGTTTTGTAATTATTTTCACGAGACCAGACAATGACTGATATTGATTTGCCCTCACAAACCAGGTGTCTTTTTTATTTCACGAGAAACCTCATATCAACTTGTAATTATTTTCAAGTGTCACGTGCATTGTCAGTGCAGATATGTCACACGTAATAAAATTGTCGTAAGATAGGCGAATCGGATGAATTACACGATTCAGAGACTGTCCTTCCTCTTTCCAGCACCTTTGTGAATCAACTATCTATTTCTAAACCCTTACTATCACAGAGCCTTCACTATCATCCTCCACTCAGATGGGACCACTATTTCTAAGACCTATCTCAAATAAAAATTACGACAGTAAGAAAACGAAGATGGCTGTATACCGCTCCACATACGTCCCAGTCTTGGCGTATGGATGTGAGTCATGGGCAATGACTACAACCCAAAAGCCAGATCCAAACCTCAGAAATGAGGTATCTGAGGAAGGTGGTTGATGTAATAAGAAGAGACATGGTCCGCAACCAGACGATACGTCAAGGCCTAAAATCCCACCCCCTGCAGACCCAAGTAGAACAGTCCCAACTAAGATGGTCTGGCCATGTCTGCAGAATGGGAGAAGATTGCCTACCACGACAAGCATGGGAAACTACGAGCCATGGATCCAGACATCCAGGACGACCCAGAGTCCGCAGGGAGGACAACATTAGACAACCTCTGAAGGACCGAGGACTAGAATAGAACCAGGTTAGGAGGAAGACAGCCGAAAGACTAATCTGGCGCTCTCTCTCCAAAACCTCTACACCTCACGATAGAAGGGGAACGACTAAGTTATATACTGTTATACTACGTTGTGCAATTCTCTAGGTCTATCTATTCTCAACACTTGTTCCACATTTATGGATGAATTGCATGCCTGTAAATAATCTAATATTGGGTTTCTCTGTTGTTCATACATCCTACATTTTAATAAGAAAAGCTCTATATTATTTTCTTCTAGACACACTGCACAGTAAGGTTCTTCTATTCTAAAATATCCCATTCCTAGTTTCTTACATATTATATCAACCGAGCGTTGGAAAATTAAAACTCAATATTTACCGAATATTAACTTCACTTCAAAGCAACGATCCGTGTTCGATATTATACAGTTCAAGAATAAAGTGAAATCTAGTAGGCTAGATTGCGGGTTTTCACTGGGAATACTGTGAAAGTTCCTTTAATCTTGGGAACACCACGCTTATTTGCAAGCATCCAACTTACCTATAAAGGTTTTAAGAATTGATAGACCTAAGGAACTGCATAATATAGTCAAACAATATTTAACACGAACAAATGTTAATATATAGTGGCTGGGAATGTGAAGGTCTCATGCTGTTCTTACAATGCATATGACTTTTAACAGATGAAAGTCAATTAAATTTCTGTTAAAGTCAGTTATATAACTGGAACCACCAGGCCTTTACACCCCTCCACTTTATTATTCTTGTTCAGAGTTTCCTCTTGATTTTGTTCGTTTTTTTATTTTTTTTTTATTTTTTTTTTATCTATTTAACGTATAAGCATAATTGTGATTGTCCCTATTTATGATGATTTGACAAAGGTGATGCCACTTTCTCATATCGGCGGTTGTTCATATTATTTAGAATTGAAAACAATATATATCCTAATCATAACCCATTAGACGTTGAACGGGATATTTTTCGTCATTAATTTAAAAAAAAAAAAAAACCACGCTTTAAGTGCCAGTGGGAGAGGGCAAGTCCGAAATTTACTTAGGCTAAAATTTCTTTCCCCTCTCTATCACATAGAGATCTACCAAATGCTACCTTTGGATCTACCGATAGATCAAGTTCGACTGGTGGCCAACTCCTGCTCTATATCCTTAGAGGTTGAAATATAAATTTTCCTTCAAACAAAAAAAGACAATGAATTTGAAAATCGCTGTACACTGGGGTAATAATTAAAATAATAGTGAAATATTGGCTTTTATCATTTCATTTGTCTTCGCTTTTCATAGGTTTGTTTGGACTACATTGTGCAAAACTGAGAATAAACCTAACAACTTTAGCATCAAACCCGGACGAGCCAGTTTCACTTCCACTTTTCATGATCTTTTGATACAGAAGATGGATCAACAACAAGAATCTGACTTTTCCTGTTTTGACTTTTCTTGTACTATTGAGACATCGGCGTATTTCTAAGTGGTTATAACTGAGAAATGTGTGATATTTTAGGTTGGTATTCAAATTTTAGTTTAGTTTCAGTCGTAACATTAAAACTAAATACAATTTTGAAACAAGACAGAAAAGTGTCAATGCTTAGCTAATATTGACAATCAGCCAGCTATTCGATGTGTAAACAAGTTGTTGGCAGTGATGCCTTTTATATAATCAATGCCCTTCAATCGAAGACAGTTTAAAAAAAAAATGAAAATTAATCTGAAACAATAAAATACAAGAAATGAAAAATAACGGAAGAAGATAATGCAAGTCTTAGTATATACTGATGGTTTTGATTTGATCTTGTGAAACAATTAGGGCCTACTGCAAAACATTCAGGTAGTGCAGCTCTTTCATTGTGAGGGCGCGGTCGTATGCTGGAGAAATTGTCCGAGTACTGTGTGTCACTGCCAGCTGGTAGTTAGTAATCTACTTCTGTTAGCAAATGTATTTTATTAGATTTCATGTTTGTAAAAATGATAGAATGAACCAGAGTAAAAACAGTAGAACAATTAAGTTGAGATTGAGGGTTGGGGAAGCATATAACACAAATCTTGACATAGTAGTAAATTACGCGGACAAACAAAACAATGGGCAGAAGTAGGGGATAGTAGACAGGAGGCCGCTATATTGCTATTTGGCTAGACATATTTGTGTTACAGCTAACCTTAACCTAACACTAACACTGTTTCAAGCTTTGTCAAAAATAGTAGGCCTAAACGTCCGACAAATATTAAAGACCGTATTAAAAGCAAAAAAAATTCCAGTTTGAAGCTTTATTTTATTTTTTTTTAATTTTTATTTATTGATGAAAAATATCCCGTTCAACTTCTGACAGATTATAATTAGGATATATATTGTTTTCAATTCCAAATAATATGAACAACTGCCGATATGGGAAAGTGGCATTACACTTGTCAAAATGATTGTAAATGGGGCACATCACAATTATCAATTATGCTTGTATGTTAAAAAAAACAAAAAACAAGATAAAACCGAACAAAATCTAACAGAAACTCCAAACAAGAATAATATTAAGGAGGAGGAGTGTAAAGGCCTGGTGGTTCCAGTTATATAACTGACTTTACCAGATGTTTAATTAACTTTCACTTGCCATAAGTACAATAAAGCAAAATGCAGTGTGTCAACAGATATTTGGCAAGCATGGCATGCCTTTTATTTACTGCTTCAGCCAAACAATGATAAATGTCCAAATTATTGGTAATGAAATTAAACTGATACGGTTAAATGTGAGAGACAAAAACATATATTGTACCCGTATTACAAATGAATGAGAATGAAAGGAAACCTTTTACAAATGAATAAAAACAGTTATAAAAATTAGAAGAAAGAAAGGGGGTCGGAGTGGCTAAGAGGTATGGCAAGCGCTTAAAATTCTAGAGGTATCGGGTTTGATTCCTAGTTGAGTGAATATAATTTATGGAAATTCTTTTCAGAACTAGTAGGTCTAATGGTGTCATACTCCCCCCTGGTCTCCTGGGTAGTGAGATTGAATGCCTTGCCTTCTCGGATAAGGGTGAAAAAATAGTAGGTCCCGTGTGCACGTTGCACATGTTAAAAATAACCTGGCAGTTGGAAATCGTAAAGAGTAGGCTGTAAGGCCGCTGCCCTGGCAAAATTAAAAAATTAGAAACCTACCCACCACAAAAATATTTATAGAATGTGCGATTCCTATATATATAAATACACACATTGGGATTCTCGCCGGTGCTACAGAGATTGTGCATTGTGCTGAGATCCTCCTTGCGTGATCTAAGAGAGAAGATCGGAGCACTGATGGAGTTTTCAGTGTGCAATGAAGATAGCCCTTCAAATCAAACCAAACCAAAAGAAAGAAAGTGAAAACAGATTATGAGGGAGCACCAGGAAAAGGTGGAGAGTTTACGCACACAGTTTGTAACTTCTTGGTTGTTGATGTAATTTTTTCGTATTTGTTTTTAAATTTAGAACACAAACATGCATGAGCTGTTTGCTGAGGTTCTCTCTCAGAAGAATCTTTCCAAAGCTGGAGAACTCTTCTCATTAGAAGATGATGCCATTGAAGATGATCTTGGGGAGATTATCCAGCACATTCAAAAGATTGCAGACACTGAAGAATACGAAAGCAATGACAATGATCAAAGTGTTGTGGAAATTTGCATCACTCGTATAACAACAGCAATCAGGTAAGTTAGTTAATGATTAATTTATGTGAATATTTTAGGGGTGGGAATCTTAATTGATTAATCACATTTTTTCAGTCGAAGATTAATTGATCTTCTTCTTCGTACACTCTCAGACATCCACTTGAATGTTTTAAAAGAAAGCAGTAGTCAGTTTGAGGCTATTTGAATCTCTGTAGAGCTTTTCCACAAATGATACTGGTGTCAGCCATATGCGCTTTCTCTGTCCCGCAAATGTTTGGCAACTTGGGAGCAGATATACAGCAGTCATTTTATCAGTGCCACAGTTACACTGAACGGTAGTTCCTATCTTTAGCTTGTTGAATGGATGGTATCTCAATCTGTTGTGGCCAGTGCGGGGTCTGAAGATTACCACTTGTTCTCTTCTGTTGAGCTGGTAGTATGCATCATTTTGTGAGTAACTTGGATGCTGTACATCCCATTTGTTTCTGTATCTGATTCTGATAAAACTCTTTGCCTCCTTGAAAGTTATGCTTGCATCAGGCTGAGGTAGATTTCCACCTTCCTTTGCCAATCTGTCAGCCTCTTCATTGCCGGTGATGTTACATTGAGATGGGATCCATTGGATCACAACACTTCTGAATCGTTGACATAGTTTCTGGAGCACTATTCTGAGGTCATCCAGGTCTGTATTATTTTGACTTTTCAAAATTGCAATTACTGACTGTGCATCGGTAAAGAAAGCAACTTGTCTCTCTGTGCTTTCCTCTGTCATTATAACCTCTGCTGCAGTTTTCAAGGCCTCTGCCTCTGCTCTGAAGTTACTTGAGAATTGTCCTGTTGCCACTGACAATTAATCGATCAATACAGAACAATTTGATAAATTATTTTAAAAATCATAAATAACATTTTCTTTAAAAATAACTAAGAACTTTCTTTATTTTACTTGTTAAAGGGTATCATCGTCCTGAAAATATAATGAAAATACTGAAAAGTTACAAACCAAACAATTTATTATTATTAACCATACTTGTCAAATTCCATATCAGAAATCTCTAACATAGCAAAAGTTCTCGCATTTAAGCAAAAGCATAAATATTGCTAAACAAGGAATAATCA
>JAMPIV010002502.1:0-49119 GCA_024509875.1 Oreohelix idahoensis
TGGGCCCTTCTGGGTTGACAGCGTCGGCCTAGGAAGGTCACGTCAGAGCAATGTTACAGGCGTCGACTTAGGCAGGTCACGTCAAAGCTTATTCACCCCTGGTAGGCCCATCTGGGTAGTATGATGATGACATCACTTTGCAGGAACACTGGTCTATACCGACAAAATCTCCCTCCTGATGACACCACAGTCTATCACTCGGGCCCTGAGCACACCAATATTGACAAAATCTCCCTCCTGATGACACCACAGTCTATCACTCGGGCCCAACTACACTAAAGAAAATAGCCAAACTGGTTTCCTCTACATCCTACATAACCCCTCTAACAACACCTGTCACTTCGCTGCTCCGGCTGGATCACTGTCGCCAACAAGCAAAAAGACTCAGAAATGTGTCAAACTGACTCGTTTGACACACACTGTAACAATAGCTTAACACTTCAACAACTGTAAACAACACTGCAACAGTACCGTAACAAAGAACTTGAAACTTAACTACACACTATTCAACCTGCGATAAACTGAAACCGTACAAAAAATAGCCATAGCGAACTGCGATGCTACAAGTAGGTCAGCGCTTGAGAACGAGGTCAGGTCACGCGACCGTAAACAATATCGTAACAAACTAACATACGCACTACCCTTTCACAGGACACTGGAAAAAAAAACGAAAACAACTCACACCCGTGAGTTTAGGAAAATATGAAGGCGCCAACACAGTGGCGTTACTAGCCTTCTAACACTGTGTGTGTACAAAAATTTAATGGCAATAATCATACTGGGTCAAAACGTCAGCTCGCTGGGAATTAACGCTATAACATACAGGCCTCATGACCCAAAGAATAGTCCGCAATAAATATGAGCGAATTAATAGAAAATCATTGGCCCCATGGCCTCTAACTGACCGGACCAGAGCCCCCCAGTTGTCAGAACAACAATCTATAGATGCTGTTGGATTTAACCCTATTTGTACCGTGGATTTAACTCACGGCTCATTGTCTACAAAATAGCACCACAGCACACAATAGCTGACATGAGTAATACAATAACGCCTCAAATACAGTAATATCCCTTTAATGAGAAGTACACACAACAATCACTATGCATGAAACTGCAATACGTAAGATAATGAATACATAAGCCAACTTACTTGCGATAATCATACCAACTCTCCTAATAGCACAAAGGCACAGCACAATGCACTGAAAACTGCCACATATCCTGGCGAACACTATAATTCGTCATGAGAACCAAAATGGTTACCGACCTAAACTCATCAGTGAAGGCACTGAACTATCGCTCAGAGGCGGCACCTAATACTAGGTTAAAGCAATACACAATTGCAACCAACGTATCACAATTAATAATCAGGAAGGGAAAATCACTAGAACTTTCTAAGCTCAATCTAGCACCCCTCAAATATTCCTACACATATGAAAATCGGCAAGCACTAAACAACAATTGGCATCCAAATAATTCCCCAGCAAAACTGCTGACAAAAACCATCTACGACCTCACCGGCCGGCGGACATCGCAAGAATAATCTTTTGCGCCAAAAGGTCCCTTCCGGCTTTCCTTCTAATCGAAAACTAACCGAGCAGGTTTTAAAGGAGGATAAGCAGTGTTACCACTCTACAGGGTAACCAGTATAGACTTAGTGAAAGTCTATCCTGTGACAATATTATATCCTTTTAATTTGTGCCCGGCAGCCCAACACTATATAGGTACGCCACTGGCTTCCAATCTTTAAATCTTAAGGCCTATCTTCACAAGTGAATTATTTTATATTATTTAATATTAAATAACTATTAGTATACTGTAAGAAATCATTATTGGGTTACTTCAACGTTGTTGTGGCTGTTGCTGATTGTGTTTTTTTTTCTAATTGCTGTTTTACATTTTCTAATTGTTTTTTGTGTGTGTCTAATTTATTGATGCTGTGGTTACGAAACTTTATAAAACAGAAGAGTAAACTGGAAAGAATATTTGTGTGAAAGTTTCTGTAAAGCCACATTTAAATCAGTTTTTGTTGCATACTTGATGTATATTTTTCTAGCAGCAAAATTGTAAAATCAATTCTTTGTTCCAGAATCCAGAACAAATATGGCAGAAAAAAGAAGTGCAGATAATACAGCGTGGACTATCTGAAATATGCATTTATTCCAGTACTGGAATAACCAACAGCTGCCAATGTGTCTGTTTTGTGAGAGGCTCTTTTCAAATGAGGCAATGAAACTTTCAAGACTTCTTGAACATTTGAAGAAAAATGCACTCTGATAAAGCAGACAAAAGCTTGGCAAATTTTCAGTTACTTCGTGAAAACTTTCAGAAACTTAAAACTGTTCGCAACATGTTTGCCAGCACTTCACAACAAAATTATGATGGCTTATGAGCTTCATACAACATTTCGATGCTGATAGCTAAAGCTGGAAAGCCTCACACAACTGGAGGTGTGAGTACAATTATGCATAGGTCACCTGAACAAATAATTAGGCTATTCCGCTCAGAAATACCTCTGTTCAAGGAACAGACGAAATGGCTGAGAATGTTGAAGACACATTGTGAAACATACTTCGGACAACAGAATTTGCATTGCAGTTGGAAGAGTCAACTTTGCCGGGCAACGAATCTTTACTTCTTGCGTATGTTCGCTTCGTAAAAGATGAAAGCTTGGCTGCTCAGGAGTTCTTATTTGCAAGGCAACTAGTTACAGATACGAAAAGGAAGTCAATCTTTCGTGTAGTTGAGCAATTTTTCAAAGAAAAGGACATTCCGCTTACTAGCATTCTTGCTTGTGCAACAGATGTGGCACCATCAGTGATAGGTTGTTACCGCGGGTTTATCACTGTTATATTTAAAATTCATAACGATTGTGCCTATTACATGGTTAGCTCAACAGGGCTCTTTGTTTGTTTATTTTATACTGGTCACTGATAAAGACGGGTGAGTGACGTTAAGCCGATATGCCTGGCTGGCTCACGTGAAACTAGAGGAGAAGAAGTGTGGGGCCATTTACGATTGTGTGTCATGGCGAGTGGACGTATGTGTTTGAGTTCCTTATTTTTGAAGTGTTTATAATGGAGTTATGTTATCACTAATATATCAAGATCTTCGGTGAGATGTATCTAGTTATCTGTATTGACAAGAAGTATAAGTGTCGAGTGTTAAGAGAAATAAATCATATTGAGAACTAAAGGACAGCGGTCCTGACATGAACTGACTGCCTAAAGTATATCGTTTACTGCATCTTATATGCCATTATATGGTGGCCTGAACTTTATTGTATGTGGAGCTGCGTGCAGTCTTAAAAAAATTGTATATCGTCCATTTCGTCAATTGTGGCTCAATTAATTTAAATTTATATTGGCTTGTTGCGGGGTCTACTTGCTTACTACCCTAGAAGTGATCTTGGCCACAGGAACTATCCTGTTACATATATAAAAGACCAACCGTGTTTTACCGGGGCCCGAAAGGGGAGCAAAGAATAGTAACGCTGTTCCCTGCAAAGCATGTCGTAGAAAGCGACCAAGGAGAATTGGGCATGGGGCCGGTTACCCCATCCTGTAAAAAATTTAAACCACAAAAAACTCCAACAAGCATGGACAAGTCAATTAAAGAAAATAAAACACAGCCATCCAAGACAGGGGAAGGTCCTCTCGCATGGAGGCGTATGATGCAACACAGAGAAAGCTGACTAACCTTCTTTCTTCTAGGAGAACTTCCAGATTTGGCACCTGGAATGTTCGGAAATTAAACGAACAAGGGAAAGTGGCACAGGTAGCAGCAGAAATGAGGGAATATAAAATCGAGGTTCTGGGACTGTGTGAAACAAAGGGGAAGGGGGTAGACAGGAAGAAACTCATCACAGGTGAATTGGTGCTGTCCTCAGGACATGAAGACGAAAGTTCACACCACAGTGAAGGGGTAGCTCTTATGTTATCTCAAGAAGCACAGAAAGCACTCATTGAATGGGAAGCCGTTGGACCCAGAATAATAACAGCTACTTTTAAAACAGCGAAAAAGAAAATAAATGTAAATGTCATCCAATGTTATGCACCAACTAATGACAAAGAAGAGTCTGTGAAAGAAGCATTTTATACTAGACTACAGGAAATTATGGAAAAAGTAAAAAGAAGAGACATCACAATTTTGATGGGTGACATGAATGCAAAGATAGGTACAGTCAACACCGGCTTAGAAGAAGTCATGGGAAAACAGGGGCTAGGAATAATGAATGAAAATGGGGAACTATTCTCAAACTTCTGTGCTTCAAATCAACTGGCTATAGGGGGAAGCATGTTTCCACATAAGAGAATACACAAGGCAACATGGATATCACCAGACCATAGAACAGAAAATCAGATTGATCATATATGCATAAACAAGAAGTTTAGATCATCATTGCAAGATGTAAAGGTATATAGAGGAGCAGATGTGGCATCAGATCACCACCTTCTGATAGCCAAAGTAAGAATGAAACTCAAGAGATATGCAACAATGCAAAATTATAGACAACAATCTAATGCAGGACATCTAATAAATCAAGAAACAAGAGACAAATTTGCGGTCAAAATATCCAACAAATTCCAAGTGCTCCAACAGCTGGAATATGTAGAGAATACAGAAGACTATTGGCAGAAAATCAAAACGGTATGGAATGAGACATGTGAAGAAATACTGGGGAAAAGGGAACGACAACAAAAAGCATGGATAACAACAGAAACCATCAATAAGATAAAGGACGGAAAAAACAAGAAAGCAGATTTAAACACAAGCAAAACCAGAAGTTCCAAAGCCAAGGCTCAAGAAGTGTACACAGAAGCAAACAAAGAAGTAAAAAGAAGTATCAAAAGAGACAAGAGGAAGTATACTGAGGAGTTGGCAAGAGAGGCAGAAGATGCTGCAGCCAAAGGAAATATGAGAGAACTGTATAGCAGCACAAAGAAGCTAACAGGGAAATACAAGCAAACAAGTTGCCTCATAAAAGATAAGAATGGGAAACTGCTCAGCAATATACAAGAGCAAATGAAGAGGTGGACAGAATATTTTGAGGACCTTCTCAATAGACCAGCTCCACAAAACCCCCCGGACATCCAGCCAGCAGAAGAAGAGCTACAAATTAACGGTGAAAGACCAACGAAGGAAGAAATAAAGAAAGCCATAAAGCTTTTAAGAGATGGAAAATCGTCTGGACCTGATGGCATTCCAGAAGAGGCCATCAAAGCAGATATCGACACGGCTACAAAGATGTTATATAAATTACTTGGTAAAGTCTGGGAAAAGGAAGAGATACCAGCAGAATGGAAGGAAGGATATCTGGTTAAGTTGCCTAAGAAAGGAAATTTACAAGAGTGCACAAATTATATGTTACAATCAGTGCCAGGAAAAGTATTAAATAGGATTATCCTTGAGAGATTAAAAGAGTCCATAGACAAGAAACAGAGATTATCAAGCAGGTTTTCGACAAAACAGATCCTGTACAGACCAGATAGCCACTTTGAGAATAATAGTTGAACAAAGTCTGGAATGGAATTCACCATTATACATCGGATTTGTTGACTACGAAAAGGCATTTGACAGTGTAGACAGAGAATCACTTTGGAAATTGGTGAGGCATTATGGAATTCACCTGAAGATCATTAATTTAATAAAGAAAACATATGAAGACATGACATGCAGAGTTCTTCATGAAGGACAGCTTACAGAACCTTTTGGGATAAGAACAGGAGTGCGACAGGGATGCCTCTTGTCTCCATTTCTTTTCTTATTAGCAATAGACTATGTTATGAGAACATCAACAACACACAACAGAAATGGAATCCAGTGGACTCTGACCAAGCAGTTGGATGATCTGGATTTTGCTGATGACTTGGCTTTTCTGTCCCATAACCGTAATCAGATGCAGGACAAATTGAAAACACTCGATGAGAGGTCACAGCAATTTGGTCTGAAAATACACAGGGAAATGACAAAGATAATGAGAATAAATGCAGGTAATGATAACAGGGTTGAACTTGAAGAAACACCAATACAAGATGTAGAATCGTACACATATCTTGGCAGCAATATAGACAAAGTTGGAGGGACAGACAGTGATATCAAAATAAGAATACAAAAAGCAAGAGGAGCTTTTATTGCATTGGGAAATATATGGAGATCAAGAGAAATCGGATCCAACACGAAAATAAGAATCTTCGGCTCAAATGTGAAGTCAGTCCTATTGTAGGGCTCTGAGACACGGAGAACAACAAAGACAACAAGCAAAAAGCTACAGACTTTCATAAATGGGTGCTTGCGTAGAATAGAGGGATTAAAATGGTATGACAAGGTTACCAACGTGGAACTGAAGACAAGAACTAGACAAGTGCCAGTGGAACAAGAGATGAGAAGAAGACGATGGCGATGGATAGGACACACACTGAGGAAACCTGTTGATAGCATTACAAGGCAGTCCTTGTTCTGGAACCCCCAGGGCAAGAGAG
Organism: Oreohelix idahoensis; assembly: GCA_024509875.1. Lineage (NCBI taxonomy): Eukaryota > Metazoa > Mollusca > Gastropoda > Stylommatophora > Oreohelicidae > Oreohelix > Oreohelix idahoensis. The sequence continues at coordinate 6,483 of JAMPIV010002502.1, forward strand.
GCAGAGGTAGACCAAGAAGCACATGGAGAAGAGAGCTGGAAACAGAGGTGAAAATGATGAGGAGAACGTGGAAAGAACTTGAGATGATGGCACGTGACAGGAGGACTTGGCATGTGTTTGTTGAAGGCCTATGCTCCTTTGGGAGTGGAGGGTTATAAATGAATATATAAAAGACACGTAACAATCGCTTTCTTAAAAGAAACTGTACCTGGTATATTTACAATACACTGTAATTCAAAGACAACATCTTGTTGCAAAAAATGTAAGTTATTGGCTTCACAGATCATTAAATACTGTTGTAACAGCGATTAATATAATTAAATCCAATGCTCTCAATTATATACTATTTCGAGAGCTTTGTACTGAGAATGATGAACATTTTGAACGCTTGCTGGTGCGCAAAGAAGTCAGATGGCCCTCAAAAGGAAATTGTCTGAGACGCTTTTATGCTCTGTTTGAAACTGGTAGAATTCTTTAAAGACTCGCATGCTTTGCTCAGTACAGAACTAACAAACATCAGGCATGACATTGCATATTTGTCAGATTTATTCACAAAGTTTAACGACATAAATCTGCAACTGCAAGGAAATGATATTAATCTTATAAAAGTCAAATCTGTCGTCTCCATGTTTCTGGCCAAATTAACGCTATTCAAGCGCAATATTGGCCGTCGCGAGTTAATCCAATTTCCCAGCCTCTTAGAGTTGGAAGAGAAAGACAAAATACCAGAGGATAATCTTCAAGTATATTGTGCACACCTAGATATGCTGCATAAAGACATGTCTCAGAGGTTTCAGGATCTTCGTTTGATTACTATTCCAGACTGGATAATAAATCCATTTCTGGACACGTGCACTGAGGAACTAGGAAGGGTGGAAGAGGAACTGATATCGCTACAAAATGACGTTGAGCTTAAGCCAATGTTCAAGAAATCATATCAAGATTTTTGGTTGCAGAAAGAAATCTCTGAACACTATCCTGCAGTGTGGGGAAAGGTTAAGATGTTCTGTATTGCCTTTGCAACATCGTATTTAGTAGAGCGTGGTTTCAGCGCGGTTGTCCAACTTCTTTCGAAGCAGAGAAACAGACTGCAGATTACTGAACTTGGGGGTCTGAGACTCCTTCTAAGTAACTTTCAGCCTGATGTTGAGAAGCTGATATCATTGCACTAGGCACATCCATCTCACTGAAGTTAAAAGAACAATGAAGTAGGTTTGTTACTAATATACTCTCGCAGACTTCTGTTTGTTATACTGGATTAGGTAATTAAGTTTTTCTTTTTAAATTAAATTAATAAATACGCGTATCTGTAGCTTTATATTACAATGTAATAAATAAAACAGTTATTTGTCACTGTTTTGAATTAGCAGTTGCTTTTATCTTTCACTCTTTATAGTTTTTTATGTGCTATGGGGAAATGTAGGGGGCGCTGGGGACATGTCCTGGGAGCCCAGGGGGCGGTGACCTGAAAAAGTTTGGGAAACACTGGTCTAGCTGATAAAATACGTTGTCTGACTGATAAATAAGTTGCCTGCCTGACAAAATACGTTGTCTGGCTGATAAATAAGTTGCCTGGCTGATAAAATACGTTGACTGTGTCACGAGTTGCTTTCCCTTTTCTCTGCAGTAGTCTTTGTTTGGCCGGCTAAAAATGGTACTTGCTAAAATGTTCAAGTGCCGATGCTGCTGGTTCCGTAGATTCGTCACAGTGGTGATGGCACTTTTCCAGATCAGTCAGGAAGTAACCGCTCCTGGTCAAGGCAAGAATCTTCACAACCCAAGGAATGTAGGTTTCAAGTGTCAAATACAAGCTTCGAGCTACAGAATGATAGTAGAGCAAATAGTCTCTTCGGGTCGTACCACAACTAGTCGGATCGCCTCGTGCTGGTACCACAAACTTTAGAGGGCATTGGGACCGAAGACGCAGCAAAAGAGATGAATACAGTCAACGACTCATAGCTTGACTGCTTGCGTCAGGGTCAGCGAAACAGAGCTGACCAAGACCTTACTCCGCCTCCAAGTGGTGGTCCTGGGAACAGGCTGGATCACTGCAGTCTGGCCAAGAGAGTAGGGATGGAAGAGAAAAGGCAAACCCGGTCCAAAAAATGCCGTGCGGAAGTCGGATGTGTCGGACCGAAAGGCGCAAATATCGCAGCTTCGCTGTGAACGGTGACACAACGTAACCAACGTCCTTTTCAGGACGAACGAGGAAGAAGAACAGGGAATAAAAGAACAAATTCCGCTACTAAGTCTTTGTTTTCCTGATGTTAATCAGGCGCATATTCTGCTGTCCGTCAGCCGTTTGTTTTCTCAGATTTGTTACTCTCCCTGAGCGTATATCGTATCACTCATGGCATGTGATGAAAGATCACCAGTATGTCAGTTAATTTAATTAAAACTTTGTGACTGGACAGCAACAGTGGCTTGTGCCTGAAGGAACATATTAGGTTTACATTCACAAAATGATAATATACAACTTTGCACACGTTGATGTAATCATCCCTCAATCCCTGAGTGAGTCGGAGTCTCGGGTTACCTCTGCTTTTGGTTCTTCCGTGAGAACTAGCATGAAGCAATCACCAGCGCTTGCTGTGGTGGTTCACTGATGTATCCTTTTCACATGATGAGGTTGCCAGTCTAATATGAATCTTTAATACCACTATCAAGTATAAACATGTCAAATTCAAGGTACAAGAAATTAGTTACGACTCACCTAAATAATTGAGAAATCTTAGACTTCTTGCTCAAGTAAATAGTCTTGGAAACTTGATATAGATGCCTAGAACACACGTCAGGGTATTTAGTTCTGTTAACAATCCCTCTAACTCCGCCTAGGCCGGTCCCAAGCCCGGCTGAAAAAGGAGGAGGGCGGCTTGCATGGAGGCCGCAAGGAGGAGGGCGGCCTGCATGGAAGCCGTAAGGAGGAGGGCAGCCTGCATGGAGGCCGTTAGGAGGCAGCCCCTCCACCATGCAAAGGCACAACAGGCCAATCACATGTTTGCTTTAAATCACGATTACGCGAACTTCAAGAGAGAACACCGGACTGATTCTAAAGGCGACAAACTGGAACGGACTACGACTTATGGAACTCGGAACACAAGAAGTATAAATGGGAAAGAAGAGGAGCTGGTGGAAGAGATGAGGAAAGCAAAACTAGAAATCCTGGCTATAACGGAAACGAAGAAAAAGGGACAAGGAGTCATGGATCTCGATGGTGACACGCTGCTCTATAGTGGTGTACCCACATCTGAAAGAGCTAAAGGGGGCGTGGGTTGCATTGTGGCCAAAAACCAAAGAGATAGTATCAAGGGATGGAACTTTGTCTCGGAGCGCATTATGGTTGTAAAACTAAAAGATGGAGACACCATAGTCAACCTGGTCATAGTGTATGGGCCAAATGAGGATGAGAGAGCAGAGGTCAAGGAGGAATTCTTCGAGCTCCTTCAAAGGACAATGGATGACTGCCTAGATGAAATTATCATGCTCGGAGATTTCAATGCCAGAGTTGAAAATGACCATGCTAGATGGGATGGAGTTATTGGAAGATATGGAGAAGATACTCTCAATGACAATGGAAAGCGACTCCTTAGATTCTGCAGTGAGCAGAATCTGATCATTACAAACACAAAGTTCCCCAATAAGCGCATACATGCATACACTAGATGTGAACTAACAAAGAATGGGAAGTCAGTGATCGACTATGCCATAGTTAGGAGGAGCTCATTCAAATATGTTCGGGATGCTAGAGTCTGGAGGGAGCCAGAGATTGGAAGTGATCACTACCTGCTTACAATCAAAAGAACAACTGAAAGATTGCACAGCCTAGGAACTGCCCAACATCATGCAAGAAACAAAGTAAACGAAAGGGAGGAATGAGCATAAAAACCTACAAGCTGAGAGAGCCAGAAATTAAGAACCAGATATCAGGGGCTTATTGCTACAGCGATGAGAAACACAGAAGAACAACCTGATGACTTGGAAACCCTCTGGCTTAAATTTAAGGACATCATAAAGACAGCTGCTGCAGAAGCATGTGGTGAAGTCCGAATTGGGAACACAAGAAAGAGGACACCTTGGTGGACAGAGGAAGTCAAAGAGAAATTAAGAGAAGAAAATGGCATGGAAACAATACTTAGGAGCTAAAAACACAGCAGGACAAATAGAGAAATATAGAGAACATGTGACACTCAGAACAGAAGCAAAGAACAAGGTGCTAGCAGCAAAACAGAAGTCCTGCGAAGAATTTAGATAAAAGCTAGAAAAAAAAATGCGCAAGAAAACCAGAAATTGTTCTATAAGACCCTAAAGAACATGAGGAAGGAAAAACAATGCCCTCTCAAATTTATAAAGGACAAGCAAGGCAAATTGTTTACTGCCCCGAAGGAAGTAATAGAAAGATGGAAAGAATATTTCTCAGAACTCCTTGATGGTGAGCAAGGTCAAGCATCAGAAATGCTAACCACTAGCACAGAAGAGAAAACCAATGGTGGTGAAGATTACATAAAGATGGAAGAACTGAAGGCAGCACTGGAGAAAATCAAGATGGGCAAAGCAGCAGGGCATGATGGTATAACCCAGAAATGGTTAAGTACATGGGAGCATCAGGCGACCTAATACTCTTAAGGTTCCTACAGGCAGCGTGGTGCAACTAGGTGTTACCACCTTCAGTTATGTCGTTGTGGTATAATGATACTGTAGAGGCTAGCACTGCTGACAAGGATGTTGTCAGAAAAAGGTCGGGCTTACTAACAGTGGCCGACAGTCTTATAACAACGCGAATACAGTGAGTTGTATGAACGGGCCAATGATGATAATGTGAACATAACTGTGGCGGTTGAGTCATGAATGTTGACCAACGTATAAGAAATCTGGACTGAACCCATGGTATCACATTAATCACGATTTATTCAACGTAGACGGATTCATCATAGACATAGATCATCAGTTATACAATTGACAGTAGCATTTTATCAAATTATGTTTCATTAGAACATGGCATCAATGACGCACTTGAACGACTTTCTGACCGCCGACGTCTCAAGGACGGCGGGAGCTCTGCGGTGAACAGTTCATAACGGAGCTTTGACTAATACGAAGGGTTTAAGAGAAGAAACCCTGAAAATATAATGTAGTACGATCCAGATAAAAATCAGCAAGAATATGGGCACACTAGCGACACGCCACGACAAGACATGTCGAAGTTCTACCAAATCTTGTCACGAACAAATACAGTATCAAATATGATACATAATCAAGCCATGTGTTGGTTAGAACAAACACTCCAAACAGGGAGGTGTAATATTATCTCTTCGTTGAGTCTTCCCACGACTTGGGGGTAAGACTCACAATAATCTCCGTCAAAAGACGTCTGTCTCAAACAACAGACTTTATGGATCTCTCTACAGCGTAATTGCTGATTGGTAACCAAAACCGATCGCACCAAGTTGCGCTATTTGGTTCAAGTATTGTGCCCGACGGCGCGTAAATAAATAAACATATACAACTTACTTAGATGCGCTCACATGTGCGTCTATCAAGACTAGACGGGCATGTGAGAGTCTCACACACTTAACTCCCACGCGAAAAAGGACTTAACAGTAGGCTATACCAAAGGATTGGGAGATTGCCATCATAACACCGATTTTCAAAAAGGGTGACAATCGACAATGTAGAAACCATAGAGGCATATCCCTTCTCAGAGTCCCTGGTAAAATCTATTCTAGAATCCTAGAGCAGAGACTCCGACGCCTAGCTGAGCCACAATTGGACGAAGTTCAGTGTAGATTCCGAGCAAACCGAAGTACTCAAGACCTAATCTTCACACTCAGACAGCTGAGTGAAAAGGCCCTTGAGTATAAGAGTGAGATCCATCTTTGTTTCATAGATCTGGAAAAGGCGTTTGACATGGTACCCTGGAGCAAACTTTGGGACTGTTTGGCAAGGAAGAACATTCCAGCACCTCTGATTCATGCTATACAGAGCTTCTACAAGTCTTGCAGAAATTATGTGAGGACAGCAAACCATAAGTCAGAAGAGTTCAGGACCACCACTGGTGTAAGACAAGGTGATATCCTGTCACCTTATCTTTTCATACTCCTCATGGACGATGTCATCAAGGCATGTAAGGAGAGAACAAGAAAGTATTCAGGGGGGTACTGGAAGATGAGACAGGTCTGTATTTCAGAGCTGGCATTTGCTGATGATGTTGCCCTGATTGCTAAATCAGAGGCACATCTCAAATCCAACCTGCAAGTCTGGAAAAAAGAGCTGGAGAAGAGAGGGATGGTCATAAGCAGCTCTAAAACAAAATCCATGGTGATATCACGAGAAAAAAGAAGACATCAGACTAAGCTGGGAGAACAGGTCCTGGAGCAGGTCGACCACTTTAAATACCTCGGAGCTATTACAGGCCGAAAGGGAGGCATCAAAGAAGAGTTGACCACTCGAAAAGCAGCAGCTGGAAGACTTTTTCAGGCCATAAATCGAGGATTCCTCAGCAAGAGAGAGGTTGGTAAGAAAACGAAGATGGCTGTATACCGCTCCATCTATGTACCAGTCTTGACATATGGATGCGAGTCATGGGCAATGACTACAACCCACAAAAGCCAGATCCAAACCTCAGAAATGAGGTATCTGAGGAAGGTGGTTGAAGTAACAAAGAGACATGGTCCGCAACCAGACGATACGTCAAGGCCTAAAATCCCACCCTCTGTAGACCCAAGTAGAACAGTCCCAGCTAAGATGGTTTGGACATGTCTGCAGAATGGGAGACGATCGGCTACCACGACAAGCATGGGAAACAAAGAGCCAGGGATCCAAACCCCCAGGACCACCCAGAGTCCGCTGGGAGGACAACATTAGACAATCTTTGAAGGACCGAGGACTAGAATGGAACCAGGCCAGGAGTAAGACAGCCGATAGGATAGTCTGGCGCTCTCTCTCTCTCTCTCTTCCAAACCTCTACACCTCACGGTAGAAGGGGAACGACTAAGTTAGTCAGTAACAATCCCTCTGCGACTTTGTAAGTAAGTCCTATATAAGTCTAGTGTATGTATGAATAACTTCGGGTTTCCTTGCTGTAGTGTTCAGAAGTGTTCCTCTAAATCCGGTCCTATTTAAAGTCAGAATCTTTACTTCTATTGTTTCCTGTCTTCATTCAGAGCTGTCTACTTGACGATTTCGGGAATGCAGTGCCGTATGTCTAAAATGTTCTACATTATATTTCAAACTTCACTCACGCACTCTTTTTGCGTGCTACTTGGCAATTCCCAATCAGAGCGATTGTATATGACAACTCGAATTGCCAAACTAATGTCATTCAAAGGACATGTTATGATAGAGTAGTGCTTAAGGAATTTCCTGCGTGACTCATACTTTTGAGAATTTAAACAGCCATTTTCCATATATGGAATGGTGATTTACGTAAAGTGTTGTCAAAGTTTACTCTATATCACATTCCCCGCTGACTCTTCAAAATGTCTTCCAAGATTGCGTTTATCTATAATCACCTAACCCAAAAAAATCGGAAATCTGATTACTTAGTTTATCAGACTCTGCCGATCTCTTTATCACCTGATTTTTCGCAATCCGACTGCCTGTCTAGACAAATCGTGGTCTATGTAATTAAAACCGTATTGCAAGTCCATTCTACTGTCGGATCGAAAGTGATTACGCAATATTGAATAAACACTTTATGCTCGCATTTACATGGAGTCAATGTGGTATTATCATGTTTGGTGATTCAATTAATCTCTCAGAGATGGGCGATTGTCTGGCCCTGTCATGCATCGAAGCGCGAAATGTGAACAATGATAGTAGTAAATAAGGTTAACAATTCTCAGTAGAGGATAAGCACGAAATTATGTGCGTTAAATATGTCGAAATAATAGATAATAAAGACGATGAGAGAAAATTACGAAAAAGCAAACGAGCCGTAATCTCACAGTCTGGCTGATAAATAAGTAGTCTGGCTAATAAAATACGTTGTCTGGCTGATAAATAAGTTGCCTGGCTGATAAAATGCGTTGTCTGGCTGATAAATAAGTAGTCTGGCTGATAAAATACGTTGCCTGGCTGATAAATAAGTAGTCTAGCTGATAAATAAGTTGTCCGGCTGATAAATAAGTTGTCTGACTGATAAATACGTTGTCTGGCTGATAAATTTGTTGTCTGGCTGAAAAATAAGTTGTCTGGCTGATAAATAAGTTGTCTGATTGATAAATACGTTGTCTGGCTGATAAATACGTTGACGACTGGCTGATAAATACCTTGTCTAGCTGATAAATACGATGTCTGTCTGATAAGCAAGTTATTGACTGACTAAAACACGAATGGCAATGTATTTAGCTGACAAAGAATTTGTCTTGTTACTACATATCTATTCTTTTTCTGACTGCTTTATAGCTTCTTCACCTACTATATGTTGTCAGGCTGGTTTAAAAGGTCTCTAGCTGACTGTGCGATTCGTTTTTAGCTATTCGAGAAACAAGTAGATAATTAAATAAATAAATCTTTCAGTGAATGATTGAATCACGCAAGATCTGTGGTAGATTAACAGCCATCCGAACAGAAGCCAAAATGAAAGATTAACAAAAGTACTAATATATATTTTTTTTTAAATGGAAAATACTTATCAAGGACAGAAAATGCTGTCACAGATTAACGAAAGCCCTAACACAAAACTAAAGTGTCCGACTGGCAAAAGCTCTAAGCCAAAAAACAAAGTGTCAGATTATCAAAAACCCTAACACAAAACCAAACTGACAGATTAACAAAAGCCCTAACACAAAACCAAAGTGACAGATTGACAAAAGTCCTTATACAAAACCGAAGTGAGAGATTAACAAAAAGCCCAAACACTAAACTAAACGGACAGATCGACAAAAGTCCTAATAGAAAACCAAAGTGACGTACTGACAAAAGCCCTAACACAAAACCAAAGTGACAGATTGACAACAGCCCTAATACAAAACTAAAAGGGAAAATTCACAAAAGCTCTAATAGAAAACCAAAGTGGCATACTGACAAAAGCCCTAGCACAAAACCAAAGTGACAGATTGACAAAAGTCCTTATACAAAACCGAAATGAGAGATTAACAAAAAGCCCAAACACTAAACTAAACGGACAGATCGACAAAAGTCCTAATAGAAAACCAAAGTGACATACTGACACAAGCCCTAACACAAAACCAAAGTGACGGATTGACAAAAATACTAAGACAAAACCAAAGTGACAGACTGACAAAAATCATCATACAAAAACAAAGTGACAGATTGACACAAACAGTAAGACAGAACCAAAACTACACATTAACTAAAGCCCTAACACAAAACCAGTGAGGCATATTGACGAAAGCCCTAACACAAAACTAAAGTGACAGATTGACAAAAGCCCTAAGCTAATACTAAGGTGGCATACTGACAAAAGCCCTAACGCAAAACCAATTGGGAAAAACTACATATCAATCAACATCCGTTCTAATACGACAAACGTCAAAATACACTGCAGTTGGTTTTATAAACATTCTTCCTGTATGGCTAAGGGGTGCCTTCCTAAACCGGGTGTACCTTCAACATTAATTATACAGTAATCATTACCGCAAGAGGCCGCATGCTAGGCTTTTTCACATTGGTCGTGCTTGAAGCTAGCAGCACGAAGCGGGTAAATTAATATACAGAACAATTATACACGTTTTCCATTATCTTAAAAAATATTATAGCTGCAAATTTCTGAAAGAAGTGCGAAAGTTTTTCCGCCCGAATCAAACACAAACTTTTCTCTCCGCTAAAACGAGACCCGGGTAGGTTGAGAGGTTTCCCAGGCAAAATAAAATAAAAAAACTATCTCCAAGTTTGGTGCTCCTCGGCATAGATTCTATTTGTTGAGTAAATATGAAATATTATCAAATCCCCGCTCCGTCGTGGAAGATACAATGGCAATAAAATGTGGAGACGCTTACTTTCCGAGATTTTGCTGGCGTCTCTCTGGCGTCAGTTCTTAGCAATTTATTGTTGTCTCCTGAAATCTTCGCCCTTTAACAATCATTTTTTTAAACTACATTATTTCATGGCGGCCACACAAAAAAAAGCAATTATTTCAATAATGCCTAATATAATTATAGGAATGATTGAGATTTTGGGTGCCCTGTTACAGCCATGTTAATGGTGATTGGTTGAATCACACAAGTGGGGAATCAAGATCAAGTTACTGTGACGGCACTGTCTCCCCTGCTTCGCAGTAGTCGTCAAACAATGGCCAAACTTAGAGTATAACGATAAGGGTCTTCAGAGGTTTCAACCTTCTCTCAAAATTACTCTTGGCAGAGACACAAATAGAAGAGTGATGTTTCTACTTTAGGGCACCTCACAGGAATTTAAAGAAAAGCAACATAACAACTGAGATCATCTAAGCTGTCATGAACTTATTATTATGGTATGGAAGGCTAAGAGCCAGGGATCCAGACCTCCAGGACGACCCGTCCGCGGAGAGGACAACATTAGACAATCTCTTAAGGACCGAGGACTAGAATGGAACCAGGCCAGGAGGAAGACATTCGATAGGATAGTATGGCACTCTCTCTTCCAAATCTCTACACTTCACAATAGAAGAGGAACAACTAAGTAAGTATAGGTCTCTATGTATTTAAAACAGTATGATTCATACGGGTGCAGACATAAACCACTCAATAGTGATTAATCCAACTATATCTTTACAGTTACATGTGACAATACGAAGACGATGTGTGAAGAATAAGAATTCATGTGTAATGTTGTCGTCACTCTCTCTGGCCTACTTTCACACACGTTTCGCAGTCACAGAAAAACTCTCTTGATGACAGGGGTCCCACTTTTATTAATGAAACCCAATCAGGTAGCATATGAATCATACATAAAACAATGTTGTCCACAAGTTTACTTTGAAAGCAATTCCTAAGCAACACCGAATAACTCAGCTATTTAGGTAACACCATATAACAACCCAGCACAGACTGCTGGACTCTCTGAAATAAAATGAAACAAAATAAACTAGCATCGTACTAATGGACAAACATCATCACGTAATGATACATACATATGTGTGAAAATATGCAAGTATATGCTCTTCTATGTGTGTGTGTGTGTTCTGTGTGTTCATGCAGGTCTGTGTATGTGTAATCATACAATAAACATATCTCAGTCAACAATAATGCCTTCATACTCCTACTAAATACTAACTACATCATAACGCGAAAGAAAACTTAATTGGCATAGGCTACTCACGGAGCTAGAGGGTATGCTAATCCTTCTCTCACAATAATCACTGATGTAAAATTAACCACACTTACGGCTCACAAGAATGCAATATAACCATTACTTAACACTACACAAATAATAATAATAATAATGGTAATAAGTACACACTTGTATACAGCGCAGTGCGACACTAGAATTCCTCTTATAAATGCCCTTAGATACTTAACACATTTAACACAGTTTCACAGTTGAAAATAGTGATGAGATATACGTGAAATTACACTTAAAAACACATAAATCGTCAGTCAGCTTCTATCAAACTATAGATAGACAAACGCTACTAAGCAATAACTCTTAAAACTGAAACGTCTAATATTACTACATCTAATTTATTATAAAAATGTACTCATATGTAAGCATACCTCAGTGTCGTTAGTTCTCTTAGCACAGACGCAAATATGCAAAAGCCCAAACCTCACTTGATTATCGTACGAGGGCGAGTTTTGCACAAGAAGACAATCTGGCTACTTCTCCTCTCTGAATGAAGACTTCAACTCTTTTAGTTTAAATCTTACCTATACTCCACGGTACCTTATGAAAGCCACGTCAAAAATATCAGGCAAAGTTCCTCCAATCCCCCTAGGGAGCAAATCAAGAGTCCTGTGCTCAGTTGGGATGACATGAGATCACATCTTAGTCAAGATTATCTTCCTAATCGACACAACTCAAGGTCCGCCCACTAATGGGCTGTTACATCCCACGATATCCGTTGCCCTACTCACACTTCTTACGGTTTCGTGCTCAAAAAAGGTGTTTTCTTCTGGTGTCAGACAGCGTCGAGATGTCTAACAACCGATGGATGTCTCCCATTACAGCTGCTGCGTCTCATACGTTTGTCTACTTTACGGATGGCACAGGTGTGTTTCGTTTAAATCGCCCATTCCCGTGTGAGAATGCCAATATGAGCACAAATATACACCGTAGACTAGATCGACAACTAATTACTCAGTCTAAAATTACACCTTTCTGGCCACACCGTCACATACAGATAAACAGGTTTAATAATCACAAATAGTTTAACAGTGTAAAATAAAAAAAAGCTGTTTATTAAAAAAAAAAAAAAAAAGAAACGATGATATTTATCATCATCGGATAATTTAACCTGTGGTGGAGCTTATGAAAAATGTGGACATGTCCATTTGTTGCGCTATTATGCTACTTAGCTTCCATTATAACACATAAGGAAGGGACTTACACTTAGCTTCCAGTGTGGGGGTTGGTTAGCGTCTTTTTCAGCTGTTGTTGGTTCCCACGGGTGCTTTGGATTGTATTTCTCTTCAATAGTGACGTCTGGTAGCTGTAACATGCCTCATGCCATACGTATGAGGTAATCACGTAAGTTGTCAAGCGTCTTCAAGACCCGTCTGATGCAGGTGTCTAGCATCGACTGCTGGCAACTTGTACCACAAACTAAGAGGAAAATAAATGCCTCTTTTGAGTATTGGGTCCCTGATATGAGTATCAGGTGCCCTCCCCTTCCATCCACCACTTCAACTTCCTATGAATATTTTACCCTCCCTGAGTGTTAAGTTTAACCCCAGGGAGTCGGAAGAAAGTGTTTCTGGACAGCGGAGGACAACAATTGAAATTTTATCTATATATATATATATATATATATATATATATATATATATATATATATATATATATATATATATATATATATATATATATATATATATATATATATATATATATATATATATATATATATATATATATATATATACATTTACATATGAAATTTACTAAAGTGCTTGTATAATAAATATGTCACCAAGATATTATCATCCACTCTCTGCTCTCTATGGAGCCTGGGGCCACTTCTGCTAATGGTTTCTTGTGAGGAAACCCGCATGAAGCAGTCACTAGCGCCTGAAGTGGTGGTTCATGTGTCAAGTTATTTGCAGTGATGAGGTTGCCAGCATCAAATGCCACTGTACATCCACAAGCAAATTATAATGTCAAAATGCAATTGTAAAAGGATAAAATGTACATATTACAACTTACCTCCGGTTTTTTTCAGGTGAGCACAGACTTTTTGCACAGGAACCGTCCGAATATTGTCAGGCAACTGATTTAAGATGCCGTTTCTTTCAGGTGTGTTGGGTGTCTAAGTGGATGCACTTGAAGTAGGATCCTAGAACTTCAGGCGCAAAGTGATGTCTCTGGGGCTGCTCTCTTCTAATCTTAGAATTCACGTCCAGGTCTGTGGCCTGTGCTATAATTGTATCTTAATATTCCGTGTTTCTGGCTGTCTATGATTTCTTCTAAACGAAATTTGATGTCAGTGAAGTAGTTTTACAACGCTGTATCATATAAGCGATTTTTTCCGCCTACGCACCCAGGTTGCTACTTAGAGAAGTCCAATCAGGAGCAGTCTATCTTAGCCTCTGAAATGCCAAACCAACTGCATACAAGTGTCTGATTTTGGTAGGGGTCTGTTTCCCCACTACCATCCTCTCATGTAGAACATTACTACATGACAACATAAGATATTACCCTTTACGTGGGATTTTCAAACTCTATTACCATATACGGTCTTGCTTCTTCCGTCATGATTACCAACTCACTACTTCACAGATTTAACATTATAATCTCCTCCAAGATGTTATTTTCTTGTAATGGTTATCACAACAAAGTCTATCTGCCGGAAGTATTACATCACTGTCCATGTCTTAATCTTTACCAAGATTGTTACCCTCTTACATCCTATTGAGATCGACCGTGTATTTGGGCATGTCATGTTTGCAAACTAGCACTTTATCATGCGACAACACGGTTTAGTGTATCTTCTCAGACAAAAAGTATGGGCTAAGAATAGGAATGTTGCTTAGTGTAGACTTTTACTCCGTCTGGAGCTGGCGATAAGCAAAAAGTCAGTGTAGCAAGTTCGCTCCTTCGCTAAGCGTCACCGATAACAAAGGAGAAAATAACCAGGAGAGAGAGGTGGGTGAGAGGTGTGGCAAGATGTGATAAGAAAACCTGGAAAGATGAAAGCGAAAACAACGAATACTGAAAGAATTAGCACGTACAAAGAAATGGCAGAGTAATAAAGCCGGAGAGGAGTGAAGACCAGAACAAAAGAACGAACGTTTTTCCATGCCAGTTACATGATATCGTTATGCTTGTGCGAAATCTAGTAAACTGTGTGCACAGGCGTTAACCTTACTACCCAGCATGTCTATGCGTGTTAAAACTGAGCAATTATCCTGACAGCACCGAGTGACAGTGTCGTAAGAGTGTTTGCTTCTCCGGACAAAATTACCAGGTTCAAAACCCGGTAACGTCACGCACCAGTCTTATTATCATCATCATAAATCAGCATCATTTCCCATTCGCTCGCCAAGGAGCATGAGGGATCATCACTGTAACTGGTCTTCTTGCACGAAGCCTGTACCAAAGCATACCTGTGCTCTTGTAGAGGTTGTTTCTGTAGCAATATGTTTTACATGGTGATGAGGTTACACCAGCACCATACGCCATCATCATCATGTTAGTCTCCCCTTACGATATTCATGTTGGAGCTGTGGTCATATTCATTCTTTGTATCATCAGAGCCCCCCCCCCCATCCCCCCCCCATTTCAAAAACTACGTAGGTGACTCCTGTCTACCCAGCTGTAAATGAGAATCTGACACAGATCTTGAGTTAAGGAAGGCAAAGGCTGTGGGGAAGGGAAACGATCACCCCGCATCATAAAGCAAAGACCTAGTATAGTGAAATCTCTAAATATTCACTCCCGTACGTCCTTATCTGCTATTAGATTATCCACCAATTATACTGAGTTATGATGCAATTCCGACATATCTACAGGTCAAGGGTCAAGGTATTCTGTCTTATTATATGGCCAAAATACGTAAGGCGTCCAACTTTGATCTCATTCATAATTTCTCTTGTCATGTCAACCTTTTCTATCTTCTTTGTTTTACCGCCCAGCTCCCCACTGAGCATAGATCTTCAACAAACGTATGCCAAGTCCTCTTCAACAGCTCCAGGCTCCCCTATGCCTCCTCACCACTGTGTCTTCAGTTCTCCTCTACAAGTGCCTTTCAGTCTACATCCGCCTAATTATGATAAGGTACTGTAAATGTGTGTAACTGTTATTGTACTGTTACAATGTTGGGATTTTATGTTATTGTATTTTTTTATTATTTAAGTAATATTTAAGAAACATGCAAGAATAAATGGATTTAGTATGGAAGACAAGAGAAAGGAAGGGCAGAATGTTAGACGGGCCTGCGTGCCCAATTCTAAACCCTTTGGAAAAAAAAAGTTCGTTCGTTCGTTCTCACATGTGTTAACCGTGTGTTACCAAGACTCGATAGGGGAGCAAAGAACATTAACTCTGTATTCTATCCTACATGTCGTAAAAGGCGATCAAGGCAGGTTGAGCACGGGACCAGTTACCCCATCCTGTGGACACTTTTAACCACAAAAACGTCGACAAAACTATTTGGTGTCTTCTGTTTCCACAAGATCTACCCCGTTTTTCTGTTTTGTTTGTTTGTTTTTTTTTAACTGGCACTAGTGCTTTTTATATTTAAACGCCAAAATATGTTTCTAATTCTGCTTTTTTTTTTTTTTTTTTTTTTTTATGTCGCAGTATTTTAACTGTCAAAGTGGCAATAAATGTGATTTTTAAAGCCAGCTTTCACTTCTTATCCAAAAAAAAAAAATTATCGCTACATACAAGTTGCAACTTAAATAAGGTGAGATGTACATTTTGCAACGATCATTTCTGTGTTTACATATGACATACTGAAGCAGAATATCCTCGTACAAAACTAGACTCTGCAGGTTTGCATCACAAACGTCTTCATTTCTCACACCTTCATTGTGTAGTTCGCTATTCACACAGGTAAAGTTCAGCAGGAGTCTTCGTTACAAATACACGGATACACTTATCCAGCGGTAACAGATAATACAGGCGTTTTACCCCGGGGTAATGTTAGGTTTGTGGCAACTTCTTCTTAACTGTAATACATCTAGGCTACCCCAGATAATAATAGGAAATAGAATTGCTAATAGGTAGATTCCTACCGCTTAAAAAAAAATAGCACATGCTGACAGAAACGGTAGTTTTTTTTTTTTATATTTCATTTTAAACAGGCCTCTCAGAAATTTGAATTAGCGCATTCCAGTCGGTGATAAAATAGTAATTTTAACTACAGAGTTGAACCACAGTTCACTGTGTGATGCCATCTTTGTTGTAAAACGGGTCGGGTTTGGGTTAATATTATTTGATTATATTTGTTCAATTTCGTCTGCAATTTGTGGTAACTTAAGTCTGCTGTTAGTTATTTATTTAACGAGAGTGTGATTAAGTGTTTAGGGTTAGGGTTGTGGGTTGTGGGTTTAAAAAAAACATAGCTTCTGACGCTAACAAAACAACATAGCTTCTGACGCAAACAAAACAACATAGCTTCTGACGCTAACAAAACAACATAGCTTCTGACGCTAACAAAACAACATAGCTTCTGACGCTCACAAAACAACATAGCTTCTGACGCTAACAAAACAACATAGCTTCTGACGCTAACAAAACAACATAGCTTCTGACGCTAAAAAAACGACATAGCTTCTGACGCTAACAAAACGACATAGCTTCTGACGCTAACAAAACAACATAGCTTCTGACGCTAACAAAACAACATAGCTTCTGACGCTAACAAAACAACATAGCTTCTGACGCTAACAAAACAACATAGCTTCTGACGCTAACAAAACAACATAGCTTCTGACGCTAACAAAACAACATAGCTTCTGACGCTAACAAAACAACATAGCTTCTGACGCTAACAAAACAACATAGCTTCTGACGCTAACAAAACAACATAGCTTCTGACGCTAACAAAACAACATAGCTTCTAAACAAAACAACATAGCTTCTGACGCTAACAAAACAACATCGCTCCTGACGCTAACAAAACACCCTAGCTTCTGACGCTAACAAAACAACATAGCTTCTGACGCTAACAAAAAACAACATAGCTTCTGACGCTAACAAAACAACATAGCTTCTGACGCTAACAAAACAACATAGCTTCTGACGCTAACAAAACAACATAGCTTCTGACGCTAACAAAACAACATAGCTTCTGACGCTAACAAAACAACATAGCTTCTGACGCTAACAAAACAACATAGCTTCTGACGCTAACAAAACAACATAGCTTCTGACGCTAACAAAACAACATAGCTTCTGACGCTAAGTTTAACCATAATCATCATTATTATCATTATTTTCCTTTTTACTGCCTACAGAGCTTGGAGTCACAACTGTGGCTGGCCCCCACTACAGAGCTTGGAATCACAACTGTGGCTGGCCCCCACTACAGAGCTTGGAATCACAACTGTGACTGGCCCCCACTACAGAGCGTGTTGGGGTCACAACTGTGGCTGGCCCCCACTACATAGCGTGTAGCCACAACTGTGGCTGGCCCCCACTACAGAGCTTGGAGTCACAACTGTGGCCGGCCCATACTACAGAGCGTGGAGTCACAACTGTGGCTGGCCCCCACTACAGAGCGTGGAGTCCCAACTGTGACTGGCCCCCACTACAGAGCGTGTTGGGGTCACAACTGTAGCTGGCACCCACTACATAGCGTGTAGCCACAACTGTGGCTAGCCCCCACTACAGAGTGTGGAGTCACAACTGTGACTGGCCCCACTACAGAGCGTGGAGTCACAACTGTGGCTGGCCCCCACTACAGAGCGTGTAGTCACAACTGTGGCTGGCCCACACTACAGACCGTGGAGTCACAACTGTGACTGTCCCCCACTACAGAGCGTGGAGTCACAACTGTGACTGTCCCCCACTACAGAGCGAGTTGGGGTTACAACTGTGGCTGGCCCCCACTACAGAGCGTGGAGTCACAACTGTGACTGCCCCGACTACAGAGCGTGGAGTCACAACTGTGACTGGTCCCCACTATAGAGCGTGTTGAGGTCACAACTGTGATTGCCTCCACTACAGAGCGTGGAGTCACAATTGTGACTCGCCCCTACTACAGAGCGTGGAGTCACAACTGCGACTGCCCCCACTACAGAGCGTAGAGTCACAACTGTGACTGGCCCCCACTACAGAGCGTGGAGTCACAATAGTGGCTGGCCCCCACTACAGAGCGTGGAGTCACAACTGTGACTAGCTCCCCACTACAGAGCGTGGAGTCACAACTGTGGCTGGCACCCATTACAGAGCGTGGAGTCACAACTGTGACTGTCCCCCACTACAGAGCGTGGAGTCACAACTGTGGCTGGGCCCCACTACAGAGCATAGAGTCACAACTGTGGCTGGCCCCCACTACAGAGCGTGGAGTCAAAACTGTGACTGGCCCCCATTACAGAGTGTGGAGTCACAACTGTGACTGGCAGCCACTACAGAGCGTGGAGTCACAACTGTGCATGGCCCCAACTACAGAGCGTGTAGTCACAACTGTGACTGGCCCCCACTACAGAGCGTGTTGGGTCACAACTGTGACTGGCCTCCACTACAGAGCGTGGTGTCACAACTGTGACTGACCCACACTACAGAGCGTGGAGTCACAACTGTGACTGGCCCCCACGACAGAGCATGGAGTTAAAACTGTGGCTGGCCCCCAACTACAGAGCGTGGAGTCACATCTGTGGCTGGACCACACTACAGAGCGTGGAGTCACAACTGCGGCTGGCCCCCACTACAGAACGTGGAGTCACAACTGTGACTGGCACCCACTACAGAGCGTGTTGGGGTCACAAATGTGGCTGGCCCCCACTGCAGAGCGTGGAGTCACAAATGTGACTGGCCCCACTACAGAGCGGGTAATCACAACTGTGACTGGCCCCACTACAGACCGTGTAGTCACAACTGTGACAGGCCCCCGCTGCAGAGCGTGGAGCCATAAATGTGACTGGCCCCGACTACTAAGCGTGTAATCACAACTGTGACTGGCCCCCACTACAGAGCGTGTAGCCACAACTGTGGCTGGCCCCCACTACAGAGCGTGGAGTCACAACTGCGGCTGGCCCTCACTACAGAGCGTGGAGTCACAACTGTGACTGGCCCCAACTACAGAGCGTGTTGGTGTCACAACTGTGGCTGGCCCCCACTGCAGAGCGTGGAGTCACAAATGTGACTGGCCCCCACTACAGAGCAGGTAATCACAACTGTGACTGGCCCCACTACAGAGCGTGTAGTCACAACTGTGGCTGGTCCCCACTACAGAGCGTGTAGTCCCAACTGTGGCTGGCTCCCACTACAGAGCGTGGAGTCACAACTGTGACTGGCCCAAAACTACAGAGCGTGCTGGGGTCACAACTGTGGCTGGCCCATACTACAGAGCGTGGAGTCGCAACTGTGACTGGCTCCCACTACAGAGCGTGGAGTCACAACTGTGACTGGCCCCCACTACAGAGCGTGTTGGGGTCACAACTGTGATTGGCCTTCACTACAGAGCGTGGAGTCACAACTGTGACTGGCCCCCACTACAAAGCGTGGAGTCACAGCTGTGACTGGCCCCCCACTACAGAGCGTGGAGTCACAACTGTAGCTGGCTCTCCCTACAGAACGTGGAGTCACAACTGTGACTGGCCCCCACTACAGAGCGTGGAATAACAACTGTGGCTGGCCCCCACTACAGAACGTGGAGTAACAGCTGAGACTGGTCCCCACTACAGAGCGTGTAGTCACAACTGTGACTGGCCCCCACTACAGAGCGTGGAGCCACAACTGTGACTGGCCCCCACTACAGAGCGTGGAGTCACAACTGCGGCTGGCCCCCACTACAGAGCGTGGAGTCACAACTGTGACTGGCCCCCATTACAGAGCGTGTTGGGGTCACAACTGTGGCTGGCCCCACTGCAGAGCGTGGAGTCAAAAATGTGACTGGCCCCCACTACAGAGCAGGTAATCGCAACTGTGACTGGCCCCACTACAGAGCGTGTAGTCACAACTGTGGCTGGTCCCCACTACAAAGCGTGTAGTCCCAACTGTGACTGGTTCCCACTACAGAGCGTGGAGTCACAACTGTGACTGGCTCCCACTACAGAGCGTGTTGGGGTCACAACTGTGGCTGGCCCCCACTACAGAGCGTGGAGTCGCAACTGTGACTGGCTTCCACTACAGAGCGTGGAGTCACAACTGTGACTGGCCCCCACTACAGAGCGTGTTGGGGTCACAACTGTGATTGGCCTTCACTACAGAGCGTGGAGTCACAACTGTGACTGGCCCCCACTACAGAGCGTGTTGGGGTCGCAACTGTGGCTGGCCCCCACTACAGAGCGTGGAGTCGCAACTGTGACTGGCTCCCACTACAGAGCGTGGAGTCACAACTGTGACTGGCCCCCACTACAGAGCGTGTTGGGGTCACAACTGTGATTGGCCTTCACTACAGAGCGTGGAGTCACAACTGTGACTGGCCCCCACTACAAAGCGTGGAGTCACAGCTGTGACTGGCCCCCCACTACAGAGCGTGGAGTCACAACTGTAGCTGGCTCTCCCTACAGAAGGTGGAGTCACAACTGTGACTGGCCCCCACTACAGAGCGTGGAATAACAACTGTGGCTGGCCCCCACTACAGAACGTGGAGTAACAGCTGAGACTGGTCCCCACTACAGAGCGTGTAGTCACAACTGTGACTGGCCCCCACTACAGAGCGTGGAGCCACAACTGTGACTGGCCCCCACTACAGAGCGTGGAGTCACAACTGCGGCTGGCCCCCACTACAGAGCGTGGAGTCACAACTGTGACTGGCCCCCATTACAGAGCGTGTTGGGGTCACAACTGTGGCTGGCCCCACTGCAGAGCGTGGAGTCAAAAATGTGACTGGCCCCCACTACAGAGCAGGTAATCGCAACTGTGACTGGCCCCACTACAGAGCGTGTAGTCACAACTGTGGCTGGTCCCCATTACAGAGCGTGTAGTCCCAACTGTGACTGGTTCCCACTACAGAGCGTGGAGTCACAACTGTGACTGGCTCCCACTACAGAGCGTGTTGGGGTCACAACTGTGGCTGGCCCCCACTACAGAGCGTGGAGTCGCAACTGTGACTGGCTTCCACTACAGAGCGTGGAGTCACAACTGTGACTGGCCCCCACTACAGAGCGTGTTGGGGTCACAACTGTGATTGGCCTTCACTACAGAGCGTGGAGTCACAACTGTGACCGGCCCCCACTACAGAGCGTGTTGGGGTCGCAACTGTGGCTGGCCCCCACTACAGAGCGTGGAGTCGCAACTGTGACTGGCTCCCACTACAGAGCGTGGAGTCACAACTGTGACTGGCCCCCACTACAGAGCGTGTTGGGGTCACAACTGTGATTGGCCTTCACTACAGAGCGTGGAGTCACAACTGTGACTGGCATCCACTACAGAGCGTGGAGTCACAGCTGTGACTGGCCCCCACTACAGAGCGTGGAGTCACAACTGTGCCTGGCCCCCACTACAGAGCGTGTTGGGGTCACAACTGTGGCTGGCCCCTACTACAGAGCGTGGAGTCACAACTGTGGCTGGCCCTCACTACAGAGCGTGGAGTCACAACTGTGACTGGCCCCCACTACAGAGCGTGGAGTCACAACTGTGCCTGGCCCCCACTACATAGCGTGTTGGGGTCACAACTGTGGCTGGCCCCCACTACAGAACGTGGAGTCACAACTGTGACTGGCCCCCCACTACAGAGCGTGGAGTCACAACTGAGCCTGGCCCCCACTACAGAGCGTGTTGGGGTCACAACTGTGGCTGGCCCCTACTACAGAGCGTGGAGTCACAACTGTGGCTGGCCCTCACTACAGAGCGTGGAGTCACAACTGTGACTGGCCTCCACTACAGAGCGTGGAGTCACAACTGTGACTGGCCCACACTACAGAGCGTGTAGTCACAACTATGACTGGCCCCCACTACAGAACGTGGAGTCACAACTGTGGCTGGTCCCCACTACAGAGCGTGTAGTCACAACTGTGGCTGGTCCCCACTACAGAGCGTGGAGTCACAACTGTGGCTGGCCCCCATTACAGAGCGTGTTGGGGTCATAACTGTGGCTGACTCCCACTACAGAGCGTTGAGTCACAACTGCGGCTGGCCCCTACTGCAGAGCGTGGAGTCAAAACTGTGACTGGCCCCTACTACAGAGCGTGGAGTCACAACTGTGGCTGGCCCCCACTTGCAGAAGACTGTATAAAGACTTCACGTGCACTTGTAACAGTGGTTTCTGCAGCAAATAGTTTGACATGTTGAGGTTGCCAGCCCATGTACTATGCCATATTAGTCGCCTTGTACGACATGCCTGCGGGAGCAGTACGCCTGATCTTTCTTTGTCTCATCACAGGCCCCTGGGAACTACATGAGACTTAAACTTAATCCTTGCGACAAATGTGGCGGGGGTACAGTAAAGTGTGATTCAACCAAATGTGGTAAATGAACTGTTCTCCCTTTGCTCTTTTAGAAGGCAACGAAATAATAGAACCAATCCTCCTACCAGGCCATGTCGTGAGAAACCACTAAGATGACGGTGTGTATGGGACTAGACAACTCATTGTGTGAAACAAATAGCTACATAAACCATTAATGCTAGAGCAAACTAGTTTCCTTGAAGCGAGCTTCCTGCTTGGGTGGCTTGCTGGTGTAACCTAGCTGCTTAAAGAGCGGAGAGAGAATTTTGATTTATGTTTAGTATATAAATGTGTACCGTCCGTTTGAAAACTGACCATTTAAAAAAAATGCATACTGTATTATGTTCAGTATGTGGCGCCAACCACCCTTGGCGCTATGGGCACGGGTGCGAAGAAGGGGCGAGAGAAATCAAAGGTATTTTTTAGTCACGAATCTCGATATTTCATCCGCCGTGACACAATGAGCCCATGACAATGACTGGCTTTATAAGAAAACACAAAAACTAAAATACTTAAACATTCCATTTTTAGCTATTGTCGTTGTGACAAAACGTTTGTACATGTACTTTTTGCCCCTCTCTCACTCCTTCATCCGCTTGTTACTTGGCATATTTTATGCACCTTCATCCATTTTTTTGCTGTGACCACCCCCAGACTTGTTTACGTTTCGCCAGGTGAATGTAATAATACCAGGGTAATTAGACCTGGCAAGGGATAATACTTTTATCACGTAAGTTGCCTAGCCATCTTTGATGGAGGCGATTTGCGTTTGATACAATATGGTCTCGTACGATCGATGAAAAGAAAGCCGTCTGTGGGATGGGCATAGACACAGGTGATAAGTCTATAATCGCTTCCTCTGGGCCATCCCTATGTAATATTACAGATGACCTGGCAGAGGAGACAATCTGGGCGGAAGTATTACAGCATTATTAGAAAGAGGTCACGCGATTGAATTTTTAAATGTAATATTTTAAAACACGCGGGGGTATTATGATTTAAACACCCCTACCCATATTGTGCAAAACAGATTGGATTGGTGTAAAGTGAGAGCCGGAATACACAATGGTTTTCATTGGCAAATTTGTCGGAAATACAATACGGATTTAAACCGAGAAATGGAAATATAATCTAGCGAAATTGGAGTCACAAATCAGACTGCATCGCCCCGTCAAGCTAGCAATTCACCAGAGCCAGGAAGAGAAGGAGCGGACAAATAATTCCAAACTTAAAAGTGACAGATCGAAGTATTTGGGCAACTTTAAAATTTAAAAAAGCAAACCCGCATTTTAAATACAAAGACTGGAGACCTAAGGAATCAGATCACCCGTCATAAGAGTAATATTAAATTTCCAGACCTAGTGATTCGAAAGCATCTAACCTAAGTTGCTTGTTTCCATTCTAAACTGTGCCAGGAGACTGCGTTCCCAAAAGTCACTTTGGGGTAGTGTAAACATTTATTTTACAAATGTGAATTTGACATATTTTTCTTGCTAAGTGGTTATATATGAGGCTGCCAACCTCAACATATGAAAGTAGTATATTCATTAAAAAAACTACAGCAAGCACTGGTGTTTGTTTTATGCTAATTCGCTCAGAAACGTGAAAGCAGCAACAACCCCAGACTCCGACTGGAGCAGTGATGAGTGATGATTACATTACATGTGCCTCAAGTGTATCATATTATTTTGTGAGATATATGTACCTTGTTAATTGTAATTCAGGCAAATCATTGCTTTCTCGCTGTCCAAGCACATATTTTCCCAGTTTAATACCCAGAAGAATATTGGTGATTTCTAATCATCTTCCCTGAGTTACGCCGTGTATACTCAAGAATATAATTATTCAGAGAGGCTAACATTGGTGGGTGGTCAGCGAGACAATGCGCCTGTTAATTTGTAGCCCACAAATGTACTTAGCAGAGGCATTTGTTCTCTTTATTTTGTCTAAAGATCGTGGAACGAAGCTATCAGACTGTTCGTGATAAGAAGCAGAAAGACGAAAGTTCTACACTAAAAACAGGGAATCAACACTTACCGCCTAAACTGGACAAGTTGTGAGAAGACGTGACCTCATCATAGAATTGACGAAACCACGGCTGCAGTAGTCATCGATTCTAAGCTAAGTGCTTATTAAAAGGCAACAGCAAAGAACATTAACATTCCTCTTTCCAGACTCTATGAAGATAAAACTTTCATTTAAAATTCACCATCATTTCATCGTTATTTTAACCTGTTAAAATTAATTGATTATAGTGTTACATGTTATTTTAATACTAAACAACCATAGTTGATTCGGTTATTATTGAAATTAAATGTATGAGCAACACTCTTTAAAATATATACATATAGACATATATTTACATCTATAAAGCTAATTCTTAGAAAAGTGATTTCGTTGGATTTACACCAGCTGGGGGCTTGACGGGCTAAAATCATTGCTTAATTCTTCACAAAAGGCGGCGGACCGATATAAGTTAACAATTGCTCTGCCAATGCAGCATTGTTCTTGACTTCGGAAATATCTTGTGGAAACTCCCATTGGGATAGAAGCGTCATTACCCTTCTATCTACAACTCTGCCAAGAGTAATCTTGTTAGAAGGTAGACACATTTGACGACCCATTTTAGATACTCTTGCGTTTTGGCCTCTGGTGGACCACTACTGCAGAGCTAAGGAGAAACAATCCGTGACAGTCGTGTTTTTTGTTTTGTAAATTATAACCATCTAAAATTGATCTGCAATTTTATTCACGAATCTTACTTAATTTTCTAGTACAGTATCATTAAGTGTCACAAACTGAATGTGAATCGCTGTCACTTTTAGCTGAGTGGTCCGCCTCTGTCTTATTCTCTACTTTATCTCCTATTTTTCTTTGTAATAGCTCCTACTGCTCTATTTCTTGACCTAGGCATGTCTCTCTTATGTTGGACAGGCTAAATTCCACCCCTTTGCACGTGTGCATCGGCACCAAGCTAAAGGTCTTTGCATTTCTCCTTTCTTGTGGGTGGTGGCTAAGTTCCCTGAGTCTTTGATTCCAAGAGAAGCAGGACACACAGAAGAAGCGATCTTCGCCTTTCATGTGTCCGAGGACGTCTAGAATCGTGAACTCTGGTCGTTCGAATGACCGCCACGGTGTCGCAATAGCTTATGCAACTTTCCTTTATCACGAGACGTCAGAGAGACAACTTCCCGAGGTCCTTACGTCGTTGTTACGCTGTTCTCGATGCACTTGCGACCCCCACTTGAACACCTGCTACTAAATTTTACTATATGTGCTTGGTGTCTCTAACACTTCTTGCCATTGTCTCCAGAGAATCTTCTACCTTCCAAAGTGGTATCTGCGTCAGAGCGAATACCAGTTGTATTGTGTTAGGAATTGTTCCTCTTATCTTTTAAGCACACTTACTTACTGAAGGCATTAAGGTTTTAACACACACACATATATATATATATATATATATATATATATATATATATATATATATATATATATATATATATATATATATATATATATATATATATATATATATATATATATAATTTTTTTTCCCTTAAGATAAGTTTCTCCGTGTCAGAGAAACTTGGAAGTTTATTAAGTACGCCACCATCCAAAATCACAAAGGTGTTAATTTAAGAGTGTTTTTTTTAAAGATGGAAGATGTAAGTCTGTGTATAATATTACTTTAGTTGCCGCCAATGGGGTAAATATTTCTACTTTTTTTCCCATGGTCTGTGTATAGTAATTACTTTAAAGAGTGTTGCTATTTTGTAAATACTGAGAGAAAGAGCCCTGATATTTTTAAATTAATCTGGTTTTATTACTTACTTGGTTAATTATCAATCGGGCAACTCTTAATTACCTTGGGATGGGTGTATAACCTCAAATTTGTTTTAAACATTTGTATCTTGTACGCTGACTGCTTGACCTAAGATGTAGATAATCGCTTCGCGTTTAACCGATAAACACCGCCACGCAAGCGCGCGGTGAAAGACTTTTAATCGATAAGAGGGCGGAACTTTCTTTGGGAGCCTGACGCCATAGGCAAAACAACGCAAGAAGAAAAGGACAGTATAAAGGGCGAGGGCTTGTTGTTTCGTATGTGAGAAAGAGAAATAAACAGGTATGTCTGATACGTGTTATTAATAGGATACTGATTACTTATTGTTTACCGAGGAATTTTGACCATTCCCTGTACTGCTTCCTGAAATCACCCAGTACCACGGCATAGACTGTCTGCTTCCTTTGCCATCCCTTTTACTTCGGCACATACTAAAGCCGATTGCTACTCCTACACATCAGTGCAGAAAGTCAGAGAGTAGTGGTTAGTCTGTTGTGAAACTGCGAAGTCATCTCAGTACATCTCTCTACTTGCCCGGGTAGTGCGTCTTTGACCTCTGCCGTGGGTATTCGTTTTCCTTGCACAAGTCAGAGCTAGTTTGATAAGCTGGAGTCTCTCAATCGGGACTTAACCTCGTAACGGCCTCAATGGATATTACAACCAATGGGGTAAATATTACTACTATTTTCCCATGGTCTGTGTATAGTAATTACTTTAAAGAGTGTTGCTATTTTGTAAATACTGAGGGAAGAGCCCTGATATTTTTCAAATTAATCTGGTTTTATTACTTACTTGGTTAATTATCAATCGGGCAAATCTTAAATACCTTGGGATGGGTGTATAACCTTAAATTTATTTTAAACATTTGTATCTTGTACGCAAACTGCTTGACCTAAGATGTAGATAACCGCTTCGCGTTTAACCGATAAACACCACCACGCAAGCGGGCGGTGAAAGACGTTTAATCGATAAGAGGGCGGAACTTTCTTTGGGAGCCTGACGCCATAGGCAAAACAACGCAAGAAGAAAAGGACAGTATAAAGTGCGAGAGCTTGTTGTTTCGTATGTGAGAAAGAGAAATAAACAGGTATGTCTGATACGTGTTAATAATAGGATACAGATTACTCATTGTTTACAGAGGAATTTTGACCATTCCCTGTACTGCTTCCTGAAATCACACAGTACCACGGCATAGACTGTCTGCTTCCTTTGCCATCCCTTTTACTTCGGAACATACTAAAACCGATTGCTACTCCTACACATCAGTGCAGAAAGTCAGAGAGTAGTGGTTAGTCTGTTGTACTACTGCGAAGTCATCTCAGTACATCTTTCTACTTGCCCGGGTAGTGCGTTTTTGACGTCTGCCGTGGGTATTCGTTTTCCTTGCACAAGTCAGAGCTAGTTTGATAAGCTGGAGTCTCTCAATCGGGACTTAACCTCGTAACGGCCTCAACGGATATTACAACCACACGCCTAGGGCACTAGAAACACATCAATTGGTTGCTGAGTTCTCTACATTGAGAGCTTTAATCTACAATATTACCATAAGCTGCATCTGAGTTAGGTTTTTTTTTTCTGTCCACAGCCTATAGATATTCACTGCAGTGACGGAATATAATATTTCCTTAAGTGTGTGGAGTATAGAGACAAAACTGTGAGATAATAGTGTAGTGTATTTAAGTTTCGTTAGTTACTGATTTCTACAGCCTAGGAGGTATACCCCTCCGGAGTAATTTAACTAAACAGTAGCAATTATCTTCGAACAAAAGGACTGGGGCCGCCCCTGTTAGTTAGATTTTCTTGCTGTTGTACGTGTATGTGCACTTGGTGGTTTATAACCAATACGATTCGTCTTTGCACTTTATTGTACGGTTGTGATAATAGATCTCTAGCCCATCAAAGCTAGTGAGGTTATGCATTTTATTTTAGGTGGATTTATTTAATAAATATATTTATATGTTCTTAGCTGTCAGAATTTACTTTTTCGAATTCTTCCTGTCACTTGATGTTTACTTGTGGTGTCCTTACTGTAATAGAGTAATCTATTTAGCGAAGAGGACAGATGAGGTACATGACATTTTAAACTTTGTCTCGAGTGTGGCTGGAAGAAGACATTAGGTACCTAAGTACTCGTACATATATCTTCTCTCCAGAAGTCATACCTCACTCCCTATTTTACATTAGTGACTCTATCCATATCTATTTTCACATTTCATTCATACTCTGTCTAAACTCAGGCATTATCTACTCCCTTACTCGTGACATTAAGTTTCGTGGATAAACGTGTGAATGAGTGTGTGTGTGTGTGTGGGGTGGGGGGCCCACGAAAACTATTCCCCCCGGGCGCCGAATGCTCTAAGGATGCCCTCAGTATATGTACACTATGGACTACTAAATCGACTAAACGTCTCGGAGCAGTCTTTTTATTATCAGTTTCTGTTCTCTTTCTGTTTCTTCTAGAGACGGAGTCACCGCTACATCTTGTCATCTTGTTCCTTCTAGAGACGGAGTCACGGCTACATTTAGTCATCTTGTTCCCTATAGAGACGGAGTCACAGCTACATCTTATCATCTTGTTCCCTCTAGAGACGGAGTCACAGCTACATCTAGTCATCTTGTTCCTTCTAGAGACGGAGTCACAGCTACATCTAGTCATCTTGTTCCTTCTAGAGACGGAGTCACAGCTACATCTAGTCATCTTGTTCCATCTAGAGACGGAGTCACAGCTACATCTAGTCAGCTTGTTACATCTAGAGACGGAGTCACAACCACATCTTGTCATCTTGTTACATCTAGAGACGGAGTCACAGCTACATCTAGTCAGCTTGTTCCATCTAGAGACGGAGTCACAGCTACATCTTATCATCTTGTTCCCTCTAGAGACGGAGTCACAGCTACATCTAATCAGCTTGTTCCATCTAGAGATGGAGTCACAGCTACATCTAGTCATCTTGTTCCTTCTAGAGACGGAGTCACAGCTACATCTTATCATCTTGTTCCCTCTAGAGACGGTGTCACAGCTACATCTAGTCAGCTTGTTCCATCTAGAGACGGAGTCACAGCTACATCTAGTCATCTTGTTCCTTCTAAAGACGGAGTCACAGCTACATCTAGTCATCTTGTTCCATCTAGAGACGGAGTCACAGCTATATCTAGTCATCTTGTTCCTTCTAGAGACGGAGTCACAGCTACATCTAGTCAGCTTGTTCCATCTAGAGACGGAGTCACAGCTACATCTAGTCATCTTGTTCCTTCTAGAGATGGAGTCACAGCTACATCTAGTCATCTTGTTCCATCTAGAGACGGAGTCACAGCTACATCTAGTCATCTTGTTCCTTCTAGAGACGGAGTCACAGCTACATCTAGTCATCTTGTTCCATCTAGAGACGGAGTCACAGCTATATCTAATCATCTTGTTACATCTAGAGACGGAGTCACAACTACATCTTGTCATCTTGTTCCTTCTAGAGACGGAGTCACAGCTACATCTAGGCATCTTGTTCCTTCTAGAGACGGAGTCACAGCTACATCTAGTCATCTTGTTCCATCTAGAGACGGAGTCACAGCTACATCTAGTGGCGACCATCTTGTTCAAACCCGGGGCGTCCGGCGTTGTTTGAAGAAATGTTTCGGAAATTTGACTGAATAGCCTGAACGGCTCCTGTGATAAACCCTCTGTGGATTGGGGAAAGAGCAAAGCTCCTCACGGGTTGGAAGGAAACAGCCTCGCAATGACATCTTGGGCCGAAGGGCTCTAATGCGCCTTAGAGGAAACCTACACCAAATCATTTATGTACTCTTGCACCAGTGGTTTCTGTAACAATTTGCTTTATAAGGTGAGGATGCCAGACTAGGTATAACTTCATGTAAATTACCTCTTAAGGAAGCAATAGTGCGTTTCTTTCTTCTCTCCCCTGAGACACCTGGGAACGACGCGGAGCAATCTTTCATAAATAATTTAAAAAATTACAAAAAAAAATAATAGACTGTCATAAAACAAACGTCCGACAGTGTGGGATCAGACTGTCATAGGGCTGTCATTGTGGATCATAGACTGTCATAGGGATGGCATAAACAAACGTCCGACAGTGTGGATCATAGACTGTCATAGGGCTGGCAACAAACGTCCGACAGTGTGGATCATAGACTGTCATAGGGCTGGCAACAAACGTCCGACAGTGTGGATCATAGATTGTCATAGGGCTGGCAACAAACGTCCGACAGTGTGGATCATAGACTGTCATAGGGCTGGCAACAAACGTCCGACAGTGTGGATCATAGACTGTCATAGGGCTGGCAACAAACGTCCGACAGTGTGGATCATAGACTGTCACGTGGCTGCCAACAAACGACCGAAAGTGTGGATCATAACGTCATAGGGCTGGCAAACAAAACGTGTGGATTCATAGACTGTCATAGGGCTTGGGCAACAAACGTCCGAGGCAAAACAGTGTGGATCATAGGGCTGGCAACAAAACGCACCCGACTGGATCATAGACTGGGCTGGCAACAAACGTCCGACAGTGTGGATCATAGACTGTCATATGGCTGGCAACAAACGTCCGACAGTGTGGATCATAGACTGTCATAGGGCTGGCAACAAACGTCCGACAGTGTGGATCATAGACTGTCATAGGGCTGGCAACAAACGTCCGACAGTGTGGATCATAGACTGTCATATGGCTGGCAACAAACGTCCGACAGTGTGGATCATAGAATGTCATAATGGCTGGCAACAAAACGTCCCCAAGTGTGGGCTGTCCTACATAGGCAACAAACGTTCCACAGTGTGGATCATAGACTGTCATTGGGCTGGCAACCTCGTGATGTAAAACAATCTGCTTCATCAACCAACACTGCAAGAGTTTGTGAATGCTTCGTGCTGGCTTCCTGCGTGGGGACCAGCTGCAGTGGTAGTTCATGCTTCGTAAGGAGTGCAAAGGAAAACGATGATGCACAAGCTACTACACATTAGCCTGTAGTCAGGCAACAACAGAAAGTAGTTGTAACAGTTCAGGCAACAACAGAAAGTAGTTGTAACAGTTCAGGCAACAACAGAAAGTAGTTGTAACAGTTCAGGCAAGATCTACACGGATCCCAGGTACCACCACCCTGGCTGGTCAAGTAGACCTAATATAGTAACTTTCTCGTGGGCTGATATTCAGTTGGGGGGTGAGTGTGAGGAATAAATTGCTCCTCTTCTTTGTACGTGGATGACAGAACGGAATGACCGTGTATAGCGAAACGGACAGATACATTCTGAATAACACACAGTAAGTGCTCTAAAATTCACACCACACATTTCACAAGAAAGAAAGACATCAGCGCCTAAGAAATATGATGTTTGAGAACGGAAGAAAAACACAGAAAAAGGGTCTTGTCAGAAACGAAGAGATCACGACCACAGGGGACATAACAAGCCAAGGAATTTACCCAGAAACAAAGAATTACGTTACTATTGGCACGTGTGGGGATAAATACATAATAACCATCAGTCCAGGCACATATTTTCATGGTAAAGGAATAGGCATTATTGCCAATTCAATAATTCAATTTCATAATTTGTTAGTGAATGTGTGTGTGTGTGTGTCGTTCAATTGTAAAATCGACCTTTTTTTTAAACTGAATTTTTTTTTTTTTAAAGAAAGACAGAAAAAAGAAAAGACCTATTGTTAAAATCAATGAAGAACAAATTACAGTAAAAAAAAAAAAAAAAAAAAAGCTGCACGGAAGAAAACTGAATTGGCTGAATATTAAGAAAATGTTAAACTATAACAGTAGTAAACAGTAACACTGCATTCACTAACGTAACACATAGAGAAGGGAAGGGGAAAAGGGAGTGGGGAACCCAATGGTGTATAACGGCTGAAAAAACAAGGATGGAAGGGGTTGCACACTTTTTAATCGAAAAATTTGTGTTCGAAATATGTGCACTAGTTTGAAAATAAATAATTAATCGTACTTTCGACGCTTCACTGTATAAGCAGTTTAAAAGGGTGACATATTTGACGTACGTACACACAAACATGTACTCGTATATACATTTAGAAATAACACACAAACACATATTCTGCCTACCTGTGCTAGTATTAAATCCACGCGTCTGTTCACCATCTGCTCGATTATGTGTTGGTAATCCTCCTTCTGAGAGGTTTCAAGCTCAAGTAGCCGACCATCCAAAGAAGCTATAGCATTATGATACGACACCAAAGTCCAAACTACGAAAATAACCACCAGAGACAGTAACGACAAGGCAAAACACGCGAAAATCCACAGAAGAATCTTTGAGCATGGCCTATGTTTACTTTTTCCATTTTCTTTGAGAAATGGCTGTCCATCAGAAGGCACATTTCGCATTGTACTTTTGCTGGTATTAGTTCTGCACGTATTTTTTCTAATTTTATGGCAGATTCTGCCACTGATTTCCTCATTCGTGTCTTCCTCATCTGAATTTTTTGATGAATTTTTAATACCGGAAAATGGCTCTGAGTAGTTCCGCGTGACTTCCTTAGCAGTGATTTTAGTGTGGAGTATTTTCTGTTTGTCGTCTTCTGTTTCCATAGCAACAAGGTCTGACAACACTTGTACTATTCACAATAATAACACTAGGAAACTGTTAATTCTGGAACGTGGATATAACAAATTAAAACACACTAACCGAAAACGTGAACTATTTAGTATAAGTTTCATACGACAATTCTATGCTCACACCAACCCCTTATGAAATTTATTAAATTCATTGACGATGCAAGTATGTGGAAAGATTATCCGATATTCTGAAGGTGGTAATATAAATCTTAGATCTATAGTAATGAGGGCGATGCAGCGTGAATCTTGCCTCCAGTGGAGGTATATTTTAGCGGGCACACAAAAAAAACTAATTATAGCTCTAAAATATGAATGAATTGTAAGATAACAATGCAATAGCAGTTTGATTATGGCACACACACACACAAAAGTACTATTGCGGGCGCAAAAAAACACACCAAAAAACTAATTATAGCTCTAAAATATGAATGAATTGTAAGATAAAATGCAATAGCAGTTTGATTATGGCACACACACACAAAAGTACTACTGTGCTTCGGGCCGGCCCCAGAGTATTCGGCACCCGAGGCAAGTGGTTTGACATGCGCCCCCTTTCCCCGCACTTCTAGCTAAAGAAGTTAATTAATTTATGCGTGCTTCGATTGGGCCGAACTGTGTAACAGAACAAGAACAGTCTACTTCTTGATCGAGAAAAAAAAACATGTATTTTTAATCGCCCGCTGCAAAAAAAAATAAAAGCGCCCCTCTTTGCCAAAAAAAAAAAAAAAAAAAAAAAAAAAAAAAAAAAAAAAAAAAACAAAAAAAAAAAAAAAAAAAAAAAAAAAAAAAAAAAAAAAAAAAAAAAAAAAAAAAAAAAAAAAAAAACAAAAAAAAAAAAAAAAAAAAAAAAAAAAACAAAAGAAAAAAAAAAAAAAAAAATAAAAAAAAAAAAAAAAAAAAAAAAGCGCAAAAAAAAAAACAGGTAAAAAAAAAAAAATAAAAAAAAAAAAAAAAAAAAAAAAAAAACAAAAAAAAAAAAAAAAAAAAAGAGGAGCCATCCGCCCGGCGCCTCTGCTAGGCGCCCCAGACATCCCTGCCCTGATTTGTGGCCAGCACTGCCTGATTGTGCAGCATGGGCATTATACAAAGTACTAATTATACACGGGCGCGATTGGCATGAATGTGTGAGAAAATGAATATTTCGGATGTGTCCTCAGTCGTTAAAGCTGGTTATAACTTTATAAGGCAGTCCATTTTCTGGAACCCACCGTGTAAGAGAGGCTGAGGGAGGCTGAAAGTGACAGAAGTAAAGATGACATGGAAAAACCTTGAATATGGCACGGGATAAGAAATGCAAGCATAAATTTGTTGTCGGGATACGTTATTTGTTGTAGGCTTATGCTATTTGTTGTAGTCCTATGTCATTTGTTGTAGTCCTATGTTATTTGTTGTAGTCCTATGTTATTTGTTGTAGTCCTATGTCATTTGTTGTAGTCCTATGTCATTTGTTGTAGGCCTATGTTATTTGTTGTAGGCTTATGCTATTTGTTGTAGTCCTATGTCATTTGTTGTAGTCCTATGTTATTTGTTGTAGGCCTATGTCATTTGTTGTAGTCCTATGTCATTTGTTGTAGTCCTATGTTATTTGTTGTAGGCTTATGCTATTTGTTGTAGTCCTATGTCATTTGTTGTAGTCCTATGTTATTTGTTGTAGGCCTATGTTATTTGTTGTAGTCCTATAATATCACATTATGAAATGACATCTTAACCCCTTTCGTCAATACGCCAATCCACCACACAACAACTACTTACACAACAGCGCAACAATTGCTACATTACTACAACGATTCACACATCAATACCGTGTACAACAGATTAACGCAAACAACAGCAATAAACAACAGTAACTCACCCTATTGAAACAACCTTTAACAAAGAGCAATCCACACAGCATCAACATTTCAAACATCAAACACGTTATTACAAACAACAACTCCCATTCGGTACAACATTTCAAACAACAACTCCCATTCAGGACAACATGTCAAACAACTCTCATTCAATACAATATTTCAAACAAAACTCTCATTCAGTGCAACATTTCAAACAACAACTTCCATTCAGTACAACATTTCAAACATCGAACACGTCATTTCACACAACTCCCATTCAGTACAACATTTCAAACAACAACTCCCATTCAGTACACAATTTCAAACAACAACACTCATTAAATACAACATTTCAAACAACAACAATTCCCATTCAGTACAACATGTCAAACAACAACTCCCATTCAGTGCAACATTTCACACAACAACTCCTATTCAGTCCAACATTTCAGACGACAGCTCCCATCACAACAAATACCTATACTAACAACCCACAGTACGATAACAACTCACACAGTCACTACAATAATTCACAAAAACAGTAACAATTCTTGCTGCTTTTTTTGGCCTCATATGAAGCATAGCATCAACACTACAGTTATCCCCATGCAGGACAGGAGGTTTGCACCAACTCACTTTATGTGATCTTCGCAGTGGTTGTTTTATGAAGCAAATAGTTTTACAACATGCGGGTGCCAGCCGCAAGCACAACTTACCTTCGTCATCTCTTGCGACACGCAGCAATAACTCACACAGTGATAACTTTGACAATAACAGTATCAACCTATCCAGAAAAATAACTCATGCAATTACTACAACTCAACACTGTAGTGATATAACTATCCACAAAGCAACAAACGGAATAGAAAAATATAGATAGTTCATGTCTGAAAATCGATTTAAATTTGTGAAACAAAAATTGTCATACTTCTTTCTAATCGCACAATTAAACGCTGATAAATACAGATTGGACTCGGAGAACTCATCTCAAGAAAATCGAGCAGTACCTGTATTATAAATTTCGCCATGCAACTAAATCTATTACCTCTGTACGCGGCAAACTGAAAATGTGTGTGTGTGGGTGTGTGTTTTTTTTTTTTTTTTTTAATTATTGAACTTACATAATTTGTATTTTTAAAGTATTCACATTTCAATTCTGATTTCTTTCTCTAACTAACTGTAACATTCCTGAGAGCAATAATATCCAGGAATCAAGTCAATACAGACTGTATTGCACGTTAATCGTTCACCAAACAAAAATTAGTGCAATAAAACCAATACAGATTCCAAAATCCGCCCGCCAACCACAAAACAACCAGACATTTGAGTCGGTCTAATTGAGCTCGGTCCTTCTTCAACTTTGCACTTCTCACCTCCTTCTATCAAGTGGCGTCTGCCAGCCGTCAGGACGTCGCGTGCAACCGCTAACCGCGCAGGCAGCCCCCTAAATCGCGGTAAGATATATCTCGGTGTTCTGCTAACTGTTGCGCTGAGTGGTTTATGGGGAATTGACTTGTTTGCATTTATTTGGAAGTTTGTTTCGATTTTACTGGGAGGGCCGTTTGTTTCTTGCTCTTTTTTCTTTTTATGTAGTACCTGCGGTTAATATCTTTTATTACTCCAGTATCACTTGATGAAAACATGGATTGTATGACAAAAAAAAAAAAAAAATAAATATATGCCTTAGTGTTACATTAAGTCAATTGTAATCATCTAGTGATTTGCGTTTTCGAATTTCAAAAAAATTGCAAATGTATAAAATTTGTTAGAAGATGGTGGATACAAATAGGCGGTTTATATTATTTGTAAGTTCTGCCTGTATGCTTTATTGAAAATGGATTCTTCTATTACCTTTTACCCCCGGTGTACTTTAGGTCCCCTTGCAGATTGTCCTTACTTGCATTTAAACACTGCAGTATTTTTTTCTTCCATAACCGTATACCCATGTTCTGGTAGCGAAGGGTGATCATGGTCTCTCACCATACAACGTCATGTTTTGCAGCACTGTTCATTCCATATTTCTCTCCTTGTATTTCTTCCCATGCCCATGATGCCAAACTGTCCGGTATGTTCTCTCTTTGACGTACTCTATCTCGTGTTTTGTTCCCTTTAATCTTTTTTCCTGTTGTACAATATATTGCAGTGTTGTTCTTCTCATAACAATGTACCATAAGAAAGAGAATTGATTTCCTTCTAATATGAGCAATGCATTTGCCTCTCTCGGACATCCTCATTACTACTCCTTTAACTGTCCATGGAATTCTTCGCACTATTCTGTAAAACCACATGTCTATACGGCCTTCGTTGCTTTTTTCTGCATGTTTACTAATTGTCCATTGCTTACATCCGTAATGTTAAGATTTGGCTCTAATATAACGCTGAAGAAACTCTCTTTCTTACTTCCATTGACAAAGGAATTGATTACACAAATACCTTTCTTTTCATGGAACTCTGGTTTTTACCTGAGCTATTTCTACTATTCACCGTCCGCGACCCATCTTTCATCTGATGCTTTTAATGTGTCTAGGTATTCGAATCTATTGACGAGTTTTCAAAACATTGCTCCATTTACAGTCATTGTCAGATGTAGAAGACAGTAAATGTCAGACTAAAATAACATAAAAAACAGTCAAATGACAATGCTTTGAAAATACAATGAGAAATACTTTCTACAGAAAACAACATTATTGATAATCTTAAAGACAGGCTAGCTAAATATCGACATCGGTGGTAGCTATAAATCTTTTTTTTTTCTGGTGGAAATATCTATGAAATAACTAAGCAGTTTACACGTAGGCCTAGGTGTATGAGCATATAATACAAACTAGAAATCAAAGATGACAATATCAATCTCCGCTAAAAAAACATTACAGGTTAGGTAATTCATCGTTCGCGGAAATGAGAAGATAAGTAATATTTTAACAGTTTGATCAAATTGAAAAAATTCACAATTTGTAAGAACTTTGTAATTACTTAAAGTCAGTTACCTGCTATAAAAAGTGTCCGTTCGAGCATCTGACGGCGTGGGTATACATTACCAAAAAATAATAAATAAAAATGGCTTGGCTGTTCGATCAGCTTTGTATAAATGCCCAATAACTATAGTGTTGATGTACTGGGATTTGTTTCTATCGCTAACATCGACAATACATTAATCTATTCTTTATTTATTGTACTCCTGTAGTAAGTTTGCACACCCTGCAGTATATAGAAACACCTTTCAGATTCCCATATTTTTATGGTAGTGGTGATAATTCTTAGAAGGAGTTTCTTTGTTTTGCTGAAAGCGATAGTAACATAGACAGCTCTAGTTTTCTTGGGGACAGCCGAAAGTATCTATATTAGGGTGTTCTGCGCATGCACATGTAAGCATATTGTCCCAGCGTTGTGACATCTAGTTTTGTGAAACATGCACTACATCAAGCCATTCTTTCTCATTCTCGGGGATGGCCCTGTGTCATTCCAAAGTCCAGAAAGGATTTGAAGACGAAGCGCGCGCATTAAGAAAGTGGGAATTGCAGAGTAGTAGAATGCGAGAGAAGTGGTTGGGAGATAGTGTTCAACGTTTTAATTATAGCATGTATTTATGAGAGGCTCTTGTTACATGTACAAACAAAAAAAAAAGGTTTTGGTTTTTAAACATCTGGTAGAGTTTAAACCCATGCTGTACCACCAGGACCAAGCTGCAGACTAATGACACGGAATAAAAATTAGAATGAAATTTCAAAAGATGAGCGAAATACAGCATCATGGATTATGTCGTCAAGGCAGTAAACCGGATATTATCGTTTGTTAACTCCCTTACGATCAACCGTCTATACAGAGATGGAACAACCATCTTAAAGTTTTTTTTTTTTTTTTTTTTAATTGAAATAAAAATAGCAAAGATAACACAAAGAGTTGGATGGAAATATCAAGAATATACTTACTCCTTACCACGAGAGGAAATCAAGTGACAATTTTCAGTCCTGGAACTGGCCAAAGCAGACTCAAATACCATCTCTGGAACAAATAACAAAAATCGGACAGACATATATACATGTGTCAATGTGGAGAAGACAATTAAACAGTTGAATATGTCCTCCAAGACTGTCGGTTCCACGAGATATGTAGACTGACAGCATAGCCTTTAGCAACTCATTTGAGAGAGGCATTGTATGGTCATGAGAGAAAGCCAACTTTATAAGAGAAATAAATTTGGTTCCCTGACAAGTACCAGTGAAACAAGAAATGAGAAGAAGACATTGGCAATGGACTGGGCACTGTTATATAAGTACCTTGTGGCCAATGGTTATATATTATGTTTTGTTAACATAGTTGTACTTACAGGTGAGTATATATCCCAAATGTTGCTGGAAGTACTAGTAGACTTGGCACAGTTGTTATCCGTTCAGGAATAGATTCACAAGTTGTATCATTCAAGGGTGAGGGCTTGAGGACTGACTTTGTATGTGTCCTTAGTCCGTGATAATTGGAACGTCCATAATGGTCGAGTCCAATATAATATGATTGTTTTTTAATTGTCACACATCCGGCGCAGAGTTTCCGTTTTTGAATAATCTATAATTGAGCGAAGGTTTTTACAAGCTGATTTTTGTATTTAAACACTAAAGACAATACATTGAGTAAAATGTTGAGGTTAGCATTCCAGGTAGTCCTTGTATCCTCGAGGGGTAAGAGATGCAGTGGCGGACCAAAGATTTTCTTCGGGAACTAGCTAGAGACAGACATGTAAATGATTGGAGTAAGACAAGTCTGACCTTTGGGTATTGGTCCATGTCACATGACTCGTTCACGTGGTTTTTTTGAAACCTTCAAGCGCTTGTAGAGCTAACAGGGTACTGATTGATTTAGAAGTAGTACCATGAGAAGCAAACGAATAATGTCATTTTATCTTGGCGGATAGTGTTATCTTAGGTAAATAAGAGGACAAGATATTTATATAATTGTGTGACTTTTCTTATTGTACACACATTTGAGATTCTCAGCCATGCTACGGGAGTTTCGTGCACGGCGCTTACCAATCCTCATCGTGTGAATCTAAGGATGAAAAGATCGGAGCACTGATTGGAGTAGTCCGTGTGCACATGTAAATAGTCCTTAAAAACCAAAACTAAATTCATATTAATATAACTATTTGTAGATCTGTTCCTGTAATAGTGCATGACGGGATTAATGGACTAAACGTGATCATAAAATTCTTAAAATATAAGCCTTCAGCTCAACTGCTTAACAATGGGGGAAACATATTTATTCCAATAAATCGACCCTTTGCCAATATTGATATATCCACTTTACCTATGGTAATTTCTCTTGGTGGTATATAGCACTAATACCTGTGCTTCTGGAAGTCAACTTTTAGACAACTGGTTATTGGACATCAGATGCCAGATCTTATACCTATTGCGGGTTGGAGTGGACGGTACAGAATAGGATATCTATATATATTTTCACAGGGCTAAACGATTGGAACTACCGAAGAGTGTTAAATCCATGCGACCTATTTAAAAGATGATTATTGAACATCTGCTTCAAAGATGCGTCAACTGTCCACGACAGGGACAGCTCATTACGCGAACGTTTCACTAGTGTATGACGGGCAATCCACTAGTCTTGGGAGGGATGTATTTTAAAAGAATTTCAATCCGCTGGGAGACATTTTAATAGAGGAGAAACGGAGAGCCTTGCGAACTAGATCATGGAGAATTCCTCGTCTAGTAACTAGTACTGACAGGACAGTGGCAATCTAAGTTCCTATTGCTATGAGACAGAGGAATAGACTGGGGGTTCGCCAGCATTAGCACTAAAACTAATAACTAACTAATTGACAAGATAATCAACTAACGAAAGACAGGATGTCTTGCTTGCAATGTTTGGAGAGCATTGTGGTCCGCTACAGGTCAACTGAGAACGATAATTATGATTGAATTTTCCACCTAGAAGAGGATACAACACAAAATGTATTTTATACGAAATGTTAGTTTCGATTAACAAAGTAAAAAATTATAATGCCTGAATGCCAGATTACGACCCGCTAGTTATCGGAACTCTGAACTGAATAACACTTCTATCTCACTACTGCAATTATTAGTTGCATATATCGCAAATCGAGAGATTGGGGTTAAAGCCAGGACCAGCCTACGGGATCTTATGAACATACTTGAGCATGATTTTATGTAGGAGATCATTTAGGCTAATTGCTAAGTGCGAAGTTCAGTATTGGGCTCAGGAGTTGATAGCATCAGCGACTCTCAATACAGCGCCTATTCATAGCAATAACGCATCCAGTTACGATTGTTTGTGTTAAACTCTGGCCGGCGATGAGTGCTAGGGGTCTTTCAATCTTTATACAAACTGAATAGTAGGATGATGATGATGACAATGTAGAAGAGAAATCCTATATAATGACTGTACGATCACATTGATATAGTATATAAAATATAATAGATATCCTCAAAAAAAAACCAATAGGAAAAAGCCCGAGACAGAGATGAAAGAGAAGCGAGAACGAAAGCATTTCATGTGCTTTCGGTAAAGAAAGATGAGAATTAGAGTTTAATACGAGAGAGAATACGTAAACGAAACGAAACGAACCTTATTCAATTTTATTTCAAAAGAGGTTAATTGTAAAAATTGAGCCTCCATTATCCTACCGTATCTCACATAACTATCAATAAAAGCAAAATTGTATTTATGTATGAACGCAGGTTTATATAATGTGCATGTCCAACCAATCAGTGATTCTGAGTATTAATAAATATACATAATCCTTTTGATGAAACAGTGTTGTAAACGGTATTCAGCCCCATGACACATTGAATCCAAGATTTTAAAAGGTGACAATCGGGTATTGTTTTGGAGAAATATAATATATGATGAAAATTTTCCAGTTAACCGCAGCTAAAATAAACTGGGTAATTCATCACTATTATATATTTTAAAAACAATAAGTATTAAATAAAAATTCTTTTTTGTTGTAAAGTTAAAACCATAAAAAAACATATCTAATTAACAATACAAAACAGCCCAGGAACTCATAAAAGTACCATTTCATAACATATTAAGTGAAAGAGACATATTATATTTGTGACAAACTATACATGTAACTAATTGTGTATGGCCTATTATACTATAATATAATAAACTTCATCTCGGACCTTGTTAATTGAGTTGAGAAATCTTTGCGTCGAGAATATAATGCATTACGCTGCTCATACTTAATGGTTTTGAAATACTGAACGCAACGGGATACATGGTGGGTAGAGGTTTGCAATATCTAATTGATGATATAAGACAACCTCTAGATGGTAGAGAGGCAATACTGCCTTAAACAGTGATAGTAGAAGATTAGATCGGACTTATGGGATCAATGCTATATCTCACTACCAAGTATACGATAGGAATCACAGGTCTTGATCAGACCTATGGCTCAGCTTTTGAGGGTTACTAATTAAAAATGCGAGGTGGATAGGGAAGTCTAGTATAAGTATAGAGTAAAACGGAACCATATTAAGAGCTTTTCATTGCATAGTTCTAGAACGAGTATATAGTAATAAGTAATTATTGTGGTTAAAATGTATTTTTGGTGGGTTGTGTTTTTTTTGGTTGGTGATATTGATAAGAATAAATAATTTCAATAGAAGGGGATATTAGAAAAAAGTAAATGTCTTAAAAATATTATAACATAAATTTAAAAGATGATATAATAAAGGGGGGGG
>JAMPIV010002503.1:0-191007 GCA_024509875.1 Oreohelix idahoensis
ACAGAAGAGATAATGTATTTGTGTTGTTGTAGTTTATGACATATGTGAGCTAACAGAAGAGATAATGTATTTGTGTTGTTGTAGTTTATGACATATGTCAACTAACAGAAGAGATAATGTATTTGTGTTGTTGTAGTTTATGACATATGTGAGCTAACAGAAGAGATAATGTATTTGTGTTGTTGTAGTTTATGACATATGTGAGCTAGCAGAAGAGATAATGTATTTGTGTTGTTGTAGTTTATGACATATGTGAGCTAACAGAAGAGATAATGTATTTGTGTTGTTGTAGTTTATGACATATGTGAGCTAACAGAAGAGATAATGTATTTGTGTTGTTGTAGTTTATGACATATGTGAGCTAACAGAAGAGATAATGTATTTGTGTTGTTGTAGTTTATGACATATGGGAGCTAACAGAAGAGATAATGTATTTGTGTTGTTGTAGTTTATGACATATGTGAGCTAACAGAAGAGATAATGTATTTGTGTTGTTGTAGTTTATGACATATGTGAGCTAACAGAAGAGATAATGTATTTGTGTTGTTGTAGTTTATGACATTTGTGAGCTAACAGAAGAGATAATGTATTTGTGTTGTTGTAGTTTATGACACATGTGAGCTAACAGAAGAGATAATGTATTTGTGTTGTTGTAGTTTATGACATATGTGAGCTAACAGAAGAGATAATGTATTTGTGTTGTTGTAGTTTATGACATATGTGAGCTAGCAGAAGAGATAATGTATTTGTGTTGTTGTAGTTTATGACATATGTGAGCTAACAGAAGAGATAATGTATTTGTGTTGTTGTAGTTTATGACATATGTGAGCTAACAGAAGGGATAATGTATTTGTGTTGTTGTAGTTTATGACATATGTGAGCTAACAGAAGAGATAATGTATTTGTGTTGTTGTAGTTTATGACATATGTGAGCTAACAGAAGAGATAATGTATTTGTGTTGTTGTAGTTTATGACATATGTGAGCTAACAGAAGAGATAATGTATTTGTGTTGTTGTAGTTTATGACATATGTGAGCTAACAGAAGAGATAATGTATTTGTGTTGTTGTAGTTTATGACATATGTGAGCTAACAGAAGAGATAATGTATTTGTGTTGTTGTAGTTTATGACATATGTGAGCTAACAGAAGAGATAATGTATTTGTGTTGTTGTAGTTTATGACATATGTGAGCTAGCAGAAGAGATAATGTATTTGTGTTGTTGTAGTTTATGACATATGTGAGCTAACAGAAGAGATAATGTATTTGTGTTGTTGTAGTTTATGACATATGTGAGCTAGCAGAAGAGATATTGTATTTGTGTTGTTGCAGTTTATTACATATGTGAGCTAACAGAAGAGATAATGTATTTGTGTTGTTGTAGTTTATGACATATGTGAGCTAACAGAAGAGATAATGTATTTGTGTTGTTGTAGTTTATGACATATGTGAGCTAACAGAAGAGATAATGTATTTGTGTTGTTGTAGTTTATGACATATGTGAGCTAACAGAAGAGATAATGTATTTGTGTTGTTGTAGTTTATGACATATGTGAGCTAACAGAAGAGATAATGTATTTGTGTTGTTGTAGTTTATGACATATGTGAGCTAACAGAAGAGATAATGTATTTGTGTTGTTGTAGTTTATGACATGTGTGAGCTAACAGAAGAGATAATGTATTTGTGTTGTTGTAGTTTATGACATATGTGAGCTAACAGAAGAGATAATGTATTTGTGTTGTTGTAGTTTATGACATATGTGAGCTAACAGAAGAGATAATGTATTTGTGTTGTTGTAGTTTATGACATATGTGAGCTAGCAGAAGAGATAATGTATTTGTGTTGTTGTAGTTTATGACATATGTGAGCTAACAGAAGAGATAATGTATTTGTGTTGTTGTAGTTTATGAAATATGTGAGCTAACAGAAGAGATAATGTATTTGTGTTGTTGTAGTTTATGACATATGTGAGCTAGCAGAAGAGATAATGTATTTGTGTTGTTGTAGTTTATGACATATGTGAGCTAACAGAAGAGATAATGTATTTGTGTTGTTGTAGTTTATGACATATGTGAGCTAACAGAAGAGATAATGTATTTGTGTTGTTGTAGTTTATGACATATGTGAGCTAACAGAAGGGATAATGTATTTGTGTTGTTGTAGTTTATGACATATGTGAGCTAACAGAAGAGATAATGTATTTGTGTTGTTGTAGTTTATGACATATGTGAGCTAACAGAAGAGATAATGTATTTGTGTTGTTGTAGTTTATGACATATGTGAGCTAACAGAAGAGATAATGTATTTGTGTTGTTGTAGTTTATGACATATGT
This sequence comes from Oreohelix idahoensis, assembly GCA_024509875.1. Taxonomy (NCBI): domain Eukaryota; kingdom Metazoa; phylum Mollusca; class Gastropoda; order Stylommatophora; family Oreohelicidae; genus Oreohelix; species Oreohelix idahoensis. The sequence goes on from JAMPIV010002503.1 coordinate 2,335, forward strand.
GAGCTAACAGAAGAGATAATGTATTTGTGTTGTTGTAGTTTATGACATATGTGAGCTAACAGAAGAGATAATGTATTTGTGTTGTTGTGGTTTATGACATATGTGAGCTAGCAGAAGAGATAATGTATTTGTGTTGTTGTAGTTTATGACATATGTGAGCTAACAGAAGAGATAATGTATTTGTGTTGTTGTAGTTTATGACATATGTGAGCTAACAGAAGAGATAATGTATTTGTGTTGTTGTAGTTTATGACATATGTGAGCTAGCAGAAGAGATAATGTATTTGTGTTGTTGTAGTTTATGACATATGTGAGCTAGCAGAAGAGATAATGTATTTGTGTTGTTGTAGTTTATGACATATGTGAGCTAACAGAAGAGATAATGTATTTGTGTTGTTGTAGTTTATGACATATGTGAGCTAACAGAAGAGATAATGTATTTGTGTTGTTGTAGTTTATGACATATGACAGCTAACAGAAGAGATCATGTATTTGTGTTGTTGTAGTTTATGACATATGTGAGCTAACAGAAGAGATAATGTATTTGTGTTGTTGTAGTTTATGACATATGTGAGCTAACAGAAGAGATAATGTATTTGTGTTGTTGTAGTTTATGACATATGTGAGCTAGCAGAAGAGATAATGTATTTGTGTTGTTGTAGTTTATGACATATGTGAGCTAGCAGAAGAGATAATGTATTTGTGTTGTTGTAGTTTATGACATATGTGAGCTAGCAGAAGAGATAATGTATTTGTGTTGTTGTAGTTTATGACATATGTGAGCTAGCAGAAGAGATAATGTATTTGTGTTGTTGTAGTTTATGACATATGTGAGCTAACAGAAGGGATAATGTATTTGTGTTGTTGTAGTTTATGACATATGTGAGCTAGCAGAAGGGATAATGTATTTGTGTTGTTGTAGTTTATGACATATGTGAGCTAGCAGAAGAGATAATGTATTTGTGTTGTTGTAGTTTATGACATATGTGAGCTAACAGAAGAGATAATGTATTTGTGTTGTTGTAGTTTATGACATATGTGAGCTAACAGAAGGGATAATGTATTTGTGTTGTTGTAGTTTATGACATATGTGAGCTAACAGAAGAGATAATGTATTTGTGTTGTTGTAGTTTATGACATATGTGAGCTAGCAGAAGGGATAATGTATTTGTGTTGTTGTAGTTTATGACATATGTGAGCTAGCAGAAGGGATAATGTATTTGTGTTGTTGTAGTTTATGACATATGTGAGCTAGCAGAAGAGATAATGTATTTGTGTTGTTGTAGTTTATGACATATGTGAGCTAGCAGAAGGGATAATGTATTTGTGTTGTTGTAGTTTATGACATATGTGAGCTAACAGAAGAGATAATGTATTTGTGTTGTTGTAGTTTATGACATATGTGAGCTAACAGAAGAGATAATGTATTTGTGTTGTTGTAGTTTATGACATATGTGAGCTAACAGAAGAGATAATGTATTTGTGTTGTTGTAGTTTATGACATATGTGAGCTAGCAGAAGAGATAATGTATTTGTGTTGTTGTAGTTTATGACATATGTGAGCTAGCAGAAGAGATTATGTATTTGTGTTGTTGTAGTTTATGACATATGTGAGCTAACAGAAGAGATAATGTATTTGTGTTGTTGTAGTTTATGACATATGTGAGCTAACAGAAGAGATAATGTATTTGTGTTGTTGTAGTTTATGACATATGTGAGCTAACAGAAGAGATAATGTATTTGTGTTGTTGTAGTTTATGACATATGTGAGCTAACAGAAGAGATAATGTATTTGTGTTGTTGTAGTTTATGACATATGTGAGCTAACAGAAGAGATAATGTATTTGTGTTGTTGTAGTTTATGACATATGTGAGCTAACAGAAGAGATAATGTATTTGTGTTGTTGTAGTTTATGACATATGTGAGCTAACAGAAGAGATAATGTATTTGTGTTGTTGTAGTTTATGACATATGTGAGCTAACAGAAGAGATAATGTATTTGTGTTGTTGTAGTTTATGACATATGTGAGCTAACAGAAGAGATAATGTATTTGTGTTGTTGTAGTTTATGACATATGTGAACTAACAGAAGAGATAATGTATTTGTGTTGTTGTAGTTTATGACATATGTGAGCTAACAGAAGAGATAATGTATTTGTGTTGTTGTAGTTTATGACATATGTGAGCTAACAGAAGAGATAATGTATTTGTGTTGTTGTAGTTTATGACATATGTGAGCTAACAGAAGAGATAATGTATTTGTGTTGTTGTAGTTTATGACATATGTGAGCTAACAGAAGAGATAATGTATTTGTGTTGTTGTAGTTTATGACATATGTGAGCTAACAGAAGAGATAATGTATTTGTGTTGTTGTAGTTTATGACATATGTGAGCTAACAGAAGAGATAATGTATTTGTGTTGTTGTAGTTTATGACATATGTGAGCTAGCAGAAGAGATAATGTATTTGTGTTGTTGTAGTTTATGACATATGTGAGCTAACAGAAGAGATAATGTATTTGTGTTGTTGTAGTTTATGACATATGTGAGCTAGCAGAAGAGATAATGTATTTGTGTTGTTGTAGTTTATGACATATGTGAACTAACAGAAGAGATAATGTATTTGTGTTGTTGTAGTTTATGACATATGTGAACTAACAGAAGAGATAATGTATTTGTGTTGTTGTAGTTTATGACATATGTGAGCTAGCAGAAGAGATAATGTATTTGTGTTGTTGTAGTTTATGACATATGTGAGCTAACAGAAGAGATAATGTATTTGTGTTGTTGTAGTTTATGACATATGTGAGCTAACAGAAGAGATAATGTATTTGTGTTGTTGTAGTTTATGACATATGTGAGCTAACAGAAGAGATAATGTATTTGTGTTGTTGTAGTTTATGACATATGTGAGCTAACAGAAGAGATAATGTATTTGTGTTGTTGTAGTTTATGACATATGTGAGCTAACAGAAGAGATAATGTATTTGTGTTGTTGTAGTTTATGACATATGTGAGCTAACAGAAGAGATAATGTATTTGTGTTGTTGTAGTTTATGACATATGTGAGCTAACAGAAGAGATAATGTATTTGTGTTGTTGTAGTTTATGACATATGTGAGCTAACAGAAGAGATAATGTATTTGTGTTGTTGTAGTTTATGACATATGTGAGCTAGCAGAAGAGATAATGTATTTGTGTTGTTGTAGTTTATGACATATGTGAGCTAACAGAAGAGATAATGTATTTGTGTTGTTGTAGTTTATGACATATGTGAGCTAACAGAAGAGATAATGTATTTGTGTTGTTGTAGTTTATGACATATGTGAGCTAACAGAAGAGATAATGTATTTGTGTTGTTGTAGTTTATGACATATGTGAGCTAACAGAAGAGATAATGTATTTGTGTTGTTGTAGTTTATGACATATGTGAGCTAACAGAAGAGATAATGTATTTGTGTTGTTGTAGTTTATGACATATGTGAGCTAACAGAAGAGATAATGTATTTGTGTTGTTGTAGTTTATGACATATGTGAACTAACAGAAGAGATAATGTATTTGTGTTGTTGTAGTTTATGACATATGTGAGCTAACAGAAGAGATAATGTATTTGTGTTGTTGTAGTTTATGACATATGTGAGCTAACAGAAGAGATAATGTATTTGTGTTGTTGTAGTTTATGACATATGTGAGCTAACAGAAGGGATAATGTATTTGTGTTGTTGTAGTTTATGACATATGTGAGCTAACAGAAGAGATAATGTATTTGTGTTGTTGTAGTTTATGACATATGTGAGCTAACAGAAGAGATAATGTATTTGTGTTGTTGTAGTTTATGACATATGTGAGCTAACAGAAGAGATAATGTATTTGTGTTGTTGTAGTTTATGACATATGTGAGCTAGCAGAAGAGATAATGTATTTGTGTTGTTGTAGTTTATGACATATGTGAGCTAACAGAAGGGATAATGTATTTGTGTTGTTGTAGTTTATGACATATGTGAGCTAACAGAAGAGATAATGTATTTGTGTTGTTGTAGTTTATGACATATGTGAGCTAGCAGAAGGGATAATGTATTTGTGTTGTTGTAGTTTATGACATATGTGAGCTAACAGAAGAGATAATGTATTTGTGTTGTTGTAGTTTATGACATATGTGAGCTAGCAGAAGAGATAATGTATTTGTGTTGTTGTAGTTTATGACATATGTGAGCTAACAGAAGAGATAATGTATTTGTGTTGTTGTAGTTTATGACATATGTGAGCTAGCAGAAGAGATAATGTATTTGTGTTGTTGTAGTTTATGACATATGTGAGCTAGCAGAAGAGATAATGTATTTGTGTTGTTGTAGTTTATGACATATGTGAGCTAGCAGAAGAGATAATGTATTTGTGTTGTTGTAGTTTATGACATATGTGAGCTAGCAGAAGAGATAATGTATTTGTGTTGTTGTAGTTTATGACATATGTGAGCTAGCAGAAGAGATAATGTATTTGTGTTGTTGTAGTTTATGACATATGTGAGCTAGCAGAAGAGATAATGTATTTGTGTTGTTGTAGTTTATGACATATGTGAGCTAGCAGAAGGGATAATGTATTTGTGTTGTTGTAGTTTATGACATATGTGAGCTAGCAGAAGGGATAATGTATTTGTGTTGTTGTAGTTTATGACATATGTGAGCTAGCAGAAGAGATAATGTATTTGTGTTGTTGTAGTTTATGACATATGTGAGCTAGCAGAAGAGATAATGTATTTGTGTTGTTGTAGTTTATGACATATGTGAGCTAGCAGAAGGGATAATGTATTTGTGTTGTTGTAGTTTATGACATATGTGAGCTAGCAGAAGGGATAATGTATTTGTGTTGTTGTAGTTTATGACATATGTGAGCTAACAGAAGAGATAATGTATTTGTGTTGTTGTAGTTTATGACATATGTGAGCTAGCAGAAGAGATAATGTATTTGTGTTGTTGTAGTTTATGACATATGTGAGCTAACAGAAGAGATAATGTATTTGTGTTGTTGTAGTTTATGACATATGTGAGCTAGCAGAAGGGATAATGTATTTGTGTTGTTGTAGTTTATGACATATGTGAGCTAACAGAAGAGATAATGTATTTGTGTTGTTGTAGTTTATGACATATGTGAGCTAACAGAAGAGATAATGTATTTGTGTTGTTGTAGTTTATGACATATGTGAGCTAACAGAAGAGATAATGTATTTGTGTTGTTGTAGTTTATGACATATGTGAGCTAACAGAAGAGATAATGTATTTGTGTTGTTGTAGTTTATGACATATGTGAGCTAGCAGAAGAGATAATGTATTTGTGTTGTTGTAGTTTATGACATATGTGAGCTAACAGAAGAGATAATGTATTTGTGTTGTTGTAGTTTATGACATATGTGAGCTAACAGAAGAGATAATGTATTTGTGTTGTTGTAGTTTATGACATATGTGAGCTAACAGAAGAGATAATGTATTTGTGTTGTTGTAGTTTATGACATATGTGAGCTAACAGAAGAGATAATGTATTTGTGTTGTTGTAGTTTATGACATATGTGAGCTAACAGAAGGGATAATGTATTTGTGTTGTTGTAGTTTATGACATATGTGAGCTAACAGAAGAGATAATGTATTTGTGTTGTTGTAGTTTATGACATATGTGAGCTAACAGAAGAGATAATGTATTTGTGTTGTTGTAGTTTATGACATATGTGAGCTAACAGAAGAGATAATGTATTTGTGTTGTTGTAGTTTATGACATATGTGAGCTAACAGAAGAGATAATGTATTTGTGTTGTTGTAGTTTATGACATATGTGAGCTAACAGAAGAGATAATGTATTTGTGTTGTTGTAGTTTATGACATATGTGAGCTAACAGAAGAGATAATGTATTTGTGTTGTTGTAGTTTATGACATATGTGAGCTAGCAGAAGAGATAATGTATTTGTGTTGTTGTAGTTTATGACATATGTGAGCTAACAGAAGAGATAATGTATTTGTGTTGTTGTAGTTTATGACATATGTGAGCTAACAGAAGAGATAATGTATTTGTGTTGTTGTAGTTTATGACATATGTGAGCTAACAGAAGAGATAATGTATTTGTGTTGTTGTAGTTTATGACATATGTGAGCTAACAGAAGAGATAATGTATTTGTGTTGTTGTAGTTTATGACATATGTGAGCTAACAGAAGAGATAATGTATTTGTGTTGTTGTAGTTTATGACATATGTGAGCTAACAGAAGAGATAATGTATTTGTGTTGTTGTAGTTTATGACATATGTGAGCTAACAGAAGAGATAATGTATTTGTGTTGTTGTAGTTTATGACATATGTGAGCTAACAGAAGAGATAATGTATTTGTGTTGTTGTAGTTTATGACATATGTGAGCTAACAGAAGAGATAATGTATTTGTGTTGTTGTAGTTTATGACATATGTGAGCTAACAGAAGAGATAATGTATTTGTGTTGTTGTAGTTTATGACATATGTGAGCTAACAGAAGAGATAATGTATTTGTGTTGTTGTAGTTTATGACATATGTGAGCTAACAGAAGAGATAATGTATTTGTGTTGTTGTAGTTTATGACATATGTGAGCTAACAGAAGAGATAATGTATTTGTGTTGTTGTAGTTTATGACATATGTGAGCTAACAGAAGAGATAATGTATTTGTGTTGTTGTAGTTTATGACATATGTGAGCTAACAGAAGAGATAATGTATTTGTGTTGTTGTAGTTTATGACATATGTGAGCTAACAGAAGAGATAATGTATTTGTGTTGTTGTAGTTTATGACATATGTGAGCTAACAGAAGAGATAATGTATTTGTGTTGTTGTAGTTTATGACATATGTGAGCTAACAGAAGAGATAATGTATTTGTGTTGTTGTAGTTTATGACATATGTGAGCTAACAGAAGAGATAATGTATTTGTGTTGTTGTAGTTTATGACATATGTGAGCTAACAGAAGAGATAATGTATTTGTGTTGTTGTAGTTTATGACATATGTGAGCTAACAGAAGAGATAATGTATTTGTGTTGTTGTAGTTTATGACATATGTGAGCTAACAGAAGAGATAATGTATTTGTGTTGTTGTAGTTTATGACATATGTGAGCTAACAGAAGAGATAATGTATTTGTGTTGTTGTAGTTTATGACATATGTGAGCTAACAGAAGAGATAATGTATTTGTGTTGTTGTAGTTTATGACATATGTGAGCTAACAGAAGAGATAATGTATTTGTGTTGTTGTAGTTTATGACATATGTGAGCTAACAGAAGAGATAATGTATTTGTGTTGTTGTAGTTTATGACATATGTGAGCTAACAGAAGAGATAATGTATTTGTGTTGTTGTAGTTTATGACATATGTGAGCTAACAGAAGAGATAATGTATTTGTGTTGTTGTAGTTTATGACATATGTGAGCTAACAGAAGAGATAATGTATTTGTGTTGTTGTAGTTTATGACATATGTGAGCTAACAGAAGAGATAATGTATTTGTGTTGTTGTAGTTTATGACATATGTGAGCTAACAGAAGAGATAATGTATTTGTGTTGTTGTAGTTTATGACATATGTGAGCTAACAGAAGAGATAATGTATTTGTGTTGTTGTAGTTTATGACATATGTGAGCTAACAGAAGAGATAATGTATTTGTGTTGTTGTAGTTTATGACATATGTGAGCTAACAGAAGAGATAATGTATTTGTGTTGTTGTAGTTTATGACATATGTGAGCTAACAGAAGAGATAATGTATTTGTGTTGTTGTAGTTTATGACATATGTGAGCTAACAGAAGAGATAATGTATTTGTGTTGTTGTAGTTTATGACATATGTGAGCTAACAGAAGAGATAATGTATTTGTGTTGTTGTAGTTTATGACATATGTGAGCTAACAGAAGAGATAATGTATTTGTGTTGTTGTAGTTTATGACATATGTGAGCTAACAGAAGAGATAATGTATTTGTGTTGTTGTAGTTTATGACATATGTGAGCTAACAGAAGAGATAATGTATTTGTGTTGTTGTAGTTTATGACATATGTGAGCTAACAGAAGAGATAATGTATTTGTGTTGTTGTAGTTTATGACATATGTGAGCTAACAGAAGAGATAATGTATTTGTGTTGTTGTAGTTTATGACATATGTGAGCTAACAGAAGAGATAATGTATTTGTGTTGTTGTAGTTTATGACATATGTGAGCTAACAGAAGAGATAATGTATTTGTGTTGTTGTAGTTTATGACATATGTGAGCTAACAGAAGAGATAATGTATTTGTGTTGTTGTAGTTTATGACATATGTGAGCTAACAGAAGAGATAATGTATTTGTGTTGTTGTAGTTTATGACATATGTGAGCTAACAGAAGAGATAATGTATTTGTGTTGTTGTAGTTTATGACATATGTGAGCTAACAGAAGAGATAATGTATTTGTGTTGTTGTAGTTTATGACATATGTGAGCTAACAGAAGAGATAATGTATTTGTGTTGTTGTAGTTTATGACATATGTGAGCTAACAGAAGAGATAATGTATTTGTGTTGTTGTAGTTTATGACATATGTGAGCTAACAGAAGAGATAATGTATTTGTGTTGTTGTAGTTTATGACATATGTGAGCTAACAGAAGAGATAATGTATTTGTGTTGTTGTAGTTTATGACATATGTGAGCTAACAGAAGAGATAATGTATTTGTGTTGTTGTAGTTTATGACATATGTGAGCTAACAGAAGAGATAATGTATTTGTGTTGTTGTAGTTTATGACATATGTGAGCTAACAGAAGAGATAATGTATTTGTGTTGTTGTAGTTTATGACATATGTGAGCTAACAGAAGAGATAATGTATTTGTGTTGTTGTAGTTTATGACATATGTGAGCTAACAGAAGAGATAATGTATTTGTGTTGTTGTAGTTTATGACATATGTGAGCTAACAGAAGAGATAATGTATTTGTGTTGTTGTAGTTTATGACATATGTGAGCTAACAGAAGAGATAATGTATTTGTGTTGTTGTAGTTTATGACATATGTGAGCTAACAGAAGAGATAATGTATTTGTGTTGTTGTAGTTTATGACATATGTGAGCTAACAGAAGAGATAATGTATTTGTGTTGTTGTAGTTTATGACATATGTGAGCTAACAGAAGAGATAATGTATTTGTGTTGTTGTAGTTTATGACATATGTGAGCTAACAGAAGAGATAATGTATTTGTGTTGTTGTAGTTTATGACATATGTGAGCTAACAGAAGAGATAATGTATTTGTGTTGTTGTAGTTTATGACATATGTGAGCTAACAGAAGAGATAATGTATTTGTGTTGTTGTAGTTTATGACATATGTGAGCTAACAGAAGAGATAATGTATTTGTGTTGTTGTAGTTTATGACATATGTGAGCTAACAGAAGAGATAATGTATTTGTGTTGTTGTAGTTTATGACATATGTGAGCTAACAGAAGAGATAATGTATTTGTGTTGTTGTAGTTTATGACATATGTGAGCTAACAGAAGAGATAATGTATTTGTGTTGTTGTAGTTTATGACATATGTGAGCTAACAGAAGAGATAATGTATTTGTGTTGTTGTAGTTTATGACATATGTGAGCTAACAGAAGAGATAATGTATTTGTGTTGTTGTAGTTTATGACATATGTGAGCTAACAGAAGAGATAATGTATTTGTGTTGTTGTAGTTTATGACATATGTGAGCTAACAGAAGAGATAATGTATTTGTGTTGTTGTAGTTTATGACATATGTGAGCTAACAGAAGAGATAATGTATTTGTGTTGTTGTAGTTTATGACATATGTGAGCTAACAGAAGAGATAATGTATTTGTGTTGTTGTAGTTTATGACATATGTGAGCTAACAGAAGAGATAATGTATTTGTGTTGTTGTAGTTTATGACATATGTGAGCTAACAGAAGAGATAATGTATTTGTGTTGTTGTAGTTTATGACATATGTGAGCTAACAGAAGAGATAATGTATTTGTGTTGTTGTAGTTTATGACATATGTGAGCTAACAGAAGAGATAATGTATTTGTGTTGTTGTAGTTTATGACATATGTGAGCTAACAGAAGAGATAATGTATTTGTGTTGTTGTAGTTTATGACATATGTGAGCTAACAGAAGAGATAATGTATTTGTGTTGTTGTAGTTTATGACATATGTGAGCTAACAGAAGAGATAATGTATTTGTGTTGTTGTAGTTTATGACATATGTGAGCTAACAGAAGAGATAATGTATTTGTGTTGTTGTAGTTTATGACATATGTGAGCTAACAGAAGAGATAATGTATTTGTGTTGTTGTAGTTTATGACATATGTGAGCTAACAGAAGAGATAATGTATTTGTGTTGTTGTAGTTTATGACATATGTGAGCTAACAGAAGAGATAATGTATTTGTGTTGTTGTAGTTTATGACATATGTGAGCTAACAGAAGAGATAATGTATTTGTGTTGTTGTAGTTTATGACATATGTGAGCTAACAGAAGAGATAATGTATTTGTGTTGTTGTAGTTTATGACATATGTGAGCTAACAGAAGAGATAATGTATTTGTGTTGTTGTAGTTTATGACATATGTGAGCTAACAGAAGAGATAATGTATTTGTGTTGTTGTAGTTTATGACATATGTGAGCTAACAGAAGAGATAATGTATTTGTGTTGTTGTAGTTTATGACATATGTGAGCTAACAGAAGAGATAATGTATTTGTGTTGTTGTAGTTTATGACATATGTGAGCTAACAGAAGAGATAATGTATTTGTGTTGTTGTAGTTTATGACATATGTGAGCTAACAGAAGAGATAATGTATTTGTGTTGTTGTAGTTTATGACATATGTGAGCTAACAGAAGAGATAATGTATTTGTGTTGTTGTAGTTTATGACATATGTGAGCTAACAGAAGAGATAATGTATTTGTGTTGTTGTAGTTTATGACATATGTGAGCTAACAGAAGAGATAATGTATTTGTGTTGTTGTAGTTTATGACATATGTGAGCTAACAGAAGAGATAATGTATTTGTGTTGTTGTAGTTTATGACATATGTGAGCTAACAGAAGAGATAATGTATTTGTGTTGTTGTAGTTTATGACATATGTGAGCTAACAGAAGAGATAATGTATTTGTGTTGTTGTAGTTTATGACATATGTGAGCTAACAGAAGAGATAATGTATTTGTGTTGTTGTAGTTTATGACATATGTGAGCTAACAGAAGAGATAATGTATTTGTGTTGTTGTAGTTTATGACATATGTGAGCTAACAGAAGAGATAATGTATTTGTGTTGTTGTAGTTTATGACATATGTGAACTAACAGAAGAGATAATGTATTTGTGTTGTTGTAGTTTATGACATATGTGAACTAACAGAAGAGATAATGTATTTGTGTTGTTGTAGTTTATGACATATGTGAACTAACAGAAGAGATAATGTATTTGTGTTGTTGTAGTTTATGACATATGTGAACTAACAGAAGAGATAATGTATTTGTGTTGTTGTAGTTTATGACATATGTGAACTAACAGAAGAGATAATGTATTTGTGTTGTTGTAGTTTATGACATATGTGAACTAACAGAAGAGATAATGTATTTGTGTTGTTGTAGTTTATGACATATGTGAACTAACAGAAGAGATAATGTATTTGTGTTGTTGTAGTTTATGACATATGTGAGCTAACAGAAGAGATAATGTATTTGTGTTGTTGTAGTTTATGACATATGTGAACTAACAGAAGAGATAATGTATTTGTGTTGTTGTAGTTTATGACATATGTGAACTAACAGAAGAGATAATGTATTTGTGTTGTTGTAGTTTATGACATATGTGAACTAACAGAAGAGATAATGTATTTGTGTTGTTGTAGTTTATGACATATGTGAACTAACAGAAGAGATAATGTATTTGTGTTGTTGTAGTTTATGACATATGTGAGCTAACAGAAGAGATAATGTATTTGTGTTGTTGTAGTTTATGACATATGTGAGCTAACAGAAGAGATAATGTATTTGTGTTGTTGTAGTTTATGACATATGTGAGCTAACAGAAGAGATAATGTATTTGTGTTGTTGTAGTTTATGACATATGTCAGCTAACAGAAGAGATAATGTATTTGTGTTGTTGTAGTTTATGACATATGTCAGCTAACAGAAGAGATCATGTATTTGTGTTGTTGTAGTTTATGACATATGTGAGCTAACAGAAGAGATCATGTATTTGTGTTGTTGTAGTTTATGACATATGTCAGCTAACAGAAGAGATAATGTATTTGTGTTGTTGTAGTTTATGACATATGTCAGCTAACAGAAGAGATAATGTATTTGTGTTGTTGTAGTTTATGACATATGTCAGCTAACAGAAGAGATAATGTATTTGTGTTGTTGTAGTTTATGACATATGTCAGCTAACAGAAGAGATAATGTATTTGTGTTGTTGTAGTTTATGACATATGTCAGCTAACAGAAGAGATATGTATTTGTGTTGTTGTAGTTTATGACATATGTCAGCTAACAGAAGAGATAATGTATTTGTGTTGTTGTAGTTTATGACATATGTCAGCTAACAGAAGAGATCATGTATTTGTGTACCCAGGACGTTCTCAACTTTTGGTTTCCTCATGGCCCAACTTCTGACCCACTTTTGCTTCTGTGCTCCCTACCCATAGTCGCTGTGGCCACCTAGAAATATGGGGACTTGTAGGGTAGCAACAAACTGCTTCTACTTTGCTCTGTCAGTGGCCACCTAGAAATATGGGGACTTGTAGGGTAGCAACAAACTGCTTCTACTTTGCTCTGTCAGTGGCCACCTAGAAATATTAGGGCTTATAGGGTAGCAACAAACTGTTTCTACTTTGCTCTGTCAGTGGCCACCTAGAAATATGGGGACTTGTAGGGTAGCAACAAACTGTTTCTACTTTGCTCTGTCAGTGGCCACCTAGAAATATGGGGACTTGTAGGGTAGCAACAAACTGCTTCTACTTTGCTCTGTCAGTGGCCACCTAGAAATATGGGGACTTGTAGGGTAGCAACAAACTGCTTCTACTTTGCTCTGTCAGTGGCCACCTAGAAATATGGGGACTTGTAGGGTAGCAACAAACTGCTTCTACTTTGCTCTGTCAGTGGCCATCATTCGTACAGTGCCCAAGCTCTGGTTCATTCTTTGCATCTTGGACCCATAGTTCTCCGCCAAGTTCTTTTTGGTTGGCCTCTCTTTCGCTTTCCTTAAGGGGTCCATAGCAAAGCTGTTCTTGTGATTGCATCAGGGTCTCTTCTGAGAACGTGGTTAACTCAACTCCACCGTCTACCAGCTGTAATGGTGTGCATGTCCTCTTGGTTGCTCTGAGAAATCAGTTCTTGGGTGGTGATGGTATTCGGCCAAAAGATTCGGAAAATTAAGTCAAGAAATAGATTGACGACAAAGACACAGTCAAATAAACAGGAACTACACATCAAAACTCAACTCCGACAACTGACTACACACCTGACAGTTATATAAATATATAGGCAGGAAAATAAAACACTCAGTCCTCCACCAACGAAACAAAAGCGTAAGGCAAGAGAGACAGATCATCACTTGTGACGTATGTAAATATAGCTTCAGTAATTCTAAAAAATCCGACCACAATCGCTTCCTCAGTTAGTGTTTACGTTTTGCGAAGGCAAAACCACGCAATTCGCTGTCTGTTGAGTCACTTATGAAGCCACGATTTTTTTCCTGTCTTTCTTGCGCTAACGAGTTGTTTACCTATTTTCGCTTCATGCCAGATAACTGCGGAGCGAACCGGCCTGTTTACCTGAGTTCTCACTCGAGCGGTCTGTCAATCATCAAATAGTGACAGAAAGCACGTGGGGACAAAGATCAGACTCGGTAGCAAATTCAAGGGCGATAATAATACTTCCCGACCACCTTTGATGTCCGACATTTTCAATGGGCTGAAGTATTTGATCTACGGCAGGGGGAGAAAATCTAAGAAGGCGCGTTCGCACGGCATGTCTTCTGATGTCGTTCGGCATCGCGAGTGAGCGAACCGTAGAATCCTTTATCTCGGAAGCCAAGCTCGTTGATTTTCCCTGCTAAGTCCAAGGTGTCAATTGTCACATCTTTTAGAGATATTGCACACAATCTGTATATATACTGCGTTTTCTCCGAGTCAGTTATGAAGTCTCTCAGGAAATTTTGGATAATCTAAACGTGTACGCTAGAACCTATGTGAAATAGTGCGTTAATAGCCTTCGTGGGGATTATTCTGTTTTTCTGGTAATAATATAAGTTGTGCTTAAGTGTTAAATGTGTTAAAGTTCTACCATTTTTTTCACTGTAAGTCCCTAGCATTAAGACTAGCGGAATAGCAAACGCGTAGATATGTTTTTACCAGTTGTTCAGCATAATATAAAAAATCCATCAACCATTTTTTTATACCAGAAGATACAGTTTAGCTGACTAAGTAAAATGCTATGAGTGACGGATAAAGTGACAGAGTAGAATGTGCACTATATTTCATTGTGTGTAATTATATAGTGACTAGCATTTAATATCACGTGTAAAAAAACGATAGACGCCGAGAATCAACTAACTAGTAATGACAGGCGATATTTGTTAAGGTAGCGTAGTCATAATTAAATTTTAACTGACATTGTGCGCTGAGTGTTTTACCGGGTCGGAGGGGGAAAGGCGGCATGCCTTTACCAAACCCGAACTCGTTAAGCGACGCGCGATTGTACAGGCTTAAGATACCGTGTGCCTTTTAATTTAATTAGGTGACGGAGAGGATAAGAGATCATACCTTACGCTTGATAGAATAGGATATTGTCATTTTGGTTAAATGTTTTGTTTTCTTCCTAATACAGTGCTTAATCAGAACCCAGCGGCCAGCGGTTTTCTTTTGTGGTCCTTTCCTCAGTTAATGAAGGAATAATAGTTTTCGTTTTTCCTTGGCGTTCGTCCCCGTACCGGTGTGAACAGGAATTGCCAAGGCGACACAGTAACATTTTTCCCGACTTCTGACAGTCGTTTACCAAATTGGATTTTATCCAGGAGAATACGCTGTTTCATAACCGGTACTCACCCCAGTGCAATCCGATAGGATTGTCATCATCATCATAATTAACAGTTTTTTTTAGCAATCATATGTTTTCCTGCTGTTTACTGGAAATGCCATATCTCAGAGAGTTCCAACATTAACTATTCTAGGTGACAATTGTGTATCCAGAAATGTACCACCAAATTAAGCGTTCCCCATGTAAAATGTAATTATTACTGGAGGGACTGGGGCCCGAGTCGGATGATACCAACTACTGGACATTATATGCACATTCTTGGATTATTCTTCTAAAAGATTGTTTCACCAGATTAGGTAAGGAGCGAATGGGTGGCCACGTATAACAGAAACAGAGAGAGTGAAATAGTTTCTTTTGTTATAGGAAACATTGTACTTGCAAACTTCTGTTTTTAACTATTGTACATTTTTTACTGGATAGCAATTTAGTAGGAAATTGTTCTTTTCTTTACTGGCTATTCTCTGCCCTAGTGTTAATCTTTGACCTTTTCGGTTATTAACTTCCTTTGGGATTTTTTTTTCTCAACAAGGGTGAGGGCACCTATTGAGTTATTTTCCTATGTCTGTAAACGTGATTATATATATATATATATATATATATATATATATATATATATATATATATATATACATATATATATATATATATATATATATATATATGTGTGTGTGTGTTTGATGTTGTAAAGTTTAAGTGATAATACACTAAACAAAACTTAACTTATTGTGGTTGGTCAGACCTATATCCATTTACCAGAGTTTTTCACGTTTGTGTGTCTTGTTGTCACATAATTTGTGTGTGTGTGGGTGTTTAGTAAACTTATAATTTTACTTATAATGAGGTTTTGACAGATCGTCTTTTTCTAAAGGTAGTCGTATAGATAGGCTGAACTATAGAAACCACTCATTACAGAGACGGATCTTCCCTTTAATCTAAACACTCGTGGAATCTATTCTAACACCTTTCTTTCTCATATACCCCCACCTTCTAATCTACTCAGACGAGACCAAATAAATCTCTATACCTATCTAAAAATGTACGACATCACTGACACATCAAATAAAACAGGATTATTGGAAAAATGTAATGAACGAATAACTCATTACAGTTTTAGAGGTCCTACAACCAATCATCATCAACAAAGTCATAAATCAGCTCGAGCTAAGAAAGATGACACTATCTATATTGTCAGAGCTGCCGTCGAACCAGTAATAATAGCTGACCGGGTTAGCACCCCGTAAGCTGAATTCAATTCCTACAGGACCCAAAAATGACAGATGCCCCCAGGATTTACCGAAAAGGGGGGGGGGAGAGAATGATGAATCCACAGGCGCCTCATTAGAATCGACCAGACCCGTTACACGGACTTCGATCTCTGAACAACAGCTGGAATTTCCATGTGCCTGTGGTAGGGAATTCTCTACTCAGAGAGGAATGAAAATCCACCGAACGAAAAAGGGGTGTGGGAGGTCATATGAGGGAGATCAACAGCGCTCTGTCTCGACGGATAAGACGTTAGAAGAACGCAGCCAGGAGTCAATCCACAGTGCTGAGTACATTCAAGTTGATCTGCCTGATGATGATCTCACACGAGAAGAGAGATGCAATCAAGTTTCCACCTGCCAGTGCAAAAGGGCTTTTGGAATAGGTGGACGAAGCCTTGGCAAAAGAGTTGGATAAAAACCTGAAGCAGATAACTTTGGATAAAGAGCTGGAAATCTTCGGCGACATAATATATCTGCACTGCCGCAAGAGAGAGGCAAGGGAAAGTAACCCACCACGAAAAAGTAGAAGACAAATTAAAATAGAAGAAATCAGGAAACAGAAGAAACATGCCCGAAAACTTTTCAAGAACGCAGTTGCCACAGAGAAGGAAGGGTTTCGACAGGTTTGGGAGCACCTGAAAGGTTAACATAATGCCCTTTGTAGAGCAGAAAGGTTGTGCAGGAAGAGAAGGAAGACACGAAGGGATAGGGAAAGATTCTTCAGGGAGCCCTTCATGTTTGCCAAAGAACTGTTTGAGCAGCCACGGTCGGGTACGCTAAACATCAAGAAAGAAGACCTGGAAGAACACCTTAGAAGGACATATTCAGATGGTCGCAGAGATGAGCCGCTCAGCAGCATGGCAGGCCTTAAATGGCCGAGTAAGCCAGGAGCTGAATTTAACACCAAGCCCCCAACAGTGCAAGAGGTAGAAAGCATTGTCCAGAAAGCTCAGTGCAAGTCAGCTCCAGGTCCTAATGGTGTTCCATATGTGGTGTATAAGAGATGCCCTAAAGTGCTCAAACGACTGCTCCGTTTACTGAAGAATGCGTGGAAAACCCAGCTTGTAAGCAAGGAATGGAGAAAGGCGATCGGAGTCTACATTCCGAAGGAGCAAAATTCCACAGACATCAGTCAGTTCAGGCCAATCTCACTACTCAATGTGGAAGGGCAGATATTCTTCTCAGTGATGGCGAAAAGACTCACTACATACCTCCTGGCAAATGGGTACATTGACACTACCATTCAGAAAAGAGGTATCCCAGGTACACCAGGATGTCTAGAGCATGCCACAATGATCAGGGAAGCAATCCAAAAGGCAAAGTCTGACAGAACAAACCTTCATGTAATCTGGTTGGATCCAGCGAATGCTTATGGATCTGTTCCACACCAGATGCTGTATCAGGCCCTTGAAATGTATCATGTTCCACAAGAGATTGCAGCAATGCTGAAGCTGTATTTCGCAGGGTTTGCTGTCAGATTTTCAACCAGAGAGTACACAACGAAGTGGATTGTCCTTGAAGTTGGAAATGCGATGGGGTGTACCATCTCTCCGATACTATTCGTGATGGCTATGCAGGTAATCCTCAATGCGGCTGAAGGAATGGCTATAGGTCTAAAGCTCGGTGGAATGTCTCACATGCCACCGCTCAAAGCATTCATGGATGACACAACAATTCTGACATCAGATGAACATCAGGCATGGAGGATGTTAGCACGCCTGGATGAACTAGACAGCTGGTGCAGAATGAGCTTCAAATCCAAGAAGTCGAGAAGCCTATCAGTCAGGAAAAGGAAGATAGCAGAGGACATATTCATGGTTTCCAACCAAAGAATCTCTACTGTCATTGAGGAACCTGTTAAAAGTCTTGGCAGGGTGTACGATGCCTCATTAAAAGACTCGAAGGCAGTGCAACAGACAATAGAAATGGCAGACAGAGGGCTACAGATCATAGACCAAAGCAGACTCCTGGGAAAC
Source organism: Oreohelix idahoensis (assembly GCA_024509875.1). NCBI lineage: Eukaryota > Metazoa > Mollusca > Gastropoda > Stylommatophora > Oreohelicidae > Oreohelix > Oreohelix idahoensis. Next base: position 20,660 of record JAMPIV010002503.1, read on the forward strand.
ATCAAACTGTGGTGACTCCAGTTCATGTTGATACCGAAGTTGCTGTGGCCACTGCTTATATATGAAATAAGCACAAGTACAGTGGAAACTGTAGAGCAGAAGGTCAACAAGTTCATGAGAAAGAGGCTAGGGGTACCACCAGGTCTGTAACATGTAGCACTGTACTGCAAAAAGTCAAAACTTCTGCTTCCTTTCAAGTTAGTTGTTGAAGAGTACAAAATTTATAAAGGCAAGGCTTGCAATAATGCTACGCGAGTCAGCTGATGACGTTGTTAAGTCCATTCAGCCCACACTGAAAACGGGAAGGAAGTGGAGAGTGGAAGAAGCTGTTGATGCTGCCCAACAGTCACTCAAACTGAGGGAGGTAGTCGGATACACACAAACGAATAGACGGGGACTTGGTCATGGAGACATCCGCTGGTGGTCCAAGGCATCAAGCAGGGAGCGCAGAGACATGGTAGTTCAGGAGATACGAGGAGCTGAGAATGATAAGAGGTTGCAAAAAGCAGTGCAGCAGGTCCAACAAGGCCAATGGACTACATGGGAAGGGGCAATGCAGAGGTCCTTGACATGGAATGATATATGGCATATGGCACCTCTTAGACTCAGCTTCGTTGTTAGGTCAATGTATGACCTGTTGCCGTCAGCCACCAACCTTGTGAAATGGGGAAAGTCGGATGATGAGCAGTGCCCCCTGTGCCAGGGGAGGCAGACACTCGAACACGTGCTCTCAGCGTGTAAGGTGTCATTAGGGCAAGGGCGATACACTTGGCGCCATAACAAAGTGCTAAATGAGCTTGCTGCGACAATAGATCTGGCAAGGATGAAGGCGAATAGCAAACCCAGGCCGAGCACCGCAAAAACATACGTTCTGAGAGCAGGAAAGTCAGCACACCCCAAACCGAGTAAACCTGGTAGCAGTTTACCATTTTTTCTTGACTGTGCAAACGACTGGGAGATGGCGGTAGACCTAGCTGGACGAAAGGCATATCCAGAGAGTATCAGAAAATCGCGGAGACGGCCGGATATAGTGCTTCATTCTTCAGAAACGCTTCAGGTCATACTGATTGAACTGACCGTGCCATTTGAATCCAGATTAGACGAGAAACATTTGTTCAAAGCGGCCAAGTATAGTGATCTGGCCGCGGATCTGAGACACGATGGGTTCACTGCAAGGGTCATCGCTGTTGAAGTGGACGCAAGAGGGCTTGTGGCTGCATCAGTGTATGATCTATTGAAACTGTTGGGGCTGAGGGGACAGTCGAGAACAAAGGCACTGAAGAGGCTTAGTGAAACTGCCGAAAAGACATCAGGCTGGCTGTGGAACAACCGCAATGGGCAATGGAAATCGTGACAATAAACGCTGCGGTACAGAAAACACCAGGATATTTTCTAAGTCCACAATCCACAATACGCTGAGTTTTTAGTGTACTAGTGAAAGGGCTGTGGCTGAGAGGCGACAAGCGGTGTATATTATAGAGGTGTCAGTGTCAGAATTTCAGTGGCGAACGCTGACTCGTCGGCTTCGCGATGGTGTTTCAGTGGGTGCGACGGAACGAACGGAATAATTTGTCTTCTCTTTGTTACTTTCACAATTGCATCCACGGCTGGCGGAGTTGTAGATTAAAGTTGCTACCATAAGTGAAATGGGTTCATTTTTGATACAAGACAACAGGAGGCTGAGACGCTTGGGAGTCATGACCCAAGTGGGCCCGCTCCCTTTAGAGTGTAAAGGATAATATCGGGCCGAAACACTTGTCGGACGAAGGGACTACTTCTGATGATCAGATTGCCTCCTGTTGTATCGCTCTGTAAAGAGTTTCCTATCATTGTAGAAATAAAAGTAACACACTTGCAAAAATAAATAAATACACACATTTAATACGCAACTATGATAGAATAAACACACGACGTGACGACTATAGGCAACCAGCTCACGGTCCTTTACACGATTAGCCCTTTTTAGGGCGTACAACAATGCTAACAACTAAATTTAAAACAAAATAAAAAAATAACTGAGATAACAGTCTAGCTGTCAAAACTTAATAGCAATTAGAAAAAAATACGCCCATTAAAAGCGAAAGATCACACATCTGGTCAGATTCGACGGGACATCGGAAATAAAGTAAAAAGATACTTAACCACGTGATGCTCTAAGCAGCGGCTGAGTCTGTCACTAGAGCGACAAAGAAATATTACAAACACATCTGGACTGTATAACTACAACGTCTTGAGGATGAAGTAATAAATGATAGAAAAACTGGAGCAAAGGAACAAACAATTGACTTCACGGACAACATAAATATTTTACATAATTCTCTCCCCGGATCTATGACTAGTTAGGGGAGGTAGCTTGTTTTTTCTCGAAGGGAAACAATTAGATTATGAACAAAATATTAGACCGAATAGAAGATATTCATACTTTGTAAATTGTATAAATTTATTATAAACAATTGCATTGGTCACAACGTTTTGTTTCAGACACATTATTTGTAATTTTTCTATTTTTAAATATTCTTTTTTCTCTATGCATATTGTCAAAAAATTTAAAAGGTTATCAACGTATTGCACATTTTAAAGTATTGAGCACTTAGCTGTTCTACCACTCTCAATGATGATTATTGTCCTGAGTTATCCTTATCCAGACGTAAATGTGCACAACAAAATGTTTCATCAGCACTAACTAGCGCTGTTCATTAATCAGAAAATTGCCCTTTTTGTATTTCTATCAATAGTTTTCTGCTTCCGTGTTATTAATAAAAGAAAAACACATTTTTTATATTGCTTCGTATTTATGGTCAAGGGTTATCTCTTAACGAGGAGTTTGGATTTGCTTAAACCAAATACGTAAATAAATGAAGAAAAAACTGAATACTGGGATGTGACTGTGTCCAATGGCTAGAATTATTGCTACCCGTGGCAAGGTGATCGGTATCAAAAACAAAAAAATACGTCTTTACTTTTACGTCATATTATTTGGTTCAGTGTTTGCAACGTTTCAAAGCAGGGCATCTATTTCAAATATTAACCATGTGCCTGGATGAGTCGGTTATGTCAGTAGGCTATTTTTTAATGTGTGATGTATTTCCTGATTATGTAAGAGTTTTGTAATGTGTGATATATTTATTGATTATGTAAGAGTTATGTAATGGGTGATATATTCCCCGATTGTGTAAGAGTTATGTAATGTTAGGGTTCCCATTCGTCCCGTTTTTCCCGGGACAGTCCCGTTTTTTTATAAAATGTCCCGGTGTCCCGAATTTATTCCAAATGTCCCGCTTTTTAAGGGCCCTTCCTAAAAAAAAATCTTTGGGTAACAGATTTTATTTATTCCGTGTTTTAGTAGTGTTACCTTATGAATTTCCGGTTACAGTTTGCCATTATAAAGACCAATTTTAAGGATTTCTCTTGTGCTGAGTTCTATGTCCAAATATCAGAAGAAAAAAATCTTCTTGAACAGGCCCATAATCTGATAAATATTCTAATGAATCTGAAATATGAACTTGACTATTGTGTATTTTTTAAAGGTGCGATTTTTCTAATTATGTATGTTTGTAATTAAGAATTCTTTTTTAAAGTGGAAGTTGTGTTTGTTAATGTGTGTATTTTTATACCAGTATCTTATTTTAAGTGCAACATATAATATATAATAGACTTATTTGTGCTTTACCTTAATTTTTAACATGTCCCGTATTTTTACAAAATGTCCCGGGTTTTTTAGGTAAAAATTTGCAAATGTCCCGGTTTTTGAACAAAACATTATGGGAACCCTATGTAATGTGTGATATATTTATTGATTATGTAAGAGTTATGTAATTGATGATACATTTTCTGATTGTGTAAGAGTTATGCAATGTGTGATATATTTCCTGATTATGTAAGAGTTAAGTAATGTGTGATATATTTCATGATTATGTAAGAGTTATGTAATGCGTGATACATTTCCTGATTATGTAAGAGTTAAGTCATGTTTGATATATTTCCTGATTATGTAAGAGTTAAGTTATGTGTAACATATTTCCTGATTATGTAAGAGTTATTTATTCATGTTCCTAAAGCGCCCTATGGAGCATAGATCCACAACTACAGCTGGTCACCATGGAGACAGCCTACATTAAAACATGCATGTGCTCTTCCAGTGGTGGTTTCTGTACCAATTAAATAAACATGATGTGGTTGCCTGCCACATGTATGTGTGGTCGTGCATTGCTGATGATGTTGTATAGTGGTTCGTATCACTACCCCAACAGTAGGCAGGCCTTGGTTGATGGTATAAAAGTCATTTCTTACTGATTGTCGTAAATTTATTTTGAGAGAAAGATTCTTAGAAATAGTAGTCCGGTTTAGAGTGTAGAATGATGATGAAAACTCAGTGATAGAAATGTATAGATTAAATATGATGCTCCACAGAGTGCTGGAGGAGAGTAAAGACAGACTTATTTACGACAAATCGTTTCTCTCAATCTTCTCTTCCACTCTCCTGGTCAAACAATTATTTGCCAGTTTTCCAGACACGTCTGCGCTCACACCGATTTGTTGCTTCAAACACTCAGACGACGTGGATACAGCTATATTAAACAAATAGGGAATTTATTTGGGCTTTTGGGTATTCCAACACAGTTCGATATAAGTTTATGATGTTTATTAACCTAAAAGATCAAATCACAAAAAAACAATATCAAGTGTTACATAAAATTATCATAAGTACAGAAAAATGCAATTATCAAGGTAGGGAGGGGGTGAAGAAGATTGGTATCGACTAAGCCCTTCCCGCTTGTATTAGATAAAGATAAACCCAGTCTCAAGATAGATAGTTATCAGGAGCATAGGAAAGTTAACCCAACAGTGAATTTAATTACTCTGAAAGAGGTGTTACAATATTAGTTATGGTGGTAGACAAAAAATACTGTTATCCCAATGGTGTCTTCCCTTTACTAAGCAAAGAAAAAAAAAAGGGGGGATGAAACAGAGTTAACTAATTATCCCACTAAAGGAACAAAGCCGGTTATACAGAAAAACGTATTACCCGGTAGGCAAGTTAACAAATGGTTTTTTTGCAAAAAAATTAAATCTCCTGTCATTCATGCACACTGTGCGGATCCACACTCATATACACCACACACTTACCGATTTCAGCATCAGACAATCCCTAGCATGATATACACAGTAATTAAACTCTTTACAGGTAAAACTGTCTAGTCCTTCTATGTCCCGCCCCAGATAATGCGAGGATTCACTGAGAGCAAATATTCCCGCTTATCGCCGGACTTGAAGTTCTAAGAGTTCTTGTGTTTTATTATAAAGAAACGAGTCTATGGGATGGCACTGACGCAGTTCGACATAGGGGTGAAAAATGAGGTGATGGTATAATCCTTCACTGTGTGATGATAGCCACTGACCGGTAAAGTTTTTAATCCAGTGAGGAAAAAACTAGGCTCAGTCACAGTCAGGTAAATCTGTAATCTCTCTCTTCTAGAGCAGAATATAAACTATCGCTACTGGCACTGTTCATCTTCCAGTTTATCTTACAGATTGAAATTAAATTTGATGATAATAATCAAATGATCTTGGGTAGGCTTTCTTAAATGTAATTATGTTAGCTAGGCCGCACCGGACCACCACAAGATTTACTTTAAAAAAATGTCTCATCAAACTGTCTGGAAGTTTAAGAACCGAGTATGGAAACTCTGAAAGATTTCGTTATTGCTGGGATTGCAAAAGGTGATCAATCTAGAGAAAAAGATAGAAAACCCATAACAACATAATCATACTTTAAAAAACAAATAATCTTCTAAGCGCGCGATAAATTTCCCGTTAAGCCTATAATACACTCGAGTATTTAATTATGTATTTAATAAACACTGCGCGAGTTCTAGTGGTTAAATCACACATCTATAAATATAGGACTTAACTAAATTTATTAATTATAAATTCCTTCGCGACTTTAAAAGTTAATTTAAGCATTAAACATCTATTATCTTTTTGGAAATAGTATAGCAGGTATATCATTACATTTACAACTGGAACTATTGAGACGGTTTAATTTAATAGGTTTAAATTAACACAAAATCCAATGAAATATAATGAATGAACTCGACCACTGATCACTTTACACAATATATATATTACCGTTTTGCACAGAAATAGAATTCACTGCAAATATAAATGAAAATCCATGGGATAATCTAGCAAGATTTCAAATATCGCTAGTGCTTCTATCAAGTTCTGGCCAGCGAATGATGAAGTGTATTTCTACGTGATCTGTATATCTACAACTGGAATGCAAGATGAAAGGGACATGAGAACTTTGACAGCTTTTTGATCTCATGAACTTTGGGGGATCTGACCGCCAAATCCAAAGAGAGAAGCCGCCCCTGGCCTCTCGTATCTTCGCTCGCTGCTTGCGTCAGCTTTCCCCATTCGCTCTGGCTGCGATCGGTTCCGTGCTTAACACCGAGATGCGAAATCGTTTCAGGGACCACTACTGTCTTTGATAGCATGCCGCCCGTCCTTCCTGAGATCTCCACCAGTGTCTTTCTTCTAATCGCTCTGGTCCATCTTGCGAGCGGTTGAGTTCGCGCGGAGATGATAAATACCTGCGAGAACACTAGCTTCTCTGCTCGGGGATCGTCTCAGTGTCTTTGATCTCGTCCCACATACTAAATGAGTCCCGGTCAAAGTTACAACAAATGTTCAGGGGTTCTAATGTTATGAAAAGCTAAAAGTCCCTTTAAATCATCCATCATATCAGGGAAAATTCACTTGTCGAACTAGACGTACGTCACAATCGTCCCCACTTTTAGACATGAAACCATTTTTCATGTTTCATTTTTTGACAATGGAGGTGACCTGATTGGTGATTTTAGGATGAGTGGTATCTTCAGTTTGCTCTTCTTCCTCTGTAGACCAGTTTCTACTCAGGAAATCAGCCCCGACATTCTGTCTTCCCGGAATATATTCCACTTTGAAAGAATAAACGCTTAAAAGAAGCGCCCAACGCATGATCCTTGCGTTAAATTCTTTATTGGCACCCAGAAATGCTAACGGAGCGTGGTCTGTTTGCACCGTGAAAGATGTACCATAGAGAAACTCATGATGGCGTCTGATACCGTCAATCAGAGCGAGACATTCTCTTTCGACTACGCTGTAGTTCCGTTCAGCTTTATTTAATTTCCGACTGCCATAGGCAACTGGAAATAGCATGTTTGGGTCACTGTCATCGGCTTGAAGCAGTGTTGACCCGATGCCCTGACCTGACGCGTCGACCCGTAATACAAAAGGTTTGTTGAGGTCAGGCAACCTCAAAATGGGGTATGCAGACAACTGTCCTTTCAAAGTGCTGTACGCGTGTTCGCACTTTTGATCCCATATGACCTTATCAGGACAACCTTTCTTTGTGAGGTCAGTCAGAGGTGCTGTCAGTCCGTTGAAGTTCTGGATGTATTTCTGATAATATGCACATAATGATAGGAAGGAACGTACGTCTTTCTTCGTTCGGGGTCTTTTGGCTGCAGCTATTTTCTCCACGTTCTTCTTAATAGGCCAACTGCATCCGTGAGAAATAGTATGACCCAGGAAGTCTAACTGTTCAAACCCGATGAGACATTTGCTAGGTCTGGCTGTGAGACCCGTTTCCTGTAGTCTCCTGAGGAGCATAGCAACCGTAGCAATATGTTCTTCATAGGTTTCCGATGCAATTAATATGTCATCCATAAAATTATGGATATGGGGACTTTGCAAAGGTTCTAGAAGTTTCCTCATCATCCTGGTGAACACTCCTGGTGCGTTATGCAATCCGAACGGCATCACATTAAATGTGTAATGTCCTTCACTAGTGCTGAAAGCTAACAAAGGTTTAATTTCCTCCTTGACTGGTATCTGATAATAACCTTTACTGAGGTCAATCTTGGAGAAAATCTTTGCTTTGCTGAGCTTGGTGAACAACTCAGAAACAGTTTGGAGAGGTTCGGGCTGGAATTCCGTTACAGCGTTTAGCAGCCGGTAATCTATACACAGCCGAACTTCCTTATTGGGCTTCTGCAACAGCACTACACTGGAACTGTAAGGAGATGTAGACTCACTGATAATTCCTGCTTGACGCAGCTTGTCTATTTCTCCGCGAAGTGCATCAGCTTTAGCGTACGGTATGGGGTAAACTCTGGTTCGAACAGGGGTCTCGTTTGTTAATTTCATATCAAATTCGATGAGATTTGTTCGACCAGGTACATCCGTTAAGACTGCACTGTACTGTTTTAGTAGAGCCCTGGTTTCTGTTTGTTGTTCTGGTGAGAGATTGTCGCCGAACTTGACATCTTTAAAGGATTCTGTGGGTTGCAATGGATACTCCATGCAACCATCATCATCTTCCTCGTCTTCCGTTGCTATGGCGACGGCCAGGAGATGCTCGGAGGATGGCACCGGTCTTTCCAAATATTTCTTAAGCAGATTTACGTGGAAGACCTTCTCCTTTCCTTTGATGGAGATCTTGTAATTGGTACGTGAGATCTTTTTAAGGACGGTAAACGGCCCTTGCCATCCGATGCGAAGTTTATTGCTTCCGGTTGGAAGTAGCAACAAAACTTTCTCCCCTGGTTGTAGTTCTCTCTCTTTTGCAGCTTTGTTGTATCTTTTAGCATGTTTAGCGCGGGCTTTCTTAAGGTTGGTAGTAGCTAGATCCCATCCTAGCTTTAGCCTTTCCTTGAGCTCAGATACATACTTGCTTGCAGAGACGACTGTCTCGTCAGCCTTTTGGTCTGTCAGGGACCGAAGTAAGGCTTCTAGTGGCCCCTTAATAGGTCTGCCAAATAAAAGTGTAGCTGGCGCGAATCCCGTAGACGCTTGGGGTACCTCTCGGTAGGCGAATAAGGCAGCCGATATATATAGGTCCCAGTCTTCCGGTTTCTCCTGACCCAGCTTACGTAACATGGTGGTGAGGGTACCATTAAAACGTTCCACGAGCCCATTTCCGGCCGGATGGTAGGGACTTGTGTGGATATGTTTGGCCCTCAAGATCTTAAAGATCTCCTCCATTAACAGGCTACGGAATTGGGATCCATTGTCCGTCAAAACTTGTTGAGGGAATCCCAACCGTGTAAAGATTTGCACGAGGGCTTCTGCGACATGCTTGGAATCTGTGCATGTTAGCGGTATAGCTTCGGCCCACATTGTGCAAGTGTCGACTAAAGTCAGGATGAACCTGTGCTTTCTTTTGGTCCTTTCCAGGGGTCCAATGATGTCGACAGCAACCCGTTCAAATGGAGTACCCACTATTGGCATTTGCCCCATAGGTACTGGGGGTGTCAAGTGCTTTGGTGCTACCCGTTGGCACTGGGCGCAGGATTTCACGTACCTGATAATGTCAGAGTTCATTCCTGGCCACCAATAGTGGTTTTTTATTCGCTGAATAGTGGCGTTTTGTCCCATATGTCCGCTAAAGGGAAGAGAGTGCCCCATTTCTAAGATCTGGCTTCTGTACTGCGTCGGTACTAGGAGCTGGTTATTCCCCGTGTCCGGGTTGCCCGTTCTACGATACAATACGCCATCCTTAGAAAAGATGTCTCCGTTGTGTCTGGGGTCCTTAGCCATGGGCAGTTTTTTAAAGCAGAGCTCCAGAGTAGGGTCCTTTTGTTGCGCCTCCTTCAGTTCGTTCGGCAACAAATTTGGCGCAGGCTCCCTCTCCTTCTTGGCTTGCCCTCTTGTGGTTACCGCTGCCACAATCGGCTCCTTTGGTCTCCCAATAAACACATATCTACATCCCAGGATAACTGGGTAGATAGGATCATCCATAATGGCCGCTTTAATAACACCTCTGACAAAATCAGAGTGTATTTCTACCAGTGCGATAGGAAGCGTCCTGGGTGCGTCACTCTTAAAAACTCCACTAAGTTTGACGGTTTCCTCTGTCTCCTGACCTGGTTTGACTAGGTGTCTAGCAACAATACAACTAAAGCTTAATCCAGTGTCAAAGAGACAAGTAGTTGAGGTACCATTCAAAATTACAGTTCCTCGAGTTGAGGGTCGGTCCCCCTCAGGTTGAGAATCACTGACATTGACTCTACCTTTCGAGGCTGTATGCAAACATCCGACGCGGTTTGGACCGGTTTGTTTGCCCTGATCAGACGTTCCTGGTGTAGGGGTCTTCCCTTTTCCTTGACCTTGGTGGCCGCGCTGCCACGTAGGCTTGGTGGGTTGATCAGAATTGTTGTTAGGGGGGTATCGGGTTTTGTAGAATTTCGATTTTTCCTGGGGAGGTCTCTGGGTATTATTTTCTCGTTGGTTATAATTCTGAGAGGAATTAGAGGAATAGGATGACTGCTCTAGATTTTGTTTACGAGATGGCTCATCTGTGGGTTTACGTTTTGTGCTGGGAAGTTCGGCCATTGCATTGGTATAGCGTTCTGCCTTATTGAGTATGTCCTCAAGCCTGACTGCGCCCTGTTCAGCCAAAAATCTACGGGTTTCGTTTGACAAAGTTGACTTTATCTGTTCCACAAGAACAAGTTCAAGTAGTCCCTCATATGTAAGAGGTAGGTCAGATAATTCAATGCACTTTGTCAAATAGCCCGTGAGACGTGAAGAGAACTGCGGGAATGTTTCCGTGCTCTCTTTCCGGCTGTTTCTGAACATTTGCAGAAATTTTCGGGCGGTCATCTCAAACCGCTCTAGCAAGGCCTTTTTCAGCATGTCGTAATCATGTTGGTTGGTTCCCAGCTTTGTATATACGTCATAAGCAGTACTTTTCAGTGACGTTGAGAGTTTAAGTGCCCAGCGGGAACTCTCCAACCCATACAGATTTGCGAGCCTCTCGAATTTTTCTAGATAGCTGTCAATTTTCTCATTGGGACTAGGAAAAGACTCTAAAGCAAAAGACATCGCAGTTAATTGGGCAGACTGAGTGCTGGAGAGATCCATTGACTGCGACTGGGGCGAAGACGGCTCTCCGTTATTCGAAGTAGAGGCGCCCCGACTCTCTAAAGCCTTAAGCGCCAATTCATGCTGTCTTTCCTTGTCTCTCTCTTCGCGTTGTCTCTCCTTCTCTCTTTCCCTGCGGGCGTCCATCTCTGCCTCAATTTTCTTCTGCTCCAATTGACGATCGTCCGCTTCTTTCTTCCTATTTTCTTTTCTCTGTTGGTCCGCGTCATATCTTTCAAGTTCTTTGTTGACAAACAGGTTCGCGGCTTCTCCTTCTAATCCTGAGTCCTTCGCCTCCTGTCTCAAAATGGATCTTATCCTAATTCTCTCTGCCATACCAAAGAACTGGATGCTTCTAAGACTAGAGAATAGTAAGATGGAACAAGAAGGGGAAGAAACTCGGAACCGCTACGAGAAAAACCAAAGTAAAAATTTACTTGAGTTACCTCCTACCTTAAATGTGTTAACTTATCGCTGCTATTATTGTCACTTAAGACTCTTAACGCAAGCGACTATGCCACTAAAATGGTAAGTTACACTAGAAAAGAATCTACTCTTACTAACAGTAGAGAAAAATTTATATTAAAACAATTTAAAGGAAAAAAAAATTTTTCCCTGAAATTTTAATTCTCCACTACAAAAAACTCCCCCTGAAGTCAATTATATGAGAAGAGACGTTGTTAACTAGACTTAAAAAGTCAGAACAAGGCGTCTTTAGCTAAGCTCAACTCTTTTAACTTCAAAAACCCTTTAGTGACTGTAAAACAATCACGCAATCCCAGCAAATCTTATAAAGAAAAATGTAATGTTTCTCTGCCAGAGAATAATTTAAATAACAACTATTTTTGTTTATCCGTACTTTCTACTGCTGTGGAAAGAAAACAACCTGTAAATATGCTGTGTGGACGACCCAAATACTAAAAAGCGTTGTCTAGGGGTGTAATTACTTATTTATTTATTTCCCTAAATCACAAAGACAGATCACTCACACTCTATCTAGTTAGACCCAGACTTAGATCAGACTCAAAATATCTTTATCCCGGCTATGCGAATGCCTCAAATGTAGCTCAAGATGCAGAACCAGCCCACAAATATGTGTGCATCAAATGTATCTCAAAATTATCCCGGCGAGCCAGCCAAATATTGTCGTAAATTTATTTTGAGAGAAAGAGTCTAGAAATAGTAGTCCGGTTTAGAGTGTAGAATGATGATGAAAACTCAGTGATAGAAATGTATAGATTAAATATGATGCTCCACAGAGTGCTGGAGGAGAGTAAAGACAGACTTATTTACGACAAATCGTTTCTCTCAATCTTCTCTTCCACTCTCCTGGTCAAACAATTATTTGCCAGTTTTCCAGACACACGTCTGCGCTCACACCGATTTGTTGCTTCAAACACTCAGACGACGTGGATACAGCTATATTAAACAAATAGGGAATTTTTTGGGCTTTTGGGTATTCCAACACAGTCCGATATAAGTTTATGATGTTTATTAACCTAAAAGATCAAATCACAAAAAAAACAATATCAAGTGTTACATAAAATTATCATAAGTACAGAAAAATGCAAATATCAAGGTAGGGAGGGGGTGAAGAAGATTGGTATCGACTAAGCCCTTCCCGCTTGTATTAGACAAAGATAAACCCAGTCTCAAGATAGATAGTTATCAGGAGCATAGGAAAGTTAACCCAACAGTGAATTTAATTACTCTGAAAGAGGTGTTACAATATTAGTTATGGTGGTAGACAAAAAAATACTGTTATCCCAATGGTGTCTTCCCTTTACTAAGCAAAGAAAAAAAAAAGGGGGGGGGGATGAAACAGAGTTAACAAATTATCCCACTAAAGGAACAATGCCGGGTATACAGAAAAACGTATTACCCGGTAGGCAAGTTAACAAATGGTTTGTTGCAAAAAAAATTAAATCTCCTGTCATTCATGCACACTGTGCGGATCCACACTCATATACACCACACACTTACCGATTTCAGCATCAGACAATCCCTAGCATGATATACACAGTAATTAAACTCTTTACAGGTAAAACTGTCTAGTCCTTCTATGTCCCGCCCCAGATAATGCGAGGATTCACTGAGAGCAAATATTCCCGCTTATCGCCGGACTTGAAGTTCTAAGAGTTCTTGTGTTTTATTATAAAGAAACGAGTCTATGGGATGGCACTGACGCAGTTCGACATAGGGGTGAAAAATGAGGTGATGGTATAATCCTTCACTGCGTGATGATAGCCACTGACCGGTAAAGTTTTTAATCCAGTGAGGAAAAACTAGGCTCAGTCACAGTCAGGTAAATCGGTAATCTCTCACAATAGAGCAGTATATAAACTATCGCTACTGGCACTGTTCATCTTCCAGTTTATCTTACAGATTGTAATTTAGTTTGATGATAATAATCAAATGATCTTGGGTAGGCTTTCTTTCATGTAATTATGTTAGCTAGGCCGCACCGGACCACCACAAGATTTACTTTAAAAAAATGTCTCATCAAACTGTCTGGAAGTTTAAGAACCGAGTATGGAAACTCTGAAAGATTTCGTTATTGCTGGGATTGCAAAAGGTGATCAATCTAGAGAAAAAGATAGAAAACCCATAACAACATAATCATACTTTAAAAATCAAATAATCTTCTAAGCGCGCGATAAATTTCCCGTTAAGCCTATAATACACTCGCGTATTTAATTATGTATTTAATAAACACTGCGCGAGTTCTAGTGGTTAAATCACACATCTATAAATATAGGACTTAACTAAATTTATTAATTATAAATTCCTTCGCGACTTTAAAAGTTAATTTAAGCATTAAACATCTATTATCTTTTTGGAAATAGTATAGCAGGTATATCATTACATTTACAACTGGAACTATTGAGACGGTTTAATTTAATAGGTTTAAATTAACACAAAATCCAATGAAATATAATGAATGAACTCGACCACTGATCACTTTACACAATATATATATTACCGTTTTGCACAGAAATAGAATTCACTGCAAATATAAATGAAAATCCATGGGATAATCTAGCAAGATTTCAAATATCGCTAGTGCTTCTATCAAGTTCTGGCCAGCGAATGATGAAGTGTATTTCTACGTGATCTGTATATCTACAACTGGAATGCAAGATGAGTGGGACATGAGAACTTTGACAGCTTTTTTGATCTCATGAACTTTGGGGGATCTGACCGCCAAATCCAAAGAGAGAAGCCGCCCCTGGCCTCTCGTATCTTCGCTCGCTGCTTGCGTCAGCTTTCCCCGTTCGCTCTGGCTGCGATCGGTTCCGTGCTTAACACCGAGATGCGAAATCGTTTCAGGGACCACTACTGTCTTTGATAGCATGCCGCCCGTCCTTCCTGAGATCTCCACCAGTGTCTTTCTTCTAATCGCTCTGGTCCATCTTGCGAGCGGTTGAGTTCGCGCGGAGATGATAAATACCTGCGAGAACACTAGCTTCTCTGCTCGGGGATCGTCTCAGTGTCTTTGATCTCGTCCCGCATACTAAATGAGTCCCAGTCGGTTCCCTCTGGCGAAACGAAAAGTTACAACAAATGTTCAGGGGTTCTAATGTTATGAAAAGCTAAAAGTCCCTTTAAATCATCCATCATATCAGGGAAAATTCACTTGTCGAACTAGACGTACGTCACACTGATGCAAAACAACTACAGTTCACGCAGACAGCTGACGATTGATATCAACACTAGATGAGTAACTTGACTCCGACAACAGTACAAAATGTGATGACGTTTACTTACATGTAACGTGGCTGGTGTGAAATAATGAATCCAAACTTCCCCTGAGGTTGGTCAACCTTGTAAAGCATAAATTTAAACTGAATTATTTTCTCAATGTCTTGCTCTCTCATTCTTCCTTACTACCTCAGTGTTTACTAGCTGTCTCTAGATGTTAGGACGTTCACGACTGGATAACGACTACTGCTGTCGAGATTTATCTCTCTTCTAAATTCTTCATGTTTGTGAAATTAAACTGTCACTCAAACATTTTGATCCTAATTCTTCTGTCTTTGTCTCTTTTTTTTCTGTGCTCTGCTTGGCGTGTCTTGATAATGACTAGCCTTACCACCAGGGGTGATAATTTCTGCCAAATTCTATCATTTCCTACTCGTTAGGCTGAGAACCGGTCTACCATTTCATAGTTCTCCTGACTAGCTACTGTCTATTGGTCTTCTATTGTATTTATTAGACCACTTAAATTATACAACATACCTGGGTTTCGAAATGTCTTGAAAATACTTGTACATTCTTGTGATTGGAACACTGTCTCTTGTCTACTAAAATAATTATGATAATTATCATGGTGGCGTTCTAAGCGATTAAAAGGCTAGACAACAGTACATATTTCTGTCACCACAGAAAGCAACCAACTCATTGGCATATTGTCTGGTTGACACCCCTTAATATCACTTGCCATTTCTTAGTATCTGTTACCACTAGAAACAATAAGCTCTCCTGAGTATTGCGTTTCCCGACACATGCTTATGTGTCTTTCTATTCCTATTCCACCATCCCCTCTACCTCAGAATTTACCCTCGATGAGAATTAAGCGACTGCCTTGTAATGCTATCAACAGGTTTCCTCAATTAACCATAGTTTTTGCGTTTTGTGTGTCTTGTTGTGACATAACTGTGTGTGGGTGTGTCTAGTTAAACGTATCTTTATAGAGATAAGGGGATGGAAGAGTGTCTTACACTACAATATAGTCGTATAGATAGGCTGGACTACAGAAACTATTCAGTCCAGAGACAACTTTTTCTCCTAAACTATTCACTCGTGAAATCTATTTCTACACCTTTATTCTCACCTATTTACCACTATCACCTCTGCTCAGACGGGACCATAAATATCTTCTAACCTATCTAAAAATATACGACACTTATAAACAAAAGTAGAAACACTTATATAAAGTCATGTTACTTATAAACAGAAAAAGAAACACTTATATAAAGTCATGTTACTTATAAAGAGAAAAAAAACGCACTTATATAAAGTCATGTTACTTATAAACAAAAGAAGAAACACTTTATAAAGTAGGAACAGAAAGCACTCAATCCTCCAACAACGAAACAAAAGAGTAAATCAAGAGAGACAGATCATCGCTGACACATCAAATAAAACAGGACAATGGAAGAATCCAATGAACCAATAACATTACAATTTTAGAGGTCCTACGACCAATCATCATCGACAAAATCATAAATCAGCTGGAGCTAAGGAAGATGACACTATCGGCGGACATGAGAGGTAAACACAAACTGAACCAACCAAAAACACACATGCATCTAAATTTCTGCTAGTTGACATTTTAAGTACGTGTCCTTGTCAGAGAAGCCGTCGAATCAGTAATAATAGCTGTAGAAATAAAAGTAACTCACTTGCAACATGAAATAAATACAAAAATTGAATACGCAACAATGCTAGATTTTTTTTTCTTAACCAGCAGCACTTGGGCTTTCAGCCCTTCGGTCCAATGACATGTCATTGCGAGGCTGGGGAGCCTGTGGACTTTCCTTCCAACCCGGTCAGGAGCTTCGCTCCTTCCCATCCACAGAGGGTTTATCTCACGAGCCGTTCAGGTTATTCAGTCATAATCCCGGTCGATGACACTTCTTCAAATGCGCACGCCCGGGCTTGAACCTTGAACACCTGATCGCCAGCCCAATGTTGTAACCATTACACCAGCGCGGCTCCCACAATGCTAGAATAAACGCACGAGGTGACGACTACAGACAACCAGCTCACAGTCCTACACACGATTAACCTTTTTCAGGGCTTACAATAATGCTAGCAAATAAATACATATTTAAAAAAACGACTGAGATAACAGTCTAGCGGGCTAAATTTAATAGCAATTAGCAATAAATATCTTAAATATAAGCGAAAGATCACACATCTGGTCAGAGTGGACGGGACATCGGAAATGAAGTAAACAGAGACTTACCATGTGATACTGTGGGCAGCGGCTTAGTGCGAAACTAGTGTGACAAAGATAAAATTATTAACAATATTGGACTGTAGAACTACAACATTGTTAAGATGAAGTAATAAATGCTAGAAACACTGGAGCGAGGGAAGAAATAATTGAAAACCCTCACAGACACTTGTCACGTACGACATAAGTCTCTGCCCGTCATCATTGACTACCTGGGGGAAGTAGCTTGTTTACTTCCCAAAGGAGACAATTAGATTATGAAAAGAATATCAAACTGAATAAAAGATGTTCATACTATGTAACGTGTATAAATTTATTATAAATAATTGCATTACTGACAACAGTGTGTTTCAGGTACTACATTTATTATATTTCCTCTTTAAATATTCTTTTTTATTTTTTTTAATGAACGTGATCAAAAACTTTAAAAGATTTTCAACTTGATGCACATTTAAAGTATAGAATACTTATCTGTTCTGCCACTCTCAAATCCCAGACAATCACCCTAGACCCAAGAGACTTTTATATTTGGACATGCGCCCTAATATAACCGACTGGGTTGAACGAGACGCGCCTCGCCAAGGCGAGGCAAAAGTTTTACATTAAAAAAAAAAACCATTACAATAGCATGACCACCCGTAATATGGAGTCGTAGATGTACACAACAAAATGTTTCATCAGCCCTAACTAGTGCTCTTAACGGAAGAATAAACCCCCAAAATGAAAAACACAGAATTATAAGATAATAGCTATATCTGGTCATTTATACAAGCAAAATGGCTAAAAAAATACAAAATATTGAGGTTTATACTGAAAACTTGAGGTTATGCCGGAAAAAACAGTAGAAAAAAAGGCAAATTTTAGCATTTGGGGGGTATTTTGTTGCCCAAGATATCTCAAATGTGAGTACAGCTTGAGTTAAGAGATTTGGCTGTTTCATTAATCAGAAAATTGCTTTTTTTGTTATGTCTATAAATAGTGTTCTGCATTCGTGTTATTACTAAAACAAAAACACATTTGTTCCTATTACTTCGTGTTTTATGGTTAAGAGATTTCTCTAAAAGCGGAGTTTTGGACACAAATAAATGAAGAACAAACTGAGTACTGGGAAGTGACTGTGTCCAAGTGTCTAGCATTCTTGCTACCCGTGGCAAAGTGATCGGTATCACAATCTTAAACCAAATATACGTCATTATTTTTACTTCTTATTATTTGGCTCGGTGTTTGTTAACGTTTCAAAGAAGGGCATCTATTTCAAATAGTAACCATGTGCCTGGATCAGTCGGTTATATCAGTAAGCTATTTTATAATGTGTGATATATTTCCGGATTATGTAAGAGTTATGTAAAGTGTGATATATTTCCTGATTTTGTAAGAGTTATGTAAAGTGTAATATATCTCCTGATTATGTAAGAGTTAAGTCATGTGTGATATATTTCCTGATTATGTAAGAGTTATGTGATGTGTGATATATTTCCTGTTTAAGTAAGAGTTAAATAATGTGTGATTTATTTCCTGACTGTGTAAGAGTTATGTAATGAGTGATATATTTCCTGATTATGTAAGAGTTAAGTCATGTGTGATATATTTCCCGATTATGTAAGAGTTATGTAATGTGTGATATATTTCGTGATTATGTAAGAGTTATGTATTATGTGATATATTTCCTGATTATGTAAGAGTTAAGTAATGTGTGATATAATTCCTGATTATGTAAGAGTATGTAATGTGTGATATATTTCCTGATTATTTAAGAGTTATGTAATGTGTGATATATTTCCTGATTATGTAAGAGTTAAGTAATGTGTGATATATTTCCGGATTATGTAAAAGTTATGTAATGTCTGATATATTTCCTGAATATGTAAGAGTTATGTAATGTGTGATATATTTCGTGATTATGTAAGTGTTATGTGATATGTGATATATTTCCTGATTATGTAAGAGTTAAGTAATGTGTGATATATTTCCTGATTGTGTAAGAGTTACGTATTATGTGTGTATTTATTTTCCTAGCGCGCCCTAGGGAGCATGGATCAACAACTACAGCTGGTCACCTTACAGACAGCCTACATTAAAGCAGTCATGTGATCTTTTAGTGGTGGTTTCTGTACCAATTAAATAAACATGATGTAGTTGCCAGCCACATGTATGCATTGTTCTGTATTATTCCTCCAGATTATGACTTTTCAATTTGGTTAATGTTATTGTTAACGTTAACGTGCTTTTCAGTAATTGACTCCAGGCGTCATTTCTGGTAGGGTGTTTTCTGTCAGAGAAAGGTATATCTATGTCAATATTAGACGTGTACTCGTATTAACTATCTCACATGTCCTCAGACATCTTGTTGATTAAAGAACGGTGTATTTATATCAATACTAGACGTGTACTTGTTAATTATCTCATCTCGTCTATTCTCGCGAGACATAACGGACCACCGTTGCTGACTGTGTAAGTAAATAAAACTCATAAAGGTCCATGTTACAGGCACTCAAGAGAAGTTAAGAAGTAGAAAACTAGATAATACAAAAATAACAGCAGTCACAGACTTAGCGGGGACTCGAACCCTAGATTTTTATATCTGTATTTCTTACCAGTGCCTGCACTCAACCCTAATGTAGTGGTCGGAAACCCAGGAGCTTTTGAGATCTATTTTAACAACATTAAATTCTCGAAAGGTCTACCCTATATATGTATTTATGTAGTCTCCTTCATTCATGCCTGATTGCGATGATGCCCTCATGTCTTGTTTATATCTTTGAACCTCAGCTGCGGCCTCCCGAATGTTCTTTTGTCATCTGCCATTGTCCGTAGACAATATCTGTCGGTGTGCGACCATCTTCCATGCAGCTGAAATGGTATAATTGTAATCGAGAGTTGGGATTATCAACCTTACAAAGAAAATATTACATTCCAATCTCATGTTGTTTACCAATGTATTTTAGCAGCCAGGTCCAGAGTTTTCAGTGGAAATGTAGAAATAGTACACGTGATCCCGGGGACATCACGATTTTAAATGATGGCAAGAGAGGTCTGTCCCGAAGTTCTCCTAATTTAAAAAGACTGTTTTCCCGCTGTCGGCTAAGGATCGATCAAATCATCCACAGGGATCTACCGGTAGATTGGGATCGATTGGTTACCGACCTCTGCACTAATGTGTATTTTTTATTTACTGTTCACAGACCTCGGTTTTCAGTATTTATTTATTTCATTTTTTTCCATGTGGGATTTTTTAGCCTTGACTCTCAGACCTGAGAGTAAACTACGATAATTGTATAGTACAAGTAATATGCGAATATAAGTAGTCTGTGTGACAGTTTTTCTTGTCTACTATTAGTGTATCTATCGCCACTACCTTCATCCTACCTCACCTTTTGTAACATAACCCATCAGTTATCACGTGCCAAGCTCTTCTGTTCTGTGCCAACTGTCCAGGTTATCTCCCTGCTCACTGTCATTTTCAAGTCTGATTCCGATCCCATACTTCATGTGTTGGTTTTATTATTGCTGGTTACATTCTTATAGCACGTTTCACTAGCTTTGCCCTCAAACAAATGTAATTATCTGATTAACCGTCTAACGTATTAATGCCATTTTTTGCATACGATGTTATATTGGGTTAGACCCAACAAATATATACTTTATATCTGTGCATCTTGTCCAGTTCCCATAAACGGATGAAATCCTTTGATCTTTGTCGGCATACTAATTATTGTGTATCGAGAAAAGAAATTTTACCACTTCATGCACAGATTCTGTGAATTGATTAGGCATAGGCGTGTCTACTATTACAATAATGTGGCCATCACGTTTGCAATTGAATACGTGTTGAAGATGATTTCTTAAATGATCTGCATGCGAAATACTCGTGACATTGTTTGTCATTGACATTTAATGCGCTACCAAACTGGACCTTCCTTGATCTAATTATTTCAATGGGTATCATCTCTTTGCGGTTCATAAATATCATAATGGAACGTTGCTCCTCTAATGTGCTTGTAAGTAACGGTAAGGTCATCTTTAAAGAAATTAAACTTCATCCGAATCATAATCAGATGTCTCTGAGAAATTGAAAATCAATCTCGGCTGAATGAAGGACAAACCATCATTCTTCCAATATTCCTCTTCCTCTTGTAACACATGGTTCTCACTTTTCTTCCAATAATCCCTGGCTATATTGGAGATGGCGGCTTTTATAAGTATTTTAACATCTTTTAATTTGAACGTTCTATTTTCTGTTGCTACCTGTTCCTTAATTTTAGCCCATACTAATTCTATTGGGTTTAAGTGAGAATGGTAAGGAGGTAATCTTAAACATCTGTGACCATGTTCATGGATTGCCTTGTCTATGTGAAATATCTTTGTATGCTGTGTCTTTTTTTACAATTCCAAGTAATTCAGGTTCATGGACATTTCGTTGAATGGAATGTTGTTTATGGTCAGCCAAATCTTTATTACATCTTTAATACTTGGTGAATTAGAAACTTTATCTTCTGGTGCCACAACGTTGTGATATGAGGCATTGTCCATTATCAAACACCACGGTCTATCCAAGGAAGGAAGTACATGATTCACAATCCAATCTTGAAATATCTTGCCATTCATCTCTGCATGGTAATCCCTATTATCTGTGGATTTTGAAACAAATATGAGTTCAGTATTATTTAGAAGCCCATGATGGCTGCTTCCTGGATGTGCAATTATTAGACGCTGTCCTTTGCTGCTTGGTACTAGTCTCTTAGTTGTTCCATCAGATGATTGCCATTCTCGTTCATTACTGTGGTGCGCATTGATCCAAGTTTCATCTAAATACACAAAATCATAACAATCTCTTCTCATTTCTCTGACCTCGCGTAAATATTTGCTTCTCATTGCAACTATATGAGGCTTCTCACAAATAAGGTTTCTACCACCAACATATTTTCTAAAAGTGAATCCCAAACTCATAATAGTCCTCCATAGCGTAGATTTGGAAATATCAATGTCATTATTCTTTCTTAACCAAATTTTCAATTTCCTTAAAGTCACTGCCTCATTATTGTGAAACATATTGCAAATTTCTCTGCGGATCAATTCTCTGTCAAAATTATCCACCACTCTTGGCCTAATTTTCGTGTGTAAAACACTGGAATTAGACATTTCAGATGTCGCTATCCAGCGGTGCAATGATCGTTTGCTTATCCCCAAGGCGTGAATAGTCCTCTTTTGTGGGTTTGAAATAGAATGATATAGTTTTCCTCGAGTAGCTTCATTGCAGAAATACTTAAAAATCCTATTTGTGATTTGCTGTATTGTCATAAAATGTACTCGCAGACTCATTTTTCCTTCTTAACCACACAATAATTTTTGTAGACACACCTCTGATTGACAATGTGTGCGTTGCACCGGATATAAACTGTTTTATGTTCAAGAAGTGCGATTTCACGCAATTTCACTCAAAAATCATGCCAGTTGCTTGATAAACCAAAAATGTGCAAATGAGGTCGTATAATTTACTGTAGACATTTCAATATGTGTGCGTGTGATGTGTGTTGGCAAGTAGGATTTTATATTATATCGCAAAGAAACGAAAATTGAAACCAATGGCCGCATTTTAATGAAAAGTTTAATTCATAGGGTCTATACCATTTCAAATTCACACACAAAATTTCACTTATATGCGTTATATATTCGCTGAGATATAGCATTTTGAAGTTGGGCAAAGCTAGTGAAACGTGCTATAGTAATTAGTTATAGTTAGTTTTCTAGTTGTGATTGGAGGTGAGAGTGTAGCAAGGAGATAAGTGTTCACGATGCTGACACGTGCATCAATTGAACACTTTTTTGTGATACGAGAAGTAAGACACAATTTAACTATAAATAACTAACGGGAATTACAGTGCACAGATGTCGCCCATTACTAAACACAACATAGTGATTAACAACCGTGACACATTGTAAATAAAACATTATTCTGGACAAGACTAATGACAATGGTTATGACGAACACAAATAAAAATGAGAATACTGTAGCGAATTCTGTGAAATAATCGCTAAATTCAGTAAGATTTTAATCCTATAATAATAAATGATCCCGCCCGTAAGTGTCTGCTTATAGTCGTCTCTACGCCAGTATAGCGCTGCCTTTTGTGCAGAGGAAATGCTTATAAAATGATCACGCCGTAAAATCTAACCCGCTTTCCTAGTATCGGTTTTGAGACTTACAATTAACGATCTGCCAGAACTGTGACACCAACCTACCGTCTGAATTAACGTACGATTTTAACTTTAACGCCTAAATTAGTATTAACTCGGACATTTTTCAGTAGTAAGAACGAAACGACTGTAATAATTAACGCCAATACTACCAACGTTTGGAAAAACCCCTCTTCGCTCTGCACGCGGGACTAATACTATAACCTCTCTGTTGGACAAGCCAGAATACATAAACAAACAGACAGTGTTCTATTCTCGCCGAGTAGTGTATTTCTGACGTAACACAAACTAGTTGGTTTATTTGAATGAAAACATGATAGAAAATGAGGGGGAAAGATGGCCGACTTTTGGAAAAGTTGAAATTGACGATTAACAGTGACAAAATTGAAAATCTACACGACAAATAATATAGCCATAAAAATCATATATAAAGATAGCTTAGGGTCCCCTGAGCAATAATATGTTTTAAAATATATGGTAGTCTAATTTATATCCAAGATATTGAAATAATACTATATGTCTACGAACACTAAGACGGACAGACTGGTGGTCTCGCTCATTTATCCATAACGTTAGTGGGGACGCCAGTTTAAAAAGAGGCATTAGATTGATTCAAATCCGATTGGATGGTAGAAGAGTATAGGAAGGAGGGTATTGGTTAGGCAGAAAAGCTAAATTTTTTTGAAGACTCACTCCTAGAAGTTTGGAGTTTTTTTTTTTTAAATTTCAATTGAAAAACTATACCCTCGCTGATTGAGCCGGTCTGATAATATTGGCAACAGCTTTCAAAGGCTTGTCGCCAGTTGATACTGAAGTTTTTTGAAAGCAAGCTGCGTTGAGAACAGCAGTGCCTAGAGTGAAATAATAAACCTTGGCAGTCTGGACCGGTGCAAAGCTGAACTTACATATTAATGCTAAAGCCAGTCAACGTACGTTTGTGATATTTCTTTGAATTGTGGTAATAATGAATTTATAAATCTTATTATTACAACCAAATTTGGTGTATGAGATACTGCTTGTTTGTAAAGGCTTTATGACTAAGTACAGAGGTCCCCAGCAGACTTATGCAGGGCCTGTGGTGTTGCACACAAGCAATAAAAATTGACATGAGTTGAATGACTTAAAATGATTTCCACAGTTACCAGTGGGAAGGCTAACCCACATTATTCTATGGGAGAGAATCATTGTTGCAGTGTCAGAGGCGTTGTAGCCATTAGGGAAAAGAATAGGAGCACTGGTATGAGTTGTTGTCTCAGAGGAAAATGGTTGAAATGGGGTGGTCAGAGAGACCTGACCCTTTTCTTTTATTGAATTATGCCATGTATTACTTGTGGAATATTATTGTAAACATGTTATAAAGAATCATAACCGTGTTTTAGGGTTTTTTGTTCTGGTGCTACGGTAGTACCAAGATACTGGTGAATTTACGAGAGAGAGAGAAAGTGAAACGTTACTGGACCAAGCGGTCTACTATACTATCCTACACAAGGGACTGTGTCAGTCTGGTCATTCGAGTGAACGAAAGGAAATTGTCAGCATCATATCTACTATCAACCTAAAGGGTAAGTGCCTATGTGTCGGCACTACAACGGTCATCCACTGACTTTATTAACAGAGACATAAAATCTTTGATTATTCAATAACGTTTCCACAAGATACTAATATAAAGAAAGGGAATGATGACAACACCCCACCCCACCATTAATTACCAGTGTCACCCAGTTTAGAGAAATACCTAAATATAATTTGAGTATAATAGTCCTTTGTATGGACAGAAGATCCACTGTGTTATTAATATTTATGTAAATAAAACCATAAATTTCATTTTGTTGTTGGTCCTGACTCAGAAAATTCAGAATCAGAGCAAATAAATTGTAATCTAGCATTTTACATAATTTTCCGCCACAGACTTCTATAAGTTGTATAATAGAGTGTTAGTTTGTTTGTGGTTGTGGTATTGACCCTGTCCTATATCTATATGTTTTAGAATTTAAATGTATTTGTAGTAATACTTACACTACATTACACACTTGCATAACCTTAGACATTATAGGTCTCAGTTGGACATAACCTATTAGAATCTCCAGTAGCCAGGTCTCAGTTGGACATATCCTATTAGAATCTCCAGTAGCCAGGTCTCAGTTTGAATATTATTTCTTGGTCAGCAGTAGTAGTAGTCATCATTTAGCTTCCCCAGGAGCATATGTCTTCAACAAACTCGTGTCAAGTCTTCCTGTCCCGTGCCGTCAGCTCAAGGTCTATACATGTCTTCTTCACTCATATATGCCCCCTATTCTCTTATCCAGGTGTTCTTCATTCTCGTTCTACTTCTATTTTATTGGGGTTGCCAGTGTGACAGTGCTGCACCCTCTGGACTGTTGGCCACATGATAAGCACACTTGCATACGTGATCTATAGTGTCAGGTTCTTGTCCTTGACGTGATGATGATACTGATGATAAAGACTAAACGCGAACACATGTACCAATGAGCTAGCTATAGTGTCAGGTTCTTGTCCTTGACGTGATGATGATACTGATGATGAAGACTAAACGCGAACACATGTATCAATGAGCTATAGTGTCAAGTTCTTGTCCTTGACGTGATGATGATACTGATGATGAAGACTAAACGCGAACACATGTACCAATGAGCTAGCTATAGCTTGACGACTGACCCCAAATCGAGCGCTGGTTCTCAACATTTATTACATTATATCCATGTGTTTGAAATGCAGAAGTACAGCATACGCTTCTGCAAGACATAAGTCATCCTGCTAATAACAGCCGACAGTCAAGTTTCTTTCAAAAGGTCTTATTTTGTTAGACAAGTCACAACAATAAAACTGAACAAATGTTTTTCGACATCACAGAAAAGGTACGTCAACTATTTCACAAAACGTATTTTCGTTTTATTCTCATTAATAGAAGTGTGACGGTGCAGCAATAGATATGGCACCACTTAAAGCTATATCAATGGGTGTTAGGTGTCAGTATGCTGACCTAACAATACTTTATCAAATCTGGTTTTTCTTAAATCTTTTAAGTTGACTTTCATTCACTGGCCTATACCGCCAGAGGTGTTGATTCTGGGATGAAGTGTCAATTACTCAAGTTCGTTCTTATCCTTCTGTGATGGTATGTTGTGTGACTTTAAAATAGTGGCAGCTTAGTAATTACATTCAACAAATTCTCCAATGGGTAATGACTGAGTCGAATATCTGACGTTCAATTAAAGCTTTATTTAGGAACAACTGTAACTGGCAAATCAATTTACAAACATTTCATATGTTGTGCAGCAAATGTAGAATCCGTATACATCTTTAGTTTCCCTTTCTTTACTTCTATAACTTGTGGTACAAATATTTCTTGACAACAGTTTGCCTTTCTATTTTCATATGGAAGCTCCTTAGGCGGAATGGTTAAACAGGTTTCTACCTCTTCTTGTAACTTAGTTATCGTGAAATCAGTATGTCTCACTTCTCTAGACATGTGTAATCTACCTAACGTTTTCTGGAATAATTCTGAGTTAAGTCATG
Organism: Oreohelix idahoensis; assembly: GCA_024509875.1. Taxonomy (NCBI): domain Eukaryota; kingdom Metazoa; phylum Mollusca; class Gastropoda; order Stylommatophora; family Oreohelicidae; genus Oreohelix; species Oreohelix idahoensis. Next base: position 47,265 of record JAMPIV010002503.1, read on the forward strand.
ACTGTACTTACACTAGAGAAGGTATAACTACGCTTCTCTCACTAATGTAAAAATTCGTTAGCAGCTTCAAAGACTGTTCCGATATCTTCAGAATAAATGTCTTGAGCGTTGGAGCCGGACTTTTTGTGACAGTCTGGAAAAGCGCAAGGTTGCTACATCTACAAGATAGAATCACGTCCATGTGCAAGGCCTCTCTAAGTACTACTGATTCCAAGTTTATAATATTTTCTTCACCTAGTGTGGTGCGTGATCAATCTCGCCAACTTTTGATTGGTTATCTAAAAATGTTATAATTTATTTCATTGGGCTTAACCTCGCTGTTTCATAGACAATCTTGGCTATTCCCATTTACGTCACTATTTTTCTATGGCAACTCCCGCCTTGGAAAGCGTTGGGCTGCCCACTTGAACTAGTTTCAGTTTCAATCTTATTTTATTATAGCGTAACTTACACTTTTATTTGATGAAGTGTCGTAACTGCTTTTCCTATTCTAAGTCATATTAATAGCACTGATAATGCTAGCGAAGGCCATCCGGTTACAGAAGATCACCACGGTTATTGATTTATCTCATTATAGAAAACATCAACAATTAAAGCAATAGTGAACACATGGTTGTCTCAAAAGAGGCTTCTAAACTACTTAAATATCACAATCTTATATAGTACCAACACTCTGGTAATAATTACTTGTGATTATCATCACTTCTTAATAATTAATCTGCAATCTGCATCTTTATTTCTCTCATCCCAATCCTTTCTTCTACACCATTTAAGTATTATCTGCAAGTTGCGCAGTAGTAACAAATACTATATTTGATCAATACGTATCATATTTTATTATTATTTTTTCTTAATCCTCCACTTATTTTATGTCATCACTATATCCGCTGGCGCAGAGAGAAGTTCTAAGTGTATTATTTTCTCTTTAACCTGTAGTTTGACAACCGCTCGCGGATTACTATCCTGTATTTGTGGCATTTAACTATAATTTTAACATTTCGTTAAACTCTGTATCTTTAGAACCGATCTCGATATCCTTAAGTAATTCTACAATCTGCAGAGTGGGGCTGAATTTACAGAGCCCGCCCAAACTCTATAACTCGAGAACCACAATCTGCATCTGCAGAATGAAATATTAACCACACAATCTCTTAAATCTTTACATCTTGTCTTCTTCTCTCTGTAGCGTAAGGTTTTCAAGTGTGAATTTTTTTTTTCTTAACCAGCGGCACTTGAGCTTTCAGCCCTTCGGCCCAATGACATGTCATTGCGAGGCTGGGGAACCTGTGGACTTTCCTTCCAACCCGGTCAGGAGCTTCGCTCCTTCCCATCCACAGAGGGTTTATCACCGGAGCCGTTTAGGTTTTTCAGTCAAATTTCCGGTCGTAAACATTCCTTCAAACGCTGACGCCCGGGTTTGAACCATGAACACCTGGTCGCCAGTACAACGCCGTAGCCATTACACCAGCGCGGCACCCTTTAAGTGTGTATAGTCAGTAGTCAGTATAGGAAGTCGCGGTAGCATAGTGGTTAGTGCACTGGCTTCCATGGTTCGATCCCTAGATGAGGTGGAATTTTGTTAGGCCACAAACGGCTCCTGGGTCGACCCAGCACCAACTGGGCACCAGAGCAACTCTGGGAAGGTTAAGGAGGCCCACGTGATGCTGACCACATCACCCATAGTGTGCCGATGGTCGAAAAAATATGGGCCTAACACCATATTCCCAATATGCCTCAATGGGCGTGTAACGGGATCCTTTTTTTTTTTAATACATTCAGTAGTAGTAGTGAAAAAGCTGCCATCACTGGTGTCAATACCTTGTCGAAGTATGGCAGCTTGCGTACCCTGATTACCCCCAGATCTATGCCAGCGGGACTTTTACTCCTGGAAGGCTCTTTCAAGCTGGACAGGTTTGCGTGGGCAGGGGTCAGACTAAAGCAGACACCCTGGTCCTCCAGGTTGGGGGTTTTAGCATTGGGCTGACACTCCTGTCTATGTCAAAAGAAATAAAGTTATGGAAACAACAAGACATGAACAAACATTACTGACATGAAAACGGACGTCCTGACCGCAAAACGTGAAACAAGAATAGGATTTTGGAATGTCAGGTCAATGAACGAGACGGGTAAACTAAAACAATTCACAGCAGAAATGCGAAACTATAGATTACACATTCTAGGGATAAGCGAGAGCAGATGGACAGGGGCAGGACAAGTTAAAACAGCAACAAGAGAAACAGTACTTTACTCTGGAAGAGAGAATGGACAGCACAATGAAGGTGTAGCAATTATTCTACAGAAAGGAATAGAAAGAACATTACTGGAATGGAAACCCATCAACAACAGACTGATAAGAATAAGATTGAGAGGGAGATTCACCAACACTACAATAAGACAATGCTACGCACCAACGAATGACAGCAATGAAGAGGTCAAGGATGAATTCTATCAACAACTGCAGAAAGAAATGGAAGACATACCTAGATATGATCTTATCATAGTAATGGGAGACCTCAATGCGAATGTTGAAACTTACAATACATATATTGAAAGAGTAATGGGGAAATGCAGCATCGGAACAGCAAACAAAAATGGGGATAAATTAATAAGTTTCTGTAGCATTAACAACCTCGTCATTGGAGGAACACTTTTCCCACACAAGGAAATTCACACATTAACATGGGAATCACCAAAACGGTCGGGACAGAAACCAGATAGACCACATCATGATTAACGGTAGATGGAGACATACATTACAATATGTGAAGGTAAGAAGAGGTGCAGATGTGGGAAATGATCACCATTTAATAGTAGCAAAACTGAAAGCGAAACTAGGAAGGGCTGGACCAACTGTAACTACACAGAAAAGGTTTGACATCAGCAATTTGAAGGACCCCCTTACCAGAAAAGCTTTTGCAGCTGATTTAGAGAAACGATATCAATTTGCCAAAAGTCAGGAAAAGACATTAACTGACGATATAGACCAGAATTTCAACACCATTTCAACAATATATAAGGAAAGCAACAAATCATGCTTGGGATTCCAGGAAAGGAAGAAGCAAGACTGGATATCAACAGAAACATTAAACACCATAACGATGAGAAAGGAAATGAAAAGAAAGAAAACAGAAGCGAAGTCCCCCAGGTTAAAGCAACTATATAGCGAACAGTACAGACATCTGCACAAGGAAGTTAAACGCCAAACCCGAGCCAACAAAAGGAGTGTCCTAGACGATCTTGCAAGACAGGCAGAAGAGGCAGCACTGAGAAATGAACAAAGCACAGTATACAAAATAACTCAAATCATCAGCAGAAAACGAGGTGCAAACAATATTACATTAATAAGAGATAAGCGAGGAACTCTCATCACGACAGCAGAGGGACAGGAAACAAGATGGGCAGAACATTTCAGAGAAACTCTGAACAAGGAACCACTAGAGACACAATTGAATGTTCCTGAGGCTGAAAACGATCTAGATGTTAATACAGACATTCCACGAAAAGAAGAAATCACCACAGCAATCAAAGGGTTAAAGAATGGAAAAGCTCCTGGGCATGATAACTTAAATGCAGAGCTATTTAAGGCAGACCCTGAGCTAGCAGCAGAACTATTAGAACCACTATTTGCATAAATCTAGAAAACAGGGACAACACCAACAGAGTGGAACAAAGGAGTAATTGTCAAATTGCCCAAGAAGGGAGATCTTGCAGACTGCAATAATTGGAGAGGAATCACTCTTCTCTCAGTTCCCAGCAAAATACTAGGCAGGATAATTATACAGAGAATTTCAAAAGCAGTAGACGACAAACTGAGGAAAGAACAAGCAGGATTTAGAAAGAACAGAAAATGTGCAGATCATATATTTACCCTCAGGAACATTATAGAGCAGTGCTCAGAATGGCAAAGACAGCTGTACATTAATTTCGTTGATTTTGAAAAGGCTTTTGACAGTATACATAGAGACAGTTTATGAAAAATACTGAGGGCTTATGGAATTCCAAGCTGCATAGTGTCAATCATAAAAAAGCCTCTATGCCAACTTTACGTGTAGCGTTGGGCAGAGCAACCTAACCTATGAAGTGAAGACAGGAGTACGACAGGGATGCCCCTTATCAACCACTCTATTTTTAACAGTCATAGACTGGGTGATGCGCCGGACAACAGAAGGCAGTCCAAGAGGAATAAGATGGACTACATTTTCTACATTGGAAGATCTGGAATATGCAGATGACATTGCACTACTAGCACATTCACATCAACACATCCAGGAAAAAACGGATAGACTTAATAAGTATAACCAGCAGGTGGGCTTAAAACATCAATCTAAAGAAGTCAGAGGTCATGACACTCAATGTGAGCAACCCTGAGCCCACATCAGTAAGGAATCAGCAAGTGGAACAGACAAACACCTTCACATACCTAGGATGCATAGTAACACCAGACGGCGGAGCAAGCAAAGACATCAACAACAGAATGAACAAAGCACGAACATCATTTTTTAGTCTAAAAACATCTGGAAGTCCTCTCAGTACAGAACAAGCACAAAATTAAGATTATATCAGAGCTGTGTGCTTTCTGTGCTTCTCTGTGGTGCGGAATGCTGGAGAGTTAAATAGAAGGAAATGTCGAAATTGTCCTCTTTTCACACACCATGCCTAAGAAAAATTCACCTAATCTTTTGGCCGAATACCATCACCAACCAAGATCTGCTTACTCGGAGCAAGCAAGAGGACATGCACGCCATCATAGCTGGCAGACGCTGGAGCTGGGTTGACCATGTCCTCAGAAGAGACCCCGATGCCATCACAAGAACAGCTATGCTATGGACCCCTGAAGGAAAACGAAAGAGAGGCCGACCAAAAACAACTTGGCGGAGGATTGTGGAGGCTGAGATGCAAAGAATGAACCAGAGTTGGGGCACTGTACGAAGGATGGCCACCGACCGAACAAAGTGGAATCAATTTGTTGTTGCCCTACAAGACGCCACTAGGCGTAATGGCCACTGACTGCTTTGATGCTCAGCGGCTAAGGATCAAAGAAGAAAGAAGAAGTAGTACTGAAGAAACATAAATGGAATTAAGTATGAATAGAGTGAAATCCAATTGTTGGAGAAGAACACTGGTATCACAAGATAGTCACGGCTGTGAAGGTGTCTGTTTCAGAAAGTATCCAGAGTAAAGTCATAACCTACGGTGCCACCTTGCTATGTAACTACCTATGATAATTAAACAATTCAATAAAACTCAAACTTCAACAATATAAATTAATCAGTCAGAGTAGTACAGTTATGAAACATTTAATATTTACACTTATCTTTTCTTGCGCAATTATGAAGGGTGAACTAATGAATATGAATGAATAAACGTGATTACACAACTTGAATGATTGTTGAGTTGATTAAGAACTAATTTTATAAGTCTTTTTCAGCAATCTTGAATTTCACCAAAAAGGTTTTCCAAAGTTCCTGTCTCACTATAGTCTCTTGTCTGGGCAATTAATCAAACTGTTTCATCATAAACTAAGCACTTTCTTTGACTGCTCACATATGCTGCAGGAATTTTCTCACAATTAGTACTCAACTTTAGAGTCAACGCCTGGCCTAATTTGAATGACACACCACTGTAAGTTGAAGATCTTTGCTCTAGATCACCAAATGCTGATGGTGACTGAAGATGATATCTAGATGGCAATATATAGTCTCCTGTGAGGTTCCAGGAAGCTCTTATTGATCTGGGATTCAAGACCTCCAGTGTATTATGACACATACGAACCATATTAGGATAGATGCTAAGCACAGAACAGACTTGAATTGGTGAAGTGAAACTGCACGGCAACACAGATAGCAAAGTTATAGCCTTGGCAAGCTTCTCTCTTCAGTCTATCTCTGGCTTTCGCTGTATAAGTGTGTGTTTTGAAAACTCCGCTGCCTCTTTTTATAGGTCGTTGTCCGACGTATCGGAAAGCAGCGTTTTGTAGCCTGTCTTCCGTCTGTCACTATAATCAGTTTCGAGTGAAGTGTGCGAGCTGGGTTTCAGACATCTTCGTCGTGCATCTTTTATCCTTAACTTTATGATATATCGTCTTCTATTTTTCGGACTTGGTGCTTTCTTTCCATATGCATTTGGCTATAATTGGTTCTGATATACTTTATTTTCAAATGTTTAAGTCTATCGACTATGTAGTTTTCGATGTGCTGGCTCTGTTAATCTCAATTTCCCCCATAAGTACTCCTTCTATCTAGTATTCCTTAGAACTGCAAATTTCTGGACTTATCCTGTGAAAACCAAACCAACGTCCATCACGTTCTGTGAATGCGTTATCTTGCACTACCCCTAAACCTAACCTAGACTTCGTACGGTTTTATTCTCCGAAGAGACGCCATAATACTGTGACGTAGAATGGAAATATTGATACAGTAATCTGACAGCCTTTGCTTTCCCATTTAGTGTGTACCATTGGCTAAGCCAAACCACGCAATCTTCTGCTTGTATGACTCACCTTTGAATCCACGCCCTTTTTCTGGGAACATAACAACATAGTTATTTACAAATTTTTCGCAACCTGCCAGTCTTAACAGCGGAGCGAATCACGTGTGTTTACATGAGTTTCTCACGCAGGCTGATTTACCAATTATCGGTCATTAGACAGATGCGCGTAGAAATAACGGACTGATTTGAAGAGATACAGGGGCGATAATATTTTCCCGACTACCTTTGATGTTCGTACGTTTCAGTGGGAGGTAAATGATTGATCTGCGGAAAGGGGACGTAATCTAAGAGAGGCCCGTGCACGGCAAAAACTTCTGATGTCGGTCAGCATCGCTGAGTAGAATGAACGAACAAACCATTGATCGGGGAAACGCAGTTTCCTGATTTCTCTACTATACAGGAGGTTCAAATTGTAACATCTTCTAGTCAAAATAACACCATGATCTGTATATATGCCGCGCTCTCTCAAATTCAGTTATTAGAGTCGCTCAGAAATTCTTGGATAGTCTAAACACGCCAGACTAGAACCATTCTTCGCTAAATGTGTTAAATTGTCTCCTGGGGATTTTCATTTTCTGATTTGTGGTAATAGAAATTGTGCTTAAGTGTTAGGGTGTGTTAAGTTTACCATTTTAAATCACTGTAATTCCTTAGCGTTTAAAACTAGTGAAATCACCTAACGCGTAGATTTTTTTTACCAGTCGTTCAGTGTAATGTAATTTCAAACACCTCACTTTTCTTACACAAGAAGATACGGCTTAGCTGACTGAGATTATTACGCGTGACGGATGAGTGATCGAATAAAATTCGCATTATATTTCATTGTGTGAAATTATATAAGTGACTAGAGTTAATGTTATGTGACAAAACAATAGACGCCGACAAATAACTAGTAGTGACAGGCGATTTTTTTTAAATGTGCGCGAATGAATAAAGTAAATAATAATCGAATTTGTGCACTGTTCATTTTCTCGCGGGCAATAACGGGGGAGGGCGCATACCCGACATGCCATAGCGGAAAACGTACGGGTGGATAGCATAGTAGCAGTTTTTCATAAATATTCTTTTCTTCCTAAGATAGCACCAGATCAATACCAGCGGCCAGCGGTCTTACTTACCAGTACCGTTATTATTATTTTGGGTCTTCGATTTTGGACTAGTTCGGTCCTCTTTCTTCATTCAGTGAAGGTTTAATGGTGTCTTCTTCGTGGCTACAAGTCCCAAGTTCCTTCGTGAACCGGTTGGGCCCAAGAGACCAATAAAAATTAAGATTAAATCGTAACTGGACTGTACATTACCCATAATTATTTGTTCAATTTGTCCAGCCCACTGGGCATACGAAAGAACATATATTCCCGACGTTTGACAGCCGTAGCACCAGAGTGATCCGGAAAACTACGCTGTTTCAAAATTGGCACTCACCATAGAGTTAGCCGATAGGATTTATCATCACCATTGTAGTGGGTTTGATGGTATTGTATGGTTGTGATGTTACCAAGTGTAATGAATGAGGTCAGCTGTGAAGGCTCCTGAGATAAATGTTGATGCGAATTACAGAAGGCCCTTCTTACTACCACTTACGACCTCAAACATATCTTTTTTACTAATGAATGTAGCTACGTTAAAAGTCTAGGGTACTGAAATGCAATGTGTTGTAGTAGATTACCCACACACACACAGATATTTAATAAGTCTAATAATAATAAACTTTATAACACACTGAACTAACTCAGGCTGTTTTAGTTTTAAATATTAAATCTTTTGTAAAATTTATTTGTTCTGAACCAAATGTTTGTTGGTCAGAACATATGAAATATTATGGAGTTATAAATGGAATGCATAATTATATGACATAATAAAATGGAAGGTGATTACAAAGGTATGTATAAGTCTGGTTAATATTAATTATATTAGATTGTCCCAGGAGAACTATTACTGAATGTACTGTTGGGGTGGTATCATCACGCCCAGTTTGTGACTACTAAACATTGTCCATTGACTTATGGGATGAATACATGGTTTATTTGCCCACAATGGTATGTCTTTATTTGATGGTGAGTTTGTTGATAAATTAGTTGGTAAATAAGTTGGTGAACTTCCATCAGGCCAGATCTCCCTTATCTCGACTGCGTCGATCTTGTACAAGAGTCTGGTGGCCCCTCCTCTCCGTGCTGGGGGACAATATACGGCTGCTCTGACACAACGTTAGACTGCACTGGTCCACGCTTGTGTATATCACAACAGCATTTGGCACCTCTTCGGTGCCAAACAGAAACTCACAATTCTGAAATAAAAGTTTTGTGGCATGTGTCAGAACTCTACCTACTGAGCCACTTCTGCACACAACACTACACAACAACACCACACAGACTGGGTCAGATCTCTCTGACCACACAGTACATCTTACCCAGTTGTTTTTATATAGTACTAGTTCCCCAAGACTACCTTGCATCTGAGATATGTTCAATAGTTTCTTTCTATTCAATAAGATAGGTGATATGTTCCACTGATCTCAACAATAGATCCGCCTCCATAGTTTTAGTAGGAGTCCATATATTTTGTTTGTCTCTAGACCCTGAACTTGTGCTGGGGATCTAGAGCGAGCACTTACTTGTCGTAATCATTTTATATGATATGGCAGTATCAATCACTCGAAATACTAAAATGTACAAAAGAATTGCTTTCATTTCTTACCAGAATTCAGAATTGAGAACACAGTTAAATGCTAGCAAAACTCAGCTGAGCTGCTGGCTATCTGATGGCGCCCCACTAAAATATGTATTATCTTCTGGAAACAACACCACAGGTACTACACCACTGTGTCTCTAGACAGTCTTGTAACGAATGGCAAAATGCGCATTTCTGTTCTGCCAATATGATTTCATTCATCCAATCACCGACTCCCCCCCCCCTAACTTTCAAATCTACAACCAAAAGTCAAATTTCATTCAGCTCTCAGTCAAGTATGTATCTGTTGGTCCGTCTGTCTCTACTTGTTTTTTCATAAAAAACCCGCTTGGTTCTTGGACCAACATCCATGCAATACCCTACACACTTCTGCCTCCGAAGTTATTTTTAGCCACAATTCTCCACCGTTTCCCCTCTTTTTAATTACAGCTCGATTTCAGCACTTGAGTGTCTCAAGGCCGCAAATTTTGAAACTGTAGTGACATTTTTTTAACAGTGCAGTCGCTCGTCTGATATGAACAACACAGTCTTTTGTCAATATCTTCCTTATTATCTATCCGTCTGTATAATTTAAAGTATATTATTTCTCTGCTCAAGACGGGCTATCAAACTAGCTAGGTTTTATATTCATAACATTATTATTAAGAAAAAGTTACTTTTTCAAGGTTAGTTGTTTTTTTGAAATATGTTCGAGAACCTTCCCCACGGCGTTTGCCGCTGAATTCAAATAACAATCAAGTATCGTAAAAGTCCAAGAAATGACTGTTTCTGACACGAGCTAAAGTCGTTTTTTGTCCATTTCCTTACATTGTGTCAACTAGTGACGTGAATTTTTTTTTCTTTTACTACCAATTGCGTCTTTTAGCCTTGCGATCTTCAAACACGTGTTCAGTCATATTTTTCCTTTTTGGGTTCTCCGTTATCCCTCCCGTCTACAAAGGGTAAACGTTTCGTCTGCACGTCTAACTCGTTAGTTTTAAATGGCGGTGGGAAAGGCTGGCATGGGCGAGCATGTCTCCTAGTATCTTACGCATTATTTTTAACCCTACATTTTATCGTTAAATTTGGAGATATTTTAACGTTGTATCATGGTAAATTCATCACACATCTCCCCACCTGAGAACATGCACTACGGCAAGTTCCAAAACCAGTGATACACATAGATAAAATTACTCCTCACGCCTGCCACTACTCTAATTTTGATCACAGGGGTGCCGACTGAGGAAATCTGCACCGACATTCAATGACCCTGGGATGTATTCGATAATAAACTGATAAGGTTGCAGTAATAAAGACCATCTCAACAATCTTGCGTTTTCATGCTTAGCCTGAGATAAGAATACCAGGGGCTGATGATCCGTCTGGACCACAAAAGTCCTACCATACAGATAGATTTGAAACTTTTTTATCGCCCAGATTAACGCTAAACATTCTTTTTCGCTTGTGGAATATCCTTGCTCCGCTTTATTCAATTTGCGGCTTGCATAAGCGACTGGGTTCAGTTCCCCATCGGGTGAAGATGACCTTTGCAACAAAGCCGCCCCGAGGCCTACATTACTTGCATCTGTTCTCACCACGAAGTCCTGTGTCAAATCAGGCAATTTGAGAATAGGCTTGCTAGTGAGTTTATCCTTTAACTCTTGAAAAGCTAATTCACATTGCGCAGTCCAAACAATTTTATCTGGAAGTCCCTTGCGAGTCAGATCAGTCAGAGGAGCACAAATAGAGTTAAAATTTTTGATATATTTTTGGTAAAATCCACATAACGACACGAATGATCGCACGTCCTTTTTTGTTTGTGGTCTAGGTGCTCTCTGCAGTTTTTCCAAGTTCTTGGGGTCAGGGGTCATGTTACCCTGATATACAGTGTGTCCCAAGAATTCCAACTCTTTGCATCCAATACAACATTTTGTTGGCCTAGCAGTTAAGTTCGCCTCCCTAAGCCTATCAAATAACATTTTTAGAGAGTTAATGTGTTCTTCAAATGTCTCTGTGGCGACGAGAATATCATCCATGAAATTCGTGATACATGGGTTATTCAAGGGATCCAACAATTTGCGCATCATCCTTGAAAATACACTCGGAGCATTTTTCAATCCGAATGGTAGCATATTGAATTCATAATGTCCTTCCGAGGTGCTAAAAGCTAAATAAGGTCTCACTTCAGGCTTCACTGGAATCTGGTAATAGCCTTTACTAAGATCCACCTTTGAAAAGTATTTTGCCTTGTTTAATCTGGCAAATAACTGTTTTGTGTCTGGTAATGGATCCACTTGTCCTTCTGTGACAGCATTCAGTTTCCTGTAATCTATGCACAGTCTGTGTTCCCCAGACGGTTTCCTCAACAAAACTACACTGGAGCTAAAAGATGATTCACTGTGTGAAATAATCCCCTCCTTCAACAAATAATCTATTTCTTCTTTCAATGCCTTCTCCTTCGCGAACGGAATAGAATAGGCTCTCATACAGATTGGGTTTGAGTCTACCAGTTTCATGTCATACTGTAGCAAATTTGTATGTCCTGGTTTATCTGTTAATACATCTGTATGTTCCTCCAGAACCTGTTGAACTCTCTCCCTCTGATTTTTAGTCAGGTGCTTACTGACTTTTACTTGTGCCGCTGTTTCACAAGGATGTAATGGGTATTCATGTGAGGTGAGTGGTTCCTTTTGCATTTGAGTTGCGATAGCCAAGGTCAGTAAGGGGGTGCTTTCCTGGAGTGGTCTGTCCAGATACTTCTTTAACAAGTTTACATGATAAACTTTCTCCTTCCCCTTTTTGTCAATTTTATAGTTTGTTCTAGACACCTTCTCTAGAACCGTATATGGACCTTGCCATCCAATTTGTAATTTATTCTGGCTGCCGGGTAGTAGAAGAAGCACCTTCTCTCCCACAGCTAGTTCTCTGTCCTTTGCCTTCCTATTAAAATATGCTGCATGTTTCTTCCTGGCTTGTCTCAAATTATCATTTGCCAGTTTCCATCCAGCTTTCAGACGAGTGGTCAGTTCGTTCACATATTGATAAGATGAGGTAACAGTCTCTTCTGCCTTCTCATCTGTCCAGGTCCTTAATAAAGCTTCCAATGGACCTTTTATTGGCCTCCCAAATAGCAGAGTTGCGGGAGCCATCCCGGTTGAACTATGTGGTACCTCCCGATACGCAAACAACGCGGCGGGCAGGAATTGATCCCACAGATCCGGTTTTTCGTGTGCCAGCTTCCTCAGGATAGAAATGAGAGTCCCATTGAACCTCTCTACCTGGCCGTTCCCTTGTGGATGGTACGGACTACAATGAAAGTGTCTGGCTTGAAATAGCTTAAAAACTTCTTCCGTTAGTTTCCCCTTGAACTGTGAGCCATTATCAGTCAAGATTTGATGCGGGAATCCTAATCTTGTGAATATTGTAAGTAGTGCCTCTGCTACATGTTTTGAATCAATTGATGGCAGGGCTACCGCCTCTCCCCACATAGAACAAGTGTCCACCAGAGTAAGGATGTAACTGTTCCTCCTCTTGGTCCGAGTGAGAGGTCCTACAATATCCACTGCAACCCTCTCAAAAGGTGTTCCCACTATGGGCATTTCCCCTAGAGTTGCAGGAGCAGTCCAGTGCTTTGGAGCTACCCTTTGACATTCTGGGCAGGATTTGACATATCTATTTATATCCTCCGTTATCCCTGGCCAGAAGTAATGACAAGCTATACGCTGTCCTGTGGCGCTGATCCCCATGTGACCACTGAAGGGAATCGCATGCCCGAGTTCCATCACTTTATTCCTATATGAAGTGGGAAGAACCAGCTGGTTGTGACCATTTGTTCCAGTTCCGGCCTTCCTATATAATAATTTGTTCTTCATAAAGTATTCTCCCTTGCTTGGAGGTGTGTGGCATTTGGGCAATTTTTTAAAACATGGCTTGAGTGTCCTATCCTCAGCCTGCGCCTTCCTCATCTCCTCTGGATGAGCATTTATAGGTTCACCTTCTTCCTCCTTTTTCTGTGACCTGGTCTGCACTGTCGCCATGATCACAGGTCTCTCGGGATTCCCCAAGAAGACGTACCTACACCCCAATATCAGAGGGTAGATTGGTTCATCTATCACTGCTGCTCTGATTTCTCCTTCCACATAGCGAGTTTTCACCGTTATCCTTGCGATGGGAAGTGTCATGAGTGGTATGTCCTTAGTCGCCCCTTGTATTTCCACTGTTTCTGTGGTATACTGACTTGGGTCCACTAGGCTAGACTTCACAACTGAATCATAATCCAAACCTGTATCATAAAGGCACCTTATGGTGACCCCATTACAAATAACATCCTCACAAACTGGGGGGTGATAAGGTTCCTGCTGTCCATTAGGATTAACCTTTAATCTTTGAGTCCCCGACTTCATTGCAGCAATGTTTGAAGGTTTCCTTCTACAAAATTCGGTGTTATGGTTGTCTTTCTTACACCATTTGCACCATCTTTTTCCTTGGTTTAACGGTTTTCTTTCATTATATTTTTGGTCATTGAACTGTGAGTTTCTGTCACGATAGTCATTTCTTGGCCTATCAAAGTTTGTCCTGCCTTTATTACCCTGTTCTCTATTATCAAATTTATTAAATTGCTGTGGAGCTTTAAAATTTTCTATGTGCTTCTTTTTAGTGCCACTTACCTCTGCCTGGGCTGCCTGATACCTCTCAGCGACATTTAAAACCTCCCCCAACCTCTCTGCACCTTGTTCCATGAGAAATTTTCTCAAGTCTGGAGCCATGGACTCTCTTAATTGCTCTATCATGATCATTTCTTTAAGATCTTGGGTCTTCCCCAGAGCAGTCCATTTCTCCAAATAGGTTTCCAGTCTGGCAGAGAATTGGTGGTATGTCTCCCCAGACAACAGGTTGGCATTTCTAAATTTCTTACGGTAAAATTCACCATTTTTTTCGTATCTTAATAACAAAGCCTGCTTTAGCATGTCATAATTGTCTTGGTCTTCTCTGTTCATTTTTGCGAAGACTTCATAAGAAGTACCTCTCAATCCCTGTGATAACTTTAAACTCCACCTCTCTCTCTCTAACCCATATGTAGTAGCTAATAACTCAAAACGACAGAGGTACCCCTCGATGTCATCGTCTTTCTCAACAAAATGGTCTAAGTGAAACCCCATAGCTGAGTTTGAGGCACCCTGACTAGCTGCAGCATCTGAGGCAAAAGGGCTGGCACCATTTTCAGGAGCATGGCCTTGTAATTCCAGCTCCCTTAGTCGTAATTCATGCTCCCTTTGCTACCTTCTATCTTCTGCTTCCCTTTCGGCAGTCAATCTTTTTTCTTCTGCCTCCCTTTCGGCAGTCAATCTTTTTTCTTCTGCTTCCCTTCTCTTATCTTCTGCCTCCCTTTGCAACCTTCTATCTTCTGCTTCCCTTTCGGCAGTCAATCTTTTTTCTTCTGCCTCAATCTGCAGCCTCTTAAGTTCTCTATCAGCCTCAATTTGTAACCTCTTCTCTTCAGCTACCCTCCTATCTTCCCTTTCAATATACTTGTGACATTCAGCAGTTACATACTGAATTAAAACCTGACCATCCATTCCCATTTCCTTCGCCGTTAGCACAGCAGCTGATCTGAACTTTGCCAGCTCAGCCAACACACAAAATAACAATGACCAGGGTAAATTTAATTACTTAATGACAGGTAATTCTACTTATCAAATGACAGGTAATTCTAATTAATAATAGGCCAATGTAATTCTAATTAATTAATTAATTAACTAACTGGCTGTGAAGATTCACCAACATTTTATTTTTCACTTTTATATTTTAAGGGACACTTTTAAATTTTGACAATTTGTCCCCACTAGTTTAGTTCTCCCACCAGGAGATTCTAATATTTATGATTATCTAATTATCCCTGGACAAGTCCCCAATATTGTAGTGGGTTTGATGGTATTGTATGGTTGTCGTGAAATATTCTAATCCACATATATAAATTATCAGGTAAATATAAAGCCTAACAAATAAATTCTAATAAAGAAAAGAGCAATGGTAAAATAACAGTGCTGTCACAAAGAATGTACTCGAAATCCCCCTTTGTTTTATGCTTCGTCTGCAAATTGTAACGTTTCCACGTTAAATATAAGCCACTGCATAAATACAAGCGTTTCCACAACACATTAAAACGGGTATTGCATTTCTAAGAAAAACATTGAGAGGCACACTGCGTAATGACCTAAATTAATCCTAACATTAATTATACTACGTTACCAAAACGAACGAACAGATGGACTCAAATAGAAAGAGAGAGGGGCGAATGAAAATCAGGAACGCATGCAAAATTAAACACGCGTCTCGCTATTAATGCCACCCCAACAAGCGTAACGCGATACACAATTACTACTATCACGCGTGTAAGGCCACATGCACTAACTTTTTCGGACGGACAGTGATAAAAACACTAACCTTCCCAGAGTTAGGTTTTAAAATCCTGAAAACGCTTATTAGAAAAGATAACATTAGATGGGTTTACGTTTGAAAACATTACAGTACCCAGACAGCACATCTTCGAAACAGGAGGTAGAAGAAATTGCATATTTTGAACGCAGCCACGTAGCTCTTTTAAATTTGTATATTTGGGTTCCTTAGGGCTTGCTGACAAAGAATATGTAAAACGTTACGCAAATAGTCTAGGAATTAACAAATTATAACCAAAATAAAATAGTGGGGATGCCTGACAGCATGAAATCATTTCTGCTCATAAAATTTTTTTATAACGTGTTTGAAAAAACCTTACGTACGGAAATAGCCTACCATGTAAACTCCAAATTGATTGGAGCGCAACAAATATAAGACTAAACACGATTGGTCGGACTATAAATACTATCTTTGGTTGTTAGGGGAGACGTAGGAAGGTAAAATTTTTTCAAACACTTGTCGAAACGTGGCTCCATTGGCCAGACTCGCTGATATAATCACTTAGGAGCGTTAGTTCGAGACCACTAGTTCAAATAAGCTTGATAAAGCAACAGTGCGTTGAAGCCAGCTCATATTTTTGCTAAATAAAAGCCTGGAACATAAGCAGATGGGAATTTGTGCCAGTATTTGTGCCAGAATTCATTGCTAGTCAACGTATCTGTGTTTATTCCATGAATTGTGGTAAGCTTGAAACATTCAGTATCTTTTAATGAAAATTGAATGTGAATTGTTAATTTATGCCTGTATATATGTGTAGTTCAGTAGCAAACATGATGTAAAGCCTATAATGCTCCAGCCTGAACAGAAGGTGTCGGAGGAAAGTAAAACGGCATGGAATGGCCAAACAGTACACTGACACCTAGATGATTGACTAGAAAGAAATAATGCTGGAAGTGCAGAGGCGTAGTAACCATTAAGGAGGTTAATACTGGTATAAAGTATTTCAGATGAAGCTGACAGTTGGCCTAACGCTCTGAACTCAATGTTTGTGATGTATTGTGCTCAGTGTAGAACTAGAGTATCAATTAGTTATGAAGTAGAAGGTACATCCTTCTTGTTTTCAGGGACCGTGGTCTTGATGGTATTGAGCAGCACCTGGTCAGAGCTTTGCTGAATCCAGAGTCGGACAGCATACTCCTTGGTCCATTTAGCTATCAGTGAGGTGTCTCCAGAGCCCAGGGGAGAAATCGAGCAGAGGAGTCTTTTCCTGCCGCCATCACGCAAGATAAGCTGATGTGGCCAGCTGAGCTCAACATTATGTACCCCCATCTTAAAATGACATTGTAAAATAAACTTAAGAGGGGAATTAAATTGTTTTAATATCAGGAACTGAGAACATCTCCAATACTAGTTCCAATAAAGACAAACTATTGAAGTCATGATGACAAATACCAACAGAGCTTGAACAAAACAAAACCAGTATTACCTCATATTACTACTACACAACTGACACACATAGGATACTTTTAATAATATATGTCACTACAATATTCATATTGATAAATTCTGTACATATAACTTGTAATTAAAATTGATTGTGATTCCTGGTTCCCTTTGTATTTGAATCAGGACACATATTCATTCATGACAGCAATGAATACATATTGTTATTTGAAAAGTTATCAGTGACTCCTTTAAGATATCCTTGTAGAGTGTTTTATGTATGTGAGTGTCACAGTGTTGTCAAGTGTAGTGGAATAAATTAAATTGTTTATCTGTCTGTTGTTGTTATGACTTACACTTCATCATACACATACCCTAGACATATAACGTAGTCATCACACTATTCCAGAATAATTCTGACTGAGATATATATATATGTGGCAGCAAGTAAGGTTATCTATAATACACTACTCTTATTAGATATAGATACCTTCACAGCTGATCTCAGTCAGTACACTAAGTCCCCTATAAATATTTATAACATCCCACTTCACCACATATATTGGGGTCTCGCTCTTGGGATTTTGAATCTTTCCCTATTAAAAATATTGGGGGTAATTCACTTCAGGGAATATAAGAATTAAAAGGTATCCTTGGGTGGAATTAAATAAGGTTGAGCTCACGGTGCCTGTGTTGTCCATTAGATATATATTTAGAGATTGAATTGTTGGTTAGACATTGTATAAATTTACCTGATAGACAATGGCGGACCTGGCCAAATTTCGATCTGCTGCTGTTCAGACTGCAAAAGAGTTAGGATTAGATGGGCAAGTTATGGTTGCCTATGTCACTACGGAATGTGACAAATTTATTGAACGCGAAGAAAGAAGGTTTGAAGCCGAAAGAAAGTTAGAGGCTGAAAGGGAAATTAAGAAGTTACAATTTGAGGCTGAGGCTGAGACTAAGAGGTTGCAGATTGAGGCTGAGGCTAAAGATTGAAGCAGGAAAGAAGATTGCTGCAGAAAGGGAAGAGAAGAAATTAGCTGCAGAAAGGGAAGAGAAGAAATTAGCTGCAGAAAGGGAAGAGAAGAAATTAGCTGCAGAAAGGGAAGCAGAAGATAAGAGATTACAAAGGGAACATGAGTTACGGCTAAGGGAGTTTGAGTTTCAGGGCCATGCTCTTGAAAATGGTGCCAGTCCCTTTGCCTCTGATGCTACTGCTAGCCAAGGAACCTCAACCTCAGCTATGAATTTTCAATTAGATTATTTTGTTGAGAAAGACGATGATATAGAGAGCTACCTAAATAGGTATGAACTATTAGCTACCACGTATGGGTTAGAGAGAGAAAGGTGGAGCTTAAAGTTATCTCAAGGACTTCGTGGGGCAGCTTATGAAGTTTTTGCAAAAATGAGCAGAGGTGATCAGGAAAATTATGACATGCTAAAGCAGGCTCTTTTGTTAAGGTATGAAAAGAATGCAGAATTTTATAGGAAAAAATTTAGGAATGCTAAACTACTGTCAGGTGAAACCTATCACCAGTTCTCTGCACGAATAGAGACATACTTGGAGAAATGGACTTCTCTGGGGAAAACCCAAGATCTTAAGGAAATGGTCCTTATAGAGCAATTAAGAGAGTCCATGGCTCCAGACCTGAGAAAGTTTCTCATGGAACAAGGTGCAGAGAGGCTGGGTGAGTTGCTAAATGTTGCTGAAAGGTATCAAGCAGCTCAAGCAGAGGTAACAGGTAATAAAAAGAAACAAGTGGATAACTTTAGGGCACCACAGAACTTTAATAAATTTGATCCTAGGGATCAAAACAAAGGTAAGCACCAATTTGATAGGCCACGGTATGAAAATAAAAATAAATTCCCACAATTCGATGAAAGGAAATATGATGAAAGAAAATCTTTCAACCAAGGAAAAAGGTGGTGTAAAAATTGTCAGATGGACAATCATGACACTGACCGTTGCAGAAGGAAACCTGTGTATATGGCAACCCTTCAGGTCAGGTCGACCTCAAGACAGGAGGAGGATATTATGTTGGATACCACTCCAGAAGAGATGAGGAAGGCACAGGCTGGGGATAAAACACTCAAGCCTTGTTTCAGAAAATTGTCAACTTGTCATACAACTCCAGGCAAGGGAGATTTTTACATGAAAAACAAGTTGATGTATAGGAAGACTGGAGCTAGATCCAAAGGTCAGGGACAGCTGGTACTTCCTAAAAGATATAGGGCAGACTTAATAAGGAGCCTACATGTGAAACCAGATGGGGACCATGAGAAGATAGGTACCATCATTCAAAAGGTGGCTCACAATTATTATTGGCCCAAAGCAAGATGGGACATTGAGAATTTTGTAGAAAGGTGTAGCATAGCACATGAGGGAACACCCACAAGTGGGAACATGGATCAGGACCTGGACACGCCACGGGGCAAAATTAGGCCTGATAATAAAAAGAAAAATAGATTTGATAAAGTGGACCAAATGGAATGGGAAGCCCCTTTTCACGGACAAGCTTCACTTAACTGTTTTACAATGGCCACTATGCGGAGAGTGCAAAAAGATGTCTTACCCCAGGATAAGCCGAAAATCCCTCAATCGGACTTAAACAAACTGGAGGAAGAGGATGTAGAGAGGAAATCTCTCATCAAGAATTTTAAGTGGGGAGAAAGCCCCAAAAGAAAAATTGGTAGCGGTCGTTTTGTGAATGATAATTCTGGGAGGAAAAATCATCACTATAAAGCTTCGAGTGGAAGAGACCATACCGGTGCATGGACAAATAGGTCCACACAATTAAAGGTCCATATGTAGCTTTGTTAAGAACGTGGACTGATGAAAAGGCAGAGGAAAACATTACATCTTCATACCAATATGTGAATGAGCTGACCACTCGTTTAAAAACTGGCTGGAAACTTGCCAATGAAAATTTGAAACAAGCCAGGAAGAAACATGCTGCCTATTATAACAGGAAGGCGAAAGACAGAAATTTGGCTGTGGGAGAGAAAGTACTGCTTCTTTTGCCCGGGAGTCAGAATAAGTTACAAATTGGATGGCAGGGTCCATATACAGTTTTAGAGAAGGTGTCTAGAACAAATTATAAGATAGATAAGAAGGGGAAAGAAAAAATCTATCATGTGAATCTCCTGAAGAAATATTTGGAAAGAGAACATCAGGAAGAGACACACTTGTTGACCTTGTCCATCGCCATGGAGATGAAAAAGGAACCACTTTCATCATTTGAATATCCATTACACCCCTGTGAGACAGCAGCACAGGTGAAAATCAGTACACATTTAACGAAAACTCAGAAAGAGAGAGTGCAACAGGTTCTAAATAATCATGCAGAGGTGTTAACAGACCGACCAGGGCATACAAACCTATTGGAATATGATATGAAACTGATAGACCCCACACCTGTCTGTATGAAACCATATTCGATTCCGTTTGCTAAGGAGAAAGCTTTGAAGGAAGAGATAGACTATCTGTTGAAGGAAGGAATTATTTCGCACAGTGAATCTTCGTATAGTTCCGGTGTTGTACTCTTAAGGAAGCCCTCTGGAGAACATAGACTCTGTATAGATTACAGGAGACTGAATGCTATTACAGAAGGACAGGTGGATCCATTGCCGGATACAAATCAGCTGTTTGCCAGACTAAATAAAGCTAAATATTTCTCAAAAGTGGATCTGAGTAAAGGATACTATCAGATTCCAGTAAAGCCTGAGGTTAGACCATACCTAGCTTTTAGTACCTCAGAAGGACACTATGAGTTTAATAGATTGCCATTTGGATTGAAGAATGCGCCTAGTGTCTTCTCTAGAATGATGAGAAAATTGTTGGATGTAAACATTTCGGAGGAACGTAATGAATCCCTGAGTTGCCTCTTTGATTGAGGATATTCCGAATGTTTCATACAGGATAATAAGAAGATTATGGGATCCACTACGAAAACTCTGCTATCACCAGGTATATGTTATCTCCTCATAACGTACATTTTGAGGGAAATATAATGTTCTCTGGACATGTCATTGCGCAGACTCAGAGAAGAGAAATGGTGAATACGGGTTGCGAAGCAGCATTAAGACAAGCACTCACACTTGCGGCTGTTCAGTAACATAACCGAAATATATTATTGGTTGTAGAAGTCTGAGGCAGATTTCATGAGTAGTGCCTACTCTGAATGGACCCAACTACATAAAACCATGATAGCACCACAGCAGAGTAAAGTCAAGTTGACTTACATTTATCTATGTGTATATAGAATAAAGGACTGACATGGGATGTCTGTTTTAAGAGGGGAGGTGTCGTGAAATATTCTAATCCACATATATAAATTATCAGGTAAATATAAAGCCTAACAAATAAATTTAATAAAGAAAAGAGCAATGGTAAAATAACAGTGCTGTCACAATGAATGTACTCGAAATCCCCTTTGTTTTATGCTTCGTCTGCAAATTGTAACGTTTCCACGTTAAATATAAGCCACTGCATAAATACAAGCGTTTCCACAACACATTAAAACGGGTATTGCATTTCTGAGAAAAACATTGAGAGGCACACTGCGTAATGACCTAAATTAATCCTAACATTAATTATACTACGTTACCAAAACGAACGAACAGATGGACTCAAATAGAAAGAGAGAGGGGCGAATGAAAATCAGGAACGCATGC
Organism: Oreohelix idahoensis; assembly: GCA_024509875.1. Taxonomy (NCBI): domain Eukaryota; kingdom Metazoa; phylum Mollusca; class Gastropoda; order Stylommatophora; family Oreohelicidae; genus Oreohelix; species Oreohelix idahoensis. The sequence goes on from JAMPIV010002503.1 coordinate 68,937, forward strand.
AAAATTAAACACGCGTCTCGCTATTAATGCCACCCCAACAAGCGTAACGCGATACACAATTACTACTATCACGCGTGTAAGGCCACATGCACTAACTTTTTCGGACGGACAGTGATAAAAACACTAACCTTCCCAGAGTTAGGTTTTAAAATCCTGAAAAACGCTTATTAGAAAAGATAACATTAGATGGGTTTACGTTTGAAAACATTACAGTACCCAGACAGCACATCTTCGAAACAGGAGGTAGAAGAAATTGCATATTTTGAACGCAGCCACTTAGCTCTTTTAAATTTGTATATTTGGGTTCCTTAGGGCTTGCTGACAAAGAATATGTAAAACGTTACGCAAATAGTCTAGGAATTAACAAGTTATAACCAAAATAAAATAGTGGGGATGCCTGACAGCATGAAATCATTTCTGCTCATAAAATTTTTTTATAACGTGTTTGAAAAAACCTTGCGTACGGAAATAGCCTACCATGTAAACTCCAAATTGATTGGAGCGCAACAAATATAAGACTAAACACGATTGGTCGGACTATAAATACTATCTTTGGTTGTTAGGGGAGACGTAGGAAGGTAAAATTTTTTCAAACACTTGTCGAAACGTGGCTCCATTGGCCAGACTCGCTGATATAATCACTTAGGAGCGTTAGTTCGAGACCACTAGTTCAAATAAGCTTGATAAAGCAACAGTGTGTTGAAGCCAGCTCATATTTTTGCTAAATAAAAGCCTGGAACATAAGCAGATGGGAATTTGTGCCAGTATTTGTGCCAGAATTCATTGCTAGTCAACGTATCTGTGTTTATTCCATGAATTGTGGTAAGCTTGAAACATTCAGTATCTTTTAATGAAAATTGAATGTGAATTGTTAATTTATGCCTGTATATATGTGTAGTTCAGTAGCAAACATGATGTAAAGCCTATAATGCTCCAGCCTGAACAGAAGGTGTCGGAGGAAAGTAAAACGGCATGGAATGGCCAAACAGTACACTGACACCTAGATGATTGACTAGAAAGAAATAATGCTGGAATTGCAGAGGCGTAGTAACCATTAAGGAGGTTAATACTGGTATAAAGTATTTCAGATGAAGCTGACAGTTGGCCTAACGCTCTGAACTCAATGTTTGTGATGTATTGTGCTCAGTGTAGAACTAGAGTATCAATTAGTTATGAAGTAGAAGGTACATCCTTCTTGTTTTCAGGGACCGTGGTCTTGATGTTATTGAGCAGCACCTGGTCAGAGCTTTGCTGAATCCAGAGTCGGACAGCATACTCCTTGGTCCATTTAGCTATCAGTGAGGTGTCTCCAGAGCCCAGGGGAGAAATCGAGCAGAGGAGTCTTTTCCTGCCGCCATCACGCAAGATAAGCTGATGTGGCCAGCTGAGCTCAAAATTATGTACCCCCATCTTAAAATAACATTGTAAAATAAACTTAAGAGGGGAATTAAATTGTTTTAATATCAGGAACTGAGAACATCTCCAATACTAGTTCCAATAAAGACAAACTATTGAAGTCATGATGACAAATACCAACAGAGCTTGAACAAAACAAAACCAGTATTACCTCATATTACTACTACACAACTGACACACATAGGATACTTTTAATAATATATGTCACTACAATATTCATATTGATAAATTCTGTACATATAACTTGTAATTAAAATTGATTGTGATTCCTGGTTCCCTTTGTATTTGAATCAGGACACATATTCATTCATGACAGCAATGAATACATATTGTTATTTGAAAAGTTATCAGTGACTCCTTTAAGATATCCTTGTAGAGTGTTTTATGTATGTGAGTGTCACAGTGTTGTCAAGTGTAGTGGAATAAATTAAATTGTTTATCTGTCTGTTGTTGTTTTGACTGACACTTCATCATACACATACCCTAGACATATAACGTAGTCATCACACTATTCCAGAATAATTCTGACTGAGGTATATATATATGGCAGCAAGTAAGGTTATATATAATACACTACTCTTATTAGATATAGATACCTTCACAGCTGATCTCAGTCAGTACACTAAGTCCCCTATAAATATTTATAACATCCCACTTCACCACAATGGTTGTGATGTTACCTAGTGTAATGAATGAGGTCAGCTGTGAAGGCTCCTGAGATAAATGTTGATGCGAATTTTAGAAGGCCCTTCTTACTACCACTTAAGACCTCAAACATATCTTTTTTACTAATGAACGTAGCTACGTTAAAAGTCTAGGGTACTGAAATGCAATGTGTTGTAGTAAATTACCCACACACACACACAGATATTTAATAAGTCTAACAATAATAAACTTTATAACACACTGAACTAACTCAGGCTGTTTTAGTTTTAAATATTAAATCTTTTGTAAAATTTATTTGTTCTGAACCAAATGTTTGTTGGTCAGAACGTATGAAATATTATGGAGTTATAAATGGAATGCATAATTATATGACATAATAAAATGGAAGGTGATTACAAAGGTATGTATAAGTCTGGTTAATATTAATTATATTAGATTGTCCCAGGAGAACTATTACTGAAAGTACTGTTGGGGTGGTATCATCACGCCCAGTTTGTGACTACCAAATATTGTCCATTGACTTATGGGATGAATACATGGTTTATTTGCCCACAATGGTATGTCTTTATTTGATGGTGAGTTTGTTGATAAATTAGTTGGTGAATCAGTTGGTGAACTTCCAGCAGGCCAGATCTCACTTATCTCGACTGCGTCGATCTTGTACAAGAGTCTGGTGGCCCCTCCTCTCCGTGCTTGGGGACAATATACGGCTGCTCTGACACAACGTTAGACTGCACTGGTCCACGCTTGTGTATATCACAACAGCATTTGGCACCTCTTCGGTGCCAAACAGAAACTCACAATTCTGAAATAAAAGTTTTGTGGCATGTGTCAGAACTCTACCTACTGAGCCACTTCTGCACACAACACTACACAACAACACCACACAGACTGGGTCAGATCTCTCTGACCACACAGTACATCTTACCCAGTTGTTTTCATATAGTACTAGTTCCCCAAGACTACCTTGCATCTGAGATATGTTCAATAGTTTCTTTCTATTCAATAAGATAGGTGATATGTTCCACTGATCTCAACAATAGATCTGCCTCCATAGTTTTAGTAGGCGTCCATATATTTTGTTTGTCTCTAGACCCTGAACTTGGGCTGGAGATCTAGAGCGAGCACTTACTTGTCGTAATCATTTTATATGATAGGGCAGTATCAATCACTCGAAATATTAAAATGTACAAAAGAATTGCTTTCATTTCTTACCAGAATTCAGAATTGAGAACACAGTTAAATGCTAGCAAAACTCAGCTGAGCTGCTGGCTATCTGATGGCGTCCCACTAAAATATGTATTATCTTCTGGAAACAACACCGCAGGTACTACACCACTGTGTCTCTAGACAGTCTTGTAACGAATGGCAAAATGCGCATTTCTGTTCTGCCAATATGATTTCATTCATTCAATCACCGACTCCATCCCTAACTTTCAAATCTACAACCAAAAGTCAAATTTCAGTCAGCTCTCAGTCAAGTATGTATTACTGTCTGTTGGTCCGTCTGTCTCTACTTGTTTTTTCATAAAAAACCCGCTTGGTTCTTGGACCAACATCCATGCAATACCCTACACACTTCTGCCTCCGAAGTTATTTTTAGCCACAATTCTCCACCGTTTCCCCTCTTTTTAATTACAGCTCGATTTCAGCACTTGAGTGTCTCAAGGCCGCAAATTTTGAAACTGTAGTGACATTTTTTTAACAGTGCAGTCGCTCGTCTGATATGAACAACACAGTCTTTTATCAATATCTTCCTTATTATCTATCCGTCTGTATAATTTAAAGTATATTATTTCTCTGCTCAAGACGGGCTATCAAACTAGCTAGGTTTTATATTCATAACATTATTATTAAGAAAAAGTTACTTTTCCAAGGTTAGTAATTTTTTTGAAATATGTTCGAGAACCTTCCCCACGGCGTTTGCCGCTGAATTCAAATAACAATCAAGTATCGTAGAAGTCCAAGAAATGACTGTTTCTGACACGAGCTAAAGTCGTTTTTTGTCCATTTCCTTACATTGTGTCAACTAGTGACGTGAATTTTTTTCTTTTACTACCAATTGCGTCTTTTAGCCTTGCGATCTTCAAACACGTGTTCAGTCATATTTTTCCTTTTTGGGTTCTCCGTTATCCCTTCCGTCTACAAAGGGTAAACGTTTCGTCTGCACGTCTAACTCGTTAGTTTTAAATGGCGGTGGGAAAGGCTGGCATGGGCGAGCATGTCTCCTAGTATCTTACGCATTATTTTTAACCCTACATTTTATCGTTAAATTTGGAGATATTTTAACGTTGTATCATGGTAAATTCATCACAACCATCATTGTTAGATATTGTAACATTTGTCTTAGCAGCCAGATGCTTAGCAATAAAGGAATTACTTTTCTCTTTTTTACAACTGTAAACGTCCAGAGCACGTCTTGGTTCCATAACTATTTGCGGTGACGTTGGTTTCATCCAGGAAAAATTAAAAGACCAAATTTGGCGTCCACCTTGTAATTATTATTCGATATATAGGCTGGACTGGGGCCATATTTGTGCAACCCACCTGACAGTATAGGTTCAGAAACTGTTATAATTTTTTTTCAAGGTAATATCAACACCCGAGTGGGTAAGTTAGAGTGTTGTGGCCACGCATGACAGAGAGAGAGAGAGAGAGAGAGAGAGAGAGCGAGAGAGAGAGAGTAAATATTTTTTCTTTGTTACAATCATTGTACTAATTCTTTTTTTATTTCGCTAAACTTGTGTACTTTACTGAGTAGTAATTTAGTGGGGAACTTGTTCTTCATAGTCTATTCTGTAACCTAGTGCTTATCTTTGATCTTTGGGTTATTAACTTCTTTTGGGATCCTGTCGCATAGAGATTTATGATCAATAAATTTTCTATATTCTTTTTTTATTCTACCCGTGTCCTCTATTTTATTATCGCTCTTTTATCCTTTTCCTGTTTTTCGCATTCGTTCGTTTGCGACCTAATATATTTTCCCATTCTGACTTTACCGTTTCTTTTCTCAAACTTAAAACGTATTTTATGAAATAATGTGTCAGTCACTGCACTAGACGAATAACTGTAAATATATACGTCTAACCAGACATAGATGCAGACAATTGTCTACATTTTCATCTGTCACGCGAGTTCCTTCGGCAGTTTCTCGGTGATTAGGTGTGGAAACTGTCATCTGCATCGCTCAGAGATCAGACATTCGTCTCGGGTTTTTCATGACACTCACGTTCTACGGTCAGTCCTGGGCGTGAGGTGTGAAGACGCGAAGTGGCAGTTTATGGCAGTCTCATGGTTTAACGTAAGTGTTAGATGAGAAGGGGAGATACTGGCGCTGTTTCGGATTTCGAAATAACGTGGGATCTTTTGTCTGTTCCATATATCTACACGAGTAGCTTAGACTGGCCATTCAATCTCCTAGTTGCAATAGACGTGATTGCTTCGTTCTAGATACTTACTTATAGTGAAACTCTCAGTTTCGTTGTGATGCCCGTAGTTCTGTTTGGAGGTAATATTTAATATCTAGTATAGGTTGAGTGATTAAGTGTTAAATCGCCTATTATATTTCACCAGTTAGATTTTTGTGCAGAGAAAATAATTTATAAGTCTGTTTCATTCTCTAGTAACGTGTTTCATTGGAAAGCAGAATAAATGATAATTGCTAGCTTAAACTCCTGCAGCTATAAATAAATTTAATTTAACTGCTAAATACTCAGTCGAGAATATTTTTTAACTACCTTATAACTGCACTGATTCATCATTGAGTTTTGACGAAATACGTATGTATTTCTAATTCATGATGATTTTTTTTTTCGTACGCCCGCTAATACTCGAGGCGAAATCTCAGGTTATTATTAATGTCTAACCTGACATTGATTTTACTTGAGTATCCCTTTTCTTGTACAGAGACAGGTGTCCCTCGCCATTCAGGCAGATACTCGCCGATTTCGGAGGTACCCATTAGAGCTGGGTCGGCTCAGGAGCCGCCAATCCCTGGTCGACGACACTCCTTCAAATGTCCTCGCCAGGTCTCGAGTTAATCCAGTCCAATTCCGGTCGACGAAAAATCCTCAAATGCCGTCGCCTGGGTTTGATCCTGAATCACCCGGTCGCCAGAGCGGTGTTGTAACCACTACGCTAGCGCGGCTCCCTCATGAGGATTGATTTTATAAATATAATTTCTTTCACGGGGTGAATATTTTTTACGCGTAGGATTAGATATACTATTAGGGTTGAGTATTTATGTGTTTTTTTCTTCCCTATACAGTATCTGGGTCATAAACCCTAAATCTTACCAGCGGTTTTCAGTACCTATGTAACTGAGAAGAACATACCTAAAGAACATTCTGAATATAATTACCGGGTTTTGCAAGTGACCTGTCTGGCCTAGTGTTTTACACCCAGAAGAACGACAGAGTGCTGGCCCAAACGTAATATTAAGAATAAATGGTAACTGGACTTACTAATATCCAGATTTCTTTCTCAAGTTCATATATATTTCGCCTGTGGTGGCGACTGAAAAAACATTTACATTTCCCAAATAATACCATTGTGTTGTGAAGGAGATTTATCCTAAAGCGATTTATGTACCTGACATTCAACTTACCGAGTGAAGTTCCAAGCTATTGTACCCCTGTGAACATTAGATATCATAAGTACTTTCCTAACTGGACAAAAATTGAAGTGACCTTCATCAGCCTCCTATTACAACAGTGAGACGAACGTTTCCCAACATTTTGATTAATTAGTCTTTGGAGAAACTGGGGTTTGACTCACCAGTAACTCAAGCTTGGATGGCTGGTGAGTGACTGAACAATTTGTTCCAGATGTTATGAAAAACAACGATTAGGTAAGAGTGCGCATGTTGTCTGTGTACACAGCTGTCAGAGCGAGATAATAACAGGGATGAATAATTCGTTTATGATATAACCCATGTACAGTAATAACTATGTATTGTCTCTTGTATGCAAGTTTTTGCTAATACTGTTTTCCTCTTAGGATAGATTACTATATATATACTCTGTTCTTTTACTGAGAGAGGAAAAACCTTGGACCTTAGCGTATAAATATGTGACTCTTTTGGGCTATAATTTCTCTTATAACGGGATCTTGGCAACAGAGGGGGAAAAAAGAATTTCACCTATGAGTCTATCTCTTTAAATTGAATCTTAACCTATGTTTATTGTATTTTGATTTGATATTTAATATTGTCGATGTAAAGTTTTTAAAAAAATGATAAATACAAATTTACATAACTTTATTCACGTGTGGCGGTCAGCTTGTTTAAAAAGATCTTTATTTTATAGATATAGTTTTCACGTATGTGCGTCTAACTGTCGTCACTTATCTGTGTATGTGTATATGTGAATGGTTAAATATATCAATATATATATTTATAGGAAACTGTCTGATCCAAACTCTCAGTCGTAATCGATAGGCTGGTTTGATTATTTATCAAATCCAGGGACAGATTTCACTTGTGAAATTCTATTTCTTTATCTTAATTCTCATTGAGCTATCACCTGTACTAGTCCTATTCAGTCTTATTCAGGAGGGACCAAAAGTGATCTTAATTACCCTATCGAAAATATACGACAAAATGAACGCTCGTTTTTCCGGGAATTGAATTCTAATCCTGAGTAGAGCGACAAGAAATTTCTCGTTTACCGGGATTTTTGATCTGTAATCTTTATAGACTAGTTAGAGTAAGTGTGATTGTCTCGTGGGTTTTGGTATTATATATATATATATATTATCCCCTTGACAAACGATCTGATATTGACTTGCTGACCACACACATATATATCTACGGTTTTTCCACAGCATTATTAGAGTTATACAATTGAATACAGGGTGATCTTTGTCAGAATATGTTATGTACTGATCTTGTAATACAAAGCCGCTGGTAATAGATTTCGTGAGTGTATAACATTCACTGGGTTCTGGTGGTTGAGCTCAGCTAAGGAGAGCATTCAGACAATTACGTCCTGTTAATTGCCTCCCTTAACGTAACTGACTTCAGGGGTGAACTTGTAGTGGATTTATAATATTAAGGGTATTTTTTTCTCCTTAAAACTTTTTTGAAATAATTGTTTTGTTTCCACTGTAGCAACTTATTTTTTTTTAGTGATTAATCTTTATTACCATTTATTTGGCATAGTCGCTTGCATTAGGTGCTTTATTGCCGATAAATAGCAGCGATAGTTAGATACTATATATTTTGGAGGAGGTATCCCAGGTTAAAGTATATCATCTTTGCTTTGGTATTTTCTCGTAAGTGGAAGGAACCAGTGTATCATTTTTCTTACTTCTTCCTTGAGTAGTCCTCAGTCACTGATTTATTATGGCCGAGAGGGCGAAACTGAGGCAGATGCTCAGACAGGAAGCAATGGAAGAGGGACTGGACCGCAACGAAGCGAAAGCTTTTGTCAGGGACGAACTTGAGAGATTTGACGCGGAGAAGAAAGAAGCAGAAGCTAGGAGGAAGGAAGAAGCAGCCGAAGCTTTAGAACAGAAGAAAATTGAGGCAGAAATGGAAGCTCGCAGGGCGCAGCATGAGGAAAGAGAGAAGGAGAGGAAGGAAAGAGAGAAGGAGAGACAGCGGGAGGAAAGAAAGAAGGAGAGACAGCACGAGGAAAGAGAAAATGAGCAACGACGACAGCATGAGTTGGCGCTCAAAGCTCTAGAAGTCCAAAGTCGTGGCGCTGCCTTTACCTCCAGCAATGGAGAGTCTTCTCCTCATTCTTCTTTAACTGATCCTTCTAACACACAATCTACTCACCTCACTGCTATGTCTTTTGCGCTGGAATTTTTCCCTTGTCCCAATGAGAAGATTGAAACATGGCTAGAAAAATTTGAGAAAATTGCAACTCTGTACGGTTTAGAGAGGTCGCGTTGGAATATGAAGCTTTCCCAGGCATTGAAAAGCAGTGCGTATGATGTTTACGCCAAACTGGAGAGCAGCCAACAAGACAATTACGACATCTTGAAGAAAGCGTTACTTGTGCGTTTTGAAATGAATGCGCGCAAATTTTTGCAACTGTTTCGCAACAGCAGAAAGGAGAATTCTGAAACTTTTCAGCAGTTCTCCTCTCGTCTAAAGGGATATTTGGCAAAGTGCCTTGAGCTCTCGCAGCTCTCCTCTACCTATGAAGGTCTTGAGGAATTTGTTATAACCGAACAAATAAAGAACACTTTGTCTGCTGATACCCGGAGATTTTTAGCTGAGCAGAGTGCAGAAAAGCTTGAAGACATCTTGGAAACGTCTGAGCGATATCACAATCCGCTGGCCGAACTACCGGCCACAAAACGTAAACCGACAGAAGAGAATTTTCGAAAGAATAATCTAGACCCATCTTCTCATGCTTCTAATCAGAATAACCACAGAGAAACTGGACCTCAAAACCCCCCTCCTGAAAAATCCAAGTTCTACAAAAACAAGTACCCCAACCACAGTAAATAATCTGTTCAACCCAACCGTCCTACATGGCAGCGGGGCCAGAAAGGACAAGGTGACAAAGGGAAAACCCCTGAGCACGGGACATATAATCAGACCGAGCACACCGAGCCTAAATGCATCGGATGCTTATTAACAGTCTCGCAAGGCGGAATTATTGACAGTGATTCCCAACCTGAGGGAGAGAGACCCTCTACGCGAGGTACTGTTATTTTGAACGGTTCTCAAACTTTTTGTTTATTTGACACGGAGCTTTCTTATGATTGCATTGTTGCCAGACACCTGGTTAAACCCGGTCAAGAGACAGGAGAGACCGTTGAACTTTGGGGAGTTCTTAAGAGTGAGGCACCTACAACGCTTCCCATCGCATTGGTGGAGATACACTCTGACTTTGTCAGAGGTGTGATCAAAGCGGCTGTTATGGATGACCCGATCTACCCAGTCATACTTGGCGGTAGATACGTGTTCATTGGGAAACCGGAAGAGCCGATTGTGGCAGCAGTAACTACAAGAGGGCAAACCAAGAAGGAACGGGAGCATGCGCCTAATTTGTTACCTATGGAACTTAAAGAAGCGCAACAAAAGGACCCTACCTTGGCACCCTGCTTTAGGAAACTGCCCATGGCTAAAGAACCCAGACAGCACGGGGACATTTTTTCGAAGGATGGCGTACTTTATCGCAGAACCGGCAAGCCTGACCAAGGTTACAACCAGCTCCTAGTACCGAAACAGTACAGAAGCCAAATCCTAGAAATGGGGCACTTTCTTCTCTTCAGCAGACATATGGGACAGAACGCCACAAACCTACGGATAACCACTCATTATTGGTGGCCAGGAGTAAATACTGATATTATCAGGTATGTCAAATCCTGTGCCCAGTGCCAACGTGTACCACCCAAGCAACGGACATCCCCAGTTTCCATGGGTGAAATGCCAATAATGGGAACACCATTCGAACGGGTTGTGATCGACATTTTAGGACCCCTAGAAAGGACTAAAAAAAGGAACAGGTTTATCCTGACCTTAGTCGACACATGCACTTATGGACAGAAGCTATCCGGCTAACATGCGCAGATGTCAAGCATGTCGCAGAAGCCCTAACGCAGATTTTCACTCGGTTGGGATTCCCGCAGCAAGTGTTGACGGATAACGGATCTCCATACCGAAACCTGTTGATGGATGAGATCGTGAAGATCTTGAGGAACCAACATATCTACATAAAGCCATATACTCCGACCGAAAATGGGCTCGTGGAACGTGTTAATGGAAACCTCAATATGATGCTAAGTAAACTGGCACAAGTGAAACCTGAAGATTGGGATCTTTGTATTCCTGCAGCTTTATTTAACTACAGGGAATCTCCTCATACTTCCACAGGTTTTCCGCCAGCAACGCTTTTATTCGGCAGACCCATTAAAAGCCCGCTTGAAGCCTTACTTCAGTCTCTGACAGACGAGAAGGTGGATGAAACAGTTGTCTCAGCAAGTAAATATGTGTCGGTTTTAAAGGAAAGGTTGAAACTAGGATGGGACCTAGCAACGACAAACTTTAAGCGAGCACGCGCAAAGCACGCTAACCGATACAGGAAAGTCGCGAAAGAGAGAGAATTACAAGCAAGAGAGAAAGTTTTGGTGTTACTCCCCACCGGGAACAACAAACTGAGGATCGGATGGCAAGGGCCGTTTACCGTCCTGAAAAAGATTTCTAAGGCTAACTACCAGATCTCTATTGAAGGACAGGAGAAGGTTTTCCATTTAAATCTGTTAAAGAGATACTTGGAAAGACCGGTGCCGACCTCCGAACAGCTCCTGACGATCGCCAAAATTGACGAAGATGACGATAGTGGCAGGGAAATTCCACTGCACACACACGAAATCTTTCAAAAATGTCAAAAGTGGCGACGCTCTTTCTAGCGCGCAAGGAAGACATTCCAGAGAAAGGGAACTTTGGTAGTAGACTTGAGTAGGAATTGAAGAGAGACGGAGGGGGGGAGATGAGAGGGAAAAGGACAGACACCCTGAAGCTACGGATATAGGAATTTTATTTCCATAACGTAGACATGGTGTGCTTTCATATCTGTTGCGGACAGTTTCGCTGAGTTTATAGTCTGTTAAATGTACCTGTTTAAATTTGGAGACATTATTTGTTAGATTCTTGATCAAAGGGGAGTTACTCATATTTTACTTGGGTTGAAGTCAACAGTGGTTGTTATCCCACTTGTCTTTTAACCAGGCGGTCTAAATTTAGAACCGATGTCTTGTTACCTGACCATATATGGCTTGAGTGGTCAGCTTTTCCTAGAATGTTTTCAAATCGCCCACCTGAGCCTAGCTCAGGGGTCTTGCGTCTCACGACGCATGCGCTAGTTTTGTGGCGCGTTAAGGAAGTCTGTTTGTTAGGGATTCGAGCTGTGGTTTTCCAGCGGTCAAGACGTTTTTGCGTCTTCGATCTGGCTTTATGCCTGGGGAAGGAAAGTCCTCTGTGTGACCAAGATGTCTAAAGATTATTTCTCCATGTTGTATTCTATGCGCCTAGGAGGCGAGTGTGTTTTGGTGTTTATTCTGAAGAGATGTCAAGGTAAATTATCCTTCATATCATATTCCTCTATTGCCAGAATTATGAATAACATTTGTTACCAGCTTAGTGACTTTTCCCTGGGCGGGAAAGAGTCCAATTGAGAGTACTAGAATCTGAGCTCACGAATTATGCTGACGTTGTATGTATCGGGTCTGTGAATGCCCGAAGTACTTTATATTCGTTGAATCCCGCTATTCCGGCTGTACAACTTTGGACAAGGTCGGACATACCTTGTTTTTCCAATGAATCATAGAGGACACTGTATTTAGGGGCCCGCCATATTTTGCGGCCTGCTGTATACCAGAAAATATACCTGAATTGCTGGTGTCAGAAGATAGTTGGTTTAAACTCATATATTTGAAGACCCGTTCTCAATGCGGGGTATTTTGGCTGTAACTGAAGAAAGAGAGACAGATTGAGGTCAGCATCATTTATGCACAGCTTACTGATGAACTGTTGATGCAAACTGTACTGAACTATTGTCATATTTACGATGTCCTGAGTTTTGTCAAATGACTATATATATTCTTGATGTCGGCGTCCCTTGTAATCGTACTGCATTAAAGTGTTGAAAACGTCAGAGGTGTTACCAAGCTCCATGACTTTCTACGTTGTGGTGCAAGAGTGTATTGTCCAGTAGATGACTGTCTTCCACGAACCTTTACACACCCATTCGCACTCTTTGATGTCTACTCACGCACCACTAATGTAACACATCAACGCTTTGAATTCAAGACATGAATATCATCATTATGGCGGCCAACCAGGGCCTACAATATTTATGATAGCCTGTGTGGCGTTTGTGTTACAACGAATACAGGACGTTACAACTATGGTGAACCGACCCTTTACATTTATGGTGAGCCAGCTTTATAGGACTATTGTCAAACACGTTTGCTTCATTGATTTCTTCCTCCTTTCCTTAAGAAGTTCTCTGTAACAGGCTATTTGGTGTTCTAGCCCACTATTTACTTTTGAACTTCTGTCGAAATTCGGATCCACCCTGTCCCAGTAAGCAATTGCGTCCTCTACTTATTGGTTTTTTTTAACTTTGTCACTACACGTAGGTCCAATTATGAATATACTTAAAGCACAAAAATAAGTAGTATAGTGCCTAAACTCAAAAAGTACAGTATGAAAACTGAACACGTGTCTTGTAATCACGATTTGAACACTGCCATTATACTGTTATCACAAAAATAACTATGAACTGTTTACAGTATAATCACAAATGTAATATTGTATGAATTGATTGGTTATTTTAATTGAATATAATTAAAGCACAAAAATAAGTAGTATTAATATGTTTAATCACAAACATAAGAGATTCAATGCGGACAACTTCAAAAAACAGTGCGCACCGAACGACTTCTGTTCAAAGACTGAACGACGTCAGAAACAAGGGGACACGCGGTTGTGACGAAATGCAATGAAAGAGTGAAGCGAGCGACGAAATTTGGAAACGTGGTTATAATTGAAAACCGACGAAAGAGCGAAGCGACGAAACTCGAAGCCACGAAAGTCGAGGTAATCCTGTACCACTAAACACTTCTTACTTAAATGCAACAAATACGACCAACACAGACAAAATATAAATAACTATTGTAATAGCTGCACAATAGAACTTAATCTAGAAAATCTAATGGGCACCAAGCCCCCACTAGCAAATAGTTAGTAAAACATTATATCACATAAACAAAAGCAACAATCTAAAAGACGACAGGAGGAAAGACCCCCTCCCCCCCCCCCACACACACACACACAAAACAAATAAATACCTATATATATATATATATATATATATATATATATATATATATATATATATATATATATATATATATATATATATATATATATATATATATGGGTCAAACTGTGTGTTCTTGGTAATCTCTTGCGTTTCTCATAATATTCTCGGCATAAATGTTAAATCGGCCGGCGTGATGCTGACCACATCACCCCTAGTGTGCCGATGGTCAAGAAAATATGGGTCTAACACCATATTCTTAATATGCCTCAATGGGCGTGTAACGGGATCCCTTTTTCCCTCTTTTAAATGTTAAATAGGTAACGGGAAAGGGTACACCCTTGTCTTACTCCATTTAACATCGGCGGGTACCATATCCTAGAAATCTGATATTCTGACGACACAGTCCTCCTATCGACCAACCCAGAAGGACTTGATCAATTAATTATGTCAACCAAAAACACAACGAGGCTCAGAATGTATACATAAACACCAAGAAGACCAAAGTATTGACAGCAGACAAAGTCAAGATCAAACCAGATATTGAAATTGCTAACGAAGAACTGGATGGTGTTAATGAATTCGAATACTTAGGATCAATCATCAACAGTGCTGGCGACTGCGCAGTAGAAGTTAAAAGAAGACTTGCTATTGCTTCACATAAACTAATACAAATGAAAATCCTATGGCAAGGCACAAGCGAAGAAACAAAGTTACAACTGATCAGAGCATGTATATTCCCAGTAGCAACATACGGCTGCGAGATATGGACACCCACTAAAAACAGTTGCAAGAAAGATTACATCATTGGAAATGAAATGCTACAGAAGGATGTTGAGAATACTCTGGACAGAAAAAAAGACCAACAGAGAACTACTGCACTTACTAAATGTGGAGGACAATTGGTCCTAAATACAATCGCAATAAGGAAGCTGAAATTTTTCGGTCATATAAAAAAAGATAATAGTCTGGAAAAATTAGTAATGGAAGGCATGGTCTCTGGAGAAATGGAAAGGGGACGACCTAGACGACGGTAGATCCAGGACATCGCAGAGAGTCTGAACTTGTCTTTGGCTGATGCAGGTCGACTTGCCCACTGTGGTAATATGAGAGGTTATTGGTGTTACTCAACTAAGTGTAAACAGAGTGAGGTCTAGCTGTGTAAGTCCCTGAGTCTAATTGTTGATGATGTTGTATTCTCAGGGTACCTATCCGCTACCTCTCTGAGATCTCACTCTGGGAAATATTTTCTGGGTATGTTATAGGGCTACGTGTCTAGAGTAATGTAGGTATAGGGATGTGTCAATAAAACAAACACAACTGTAACTCAATATAATTGAATTAAGTAAGACTGTGTGTAAATTTATATATTTATATTACAATTTTTAATATTCCTGAACCTCAATTTTCTGGAACAGGAATTTTCAACTCAAAAAAAAAGAAATGTTTCTTTATTTACAAGTTTTAAATAAATAGGGTGGACATCCTGTCCATAAACTGATGTCTAAAATATCAATAGGTTTGTACTCCCTACTGGAATATGTTAACACTGGATAAGCATTCTGTCAATGATTTGAGGGTTTGTGTGTTTCATCATGCCCCCTTTTAATTTCTTATATTTGGGTGGAATGATAAGGATGAGTCCTCAAGTGCCAATTTTAATGGACTTATCTTAAAATCCTGTCTGTGGTGTTGGCTTGAGAATTTTCAAGAACAACAAGTATTTCAGAGTTCCCCTGGATGCTGATGTGGCCGGAAGCTTGCAGTTATATAAGACGCTCTCTCTGTGCCCACAGGTTCTGAATTTCGAGGGGTTATGTCACTTTTCAATTTGGCAATTCAACCCGCAAGTAAAGAATAAATCACACAATCACAAGATTGACTGGCGGTTATTGGTTCAAGTTCAGATCGCTATCGTCCAGACGGCAAATGCATTCATCATCAATGCTTTGCATCTGCTCTCAATCTGTCTGTGTTTTAGTTTTTTTTCAAATGGCCCACTATGCCGGCAGATTGTTAATTTTATCGCCTAATCCTAAACTACAATTAACCAATCAGAAACGCGTTAAGAAAATTTAACTTTTCAGAAGGCTATCAAATTGAGCAGTTCAGAACTGTGTTTGTTCGTTTGTCTCAATTTTATTTATACAATATCTTTGTTATTAATGGGTCGATTTTTAATATTGAAAGTGATTATTAAACAGACAACTGTCCTCTATCTTCCTATATAGGTTTCTTTTAATTATTTGTCCCCGTTTTCATATGTGTAATTTTTAAGTAATTATTTGCTCCTTTCACTGAACCAAAATATTAGTAAAATAAATGTTTCTAAGGCCAGATAATTTATTATAAGGGAAATTCTTATGGTATTATATTTAACAATATTAACGCTACAATTAAAGACAACCCTTTTATTTAAACTCTCTTTATTTATAAAGAAATACATTATCTACGTTTTTCCAAACACACCGATTAGGCTTGCTTTCCATTTTAAACAGCCTCTGCTCTCCCCTATAAAACGAGGTAACAATTTGGTTAGTTGCCAAACTTTACGAAGTTCGTTCATAAATATTTGGGAAGGGTGGAGCGTGTGTGTGTGTTTGGGGGTGGGACTTTTACGCTTGGTGTTAGAAAATTCAAATCTTTATTTAAATGTTGGCGGTTTAATTTGACGATGGCCTTGAGACAAATTTCAAATGCTGTAGTTATTAATAAATTTTAAGAGTACGTTAGTTAATTTTCTAGCGGTTGAGTTGCCGTGGCCTTCAGACCAAGGTCAAACATGGAAATTATTTATAGCTTTTTAACGGGGTAGTTGAAAATTCAAATTATTTTTCTCCAATTTTTAGCGGTTGGTTTGACCTTGCCCTTGACAAATTTCAAACATAGTAGTAGTGGGTTATAGGTTGTAAATTTACGTTAACTAGATTTTTGAATCGGGGAAATTTGAGCGCGGTGTCACACAGAGTACTTTACTACATATCTCCCCTGTTAAAAAAGCCTGCACCACTAGTGCAGCTTTATGATCTGTGTTACAATCTCGATCAAATTGACTTTTCTAAACTTTTATGGATTCCTGGTTTGCTGCAGGTGGGTGCCTACTCAAGAAATCTGCCCCAACGTTCTGCGATCCAGGAATGTACTCAATGGTAAACGAGTAAGGTTGAATGAGGAGTGACCACCTTAACAATCTTGCATTACCATGTTTTGCCTGAGCCAGAAAAACCAGGTGCTGATGGTCGCTTTGGACCGCGAAATGTCTACCATACAGATAGATCTGGAATTTCTTTATCGCCCAGACCAAAGCCAAACATTCTTTTTCTACGGTTGAGTAGTTTTGTTCCGCTCTATTTAATTTGCGACTGCCGTAAGCAACTGGGTTCAATTCCCTATCTGGTGAAGAAGACCTTTGTAACAATGTGACCCCTAATCCCACATTACTAGCGTCCGTTCTTACCACGAATTCGTGACTCAAATCAGGTAATTTCAATATAGGCTTACTGGTGAGTTTTTGCTTTAACTCATTGTATGCCAACTCGCATTCTGCTGACCATTCCATTTTATCTGGTTTTCCTTTACGAGTTACATCCGTCAAAGGAGCACACACAGAGTTAAAATGTTTAATATACTTTTGGTAAAACCCACAAAGTGAGACGAAAGATCTCACATCCTTCTTAGTCTGGGGTCTGGGTGCTCTCTGCAATTTCTCCAGGTTCTTAGGATCAGGGGTCATGCTACCCTGATGTACAGTATGTCCCAAGAATTCCAATTCCTTACATCCAATACAACATTTTGTTGGTCTAGCAGTTAAGTTAGCCTCTCTGAGTCTATCAAATAGAATATTCAAAGAGTCAACGTGTTCCTCAAAGGTTTCAGTAGCGATGAGGATATCATTCAGACTGCAACAACTGGAGAGGAATTACCCTCCTCTCAGTTCCCAGCAAAATACTAGGCAGGATAATCATCCAGAGAATTTCAAAAGCAGTTGACCATAACCTGAGGAAAGAACAAGCGGGCTTCAGAAAGAACAGAAGATGTGCAGATCATATATTTGCCCTCAGGAACATTATAGAGCAGTGCTCAGAATGGCAGAGACAGCTGTACATTAACTTTGTTGAATTTGAAAAGGCTTTCGACAGCATACACAGGGACAGCCTATGGAAAATTCTGAGGGCTTATGGAATTCCCAGCCGCATTGTTTCCATTATAAAAAGCCTCTATTCTAACTTTACGTGCAGTGTTGGATCGAGTAATGTAACTTTCGAAGTGAAAACAGGAGTACGACAGGGATGCCCATTATCAACAACATTATTTTTGACAGTCATAGATTGGGTGATGCGCCAGACAACAGAGGGCAGTCCAAGAGGAATTAAATGGACAACGTTTTCTACACTGGAAGATTTGGAATATGCAGATGACATTGCACTGCTCGCGCATTCACACCAACACATTCAAGACAAAACTGATAGACTGAATAAGTATGGCCAGCAGGTTGGCCTGAACATCAATCTGAAGAAGACAGAGGTCATGACACTAAATGTGGGCAATCCTGAGCCAATAACAGTAAGGAACCAGAAGTTAGAACAGACAGACACATTTACTTACCTAGGAAGCATAGTAACACCTGACGGCGGAACAAGCAAGGACATTAACAACAGAATGAATAAAGCGAGAACAGCCTTTGCTATTCTCAACAACATTCGGAAGTCTTCCCAGTACAGCACAAACACCAAATTAAGACTGTATGAGAGCTGCGTACTTTCTGTGCTTCTCTATGGTGTGGAATGTTGGAGAGTAACAGAGAAGGAAATGTCGAAACTGTCCTCCTTCCACACAATCTGCCTAAGGAAAATTCTCCGAATCTTTTGGCCAAACACCATCAGCAACCAAGAACTACTTATTCGGAGTAACCAGGAGGACATGCACACCATCATAGCTGGCAGACGCTGGAGTTGTGTTGGCCATGTCCTCAGAAGGGACCCTGATACCATCGCAAGAACAGCTATGCTATGGACCCCCGAGGGAAAGCGAAAGAGAGGCCGACCAAAAACAATTTGGCGGAGAACTGTGGAAGCTGAGATGCAAAGAATGAACCACAGTTGGGGCACTGTACGAAGGATGGCCGCCGACCGAGCAAAGTGGAATCAATTTGTTGCTGCCCTACAAGACGCCACCAGGCGTGATGGCCGCTGACTGCTTTGACGGTTGGCGGTTATGGATCAAAGAAGAAGAAGTGTGTAAATTTATATATTTATATTACAATTTTTAATATTCCTGAACCTCAATTTTCTGGAACAGGAATTTTCAACTCAAAAAAAAAAGAACTGTTTCTTTATTTACAAGTTTTAAATAAATAGGGTAGACATCCTGTCCATAAACTGATAAGTCTAAAATATCAATAGGTTTGTACTCCCTACTGGAATATGTTAACACTGGATAAGAATTCTGTCAATGATTTGAGGGTTTGTGTGTTTCATCATGCTCCCCTTTAATTTCTTGTATTTGGGTGGAATGATAAGGATGAGTTCTCAAGTGCCAATTTTAATGGACTTATCTTAAAAGCCTGTCTGTGGTGGTGGCTTGAGAATCTTCAAGAACAACAAGTATTTCAGAGTTCCCCTGGATGCTGATGAGGCCGGAAGCTTGTAGTTATATAAGAAGCTCTCTCTGTGCCCACAGGTTCTGAATTTCCAGGGGTTATGTCACTTTTCAATTTTGCAATTTATTCCGCAAGTAAAGAATAAATCACACAATCACAAGATTGACTGGCGGTTAATGGTTCAAGTTCAGACCGCTATCGTCCAGACGGTAAAGGCATTCAACATTAATGCTTTGCATCTGCTCTCAATCTGTCTGTGTTTTAGTTTTTTCTTCTCAAATGGCCCACTATGCCGGCAGATTGATAATTTTATCGCCCCATCCTAAACTACAATTAACCAATCAGAAACGCGTTAAGAAAATTTAATTTTTCAGAAGGCTATCAAATTGAGCAGTTCAGAACTGTGTTTGTTCGTTTGTCTCAATTTTATTTATACAATATCTTTGTTATTAATGGGTCAATTTTTAAAATTGAAAGTGATTATTAAACAGACAACTGTCCTCTATCTTCCTATATAGGTTTCTTTTAATTATTTGTCCCCGTTTTCATATGTGTAGTTTTTAAGTAATTATTTGCTTCTTTCACTGAACCAAAATATTAGTAAAATAAATGTTTCTAAGGCCAAATAATTTATTATAAGTGAAATTCTTATGGTATTATATTTAACAATATTAGCACTACAATTCAAGACATCCCTTTTATTTAAACTCTCGTTATTTATAAAGAAATACATTATCTAAGTTTTTCCAAACACACCGATTAGGCTTGCTTTCCATTTTAAACAGCCTCTGCTCTCCCCTATAAAACGAGGTAACAATTTGGTTAGTTGCCAAACTTTACGACGTTCGTTCATAAATATTTGGGAAGGGTGGAGCGTGTGTGTGTGTTTGGGGTGGGACTTTTACGCTTGGTGTTAGAAAATTCAAATCTTTATTTAAATGTTGGCGGTTTGATTTGACGATGGCCTTGAGACAAATTTTAAATGCTGTAGTTATTAATAGATTTTAAGAGTACGTTAGTTAATTTTCTAGCGGTTGATTTGCCGTGGCCTTCAGACCAAGGTCAAACATGGAAATTATTTATAGCTTTTCAACGGGGTAGTAGAAAATTCAAATTATTTTGTCCAATTTTTAGCGGTTGGTTTGACCTTGCCCTTGACAAATTACAAACATAGTAGTAGTGGGTTATAGGTTGTAAATTTACGTTAACAAGATTTTTGAATCGGGGAAATTTGAGCGGGGGTTCACACAGAGTACTTTACTACATATCTCCCCTGTTAAAAAAGCCTGCACCACTAGTGCAGCTTTATGACCTGTGTTACAATCTCGATCAAATTGACTTCTCTAGGCCTTTATGGATTCCTAGTTTCCTGCAGGTGGGTGCCTACTCAAGAAATCTGCCCCAACGTTCTGCGATACAGGAATATACTCAATGGTAAACGAGTAAGGTTGAATGAGGAGTGACCACCTTAACAATCTTGCATTACCATGTTTTGCCTGAGCCAGAAAAACCAGGGGCTGATGGTCGCTTTGGACCACGAAATGTCTACCATACAGATAGATCTGGAATTTCTTTATCGCCCAGACCAAAGCCAAACATTCTTTTCCTACGGTTGAGTAGTTTTGTTCCGCTCTATTTAATTTGCGACTGCCGTAAGCAACTGGGTTCAATTCCCCATCTGATGAAGAGGACCTTTGTAACAATGTGGCCCAAATCCCACATTACTAGCGTCCGTTCTTACCACGAAGTCATGACTCAAATCAGGTAATTTCAATATAGGCTTACTGGTGAGTTTTTGCTTTAACTCATTGTATACCAACTCGCATTCTGCTGACCATTCTATTTTATCTGGTTTTCCTTTACAAGTTACATCCGTCAAAGGAGCACACACAGAGTTAAAATGTTTAATATACTTTTGGTAAAACCCACAAAGTGAGACGAAAGATCTCACATCCTTCTTAGTCTGGGGTCTGGGTGCTCTCTGCAATTTCTCCAGGTTCTTAGGATCAGGGGTCATGCTACCCTGATGTACAGTATTTTCCAAGAATTCCAATTCCTTACATCCAATACAACATTTTGTTAGTCTAGCAGTTAAGTTAGCCTCTCTGAGTCTATCAAATAACATTCAAAGAGTCAACGTGTTCCTCAAAGGTTTCCGTAGCGATGAGGATATCATCCATGAGATTTGTAATACATGGGTTTTTCAGGGGATCCAATAGTTTTCTCATCATTCTGGAAAACACGCTCGGAGCATTCTTCAATCCAAACGGCAGCATGTTGAACTCATAGTGCCCTTCCGAGGTGCTAAAAGCCAGATAAGGTCGAATCTCAGGCTTCACTGGAATCTGGTAATATCCCTTGCTGAGATCTACCCTGGAAAAGTATTTTGCCTTATTCAACCTGGCAAACAGTTGGTTAGTATCAGGTAATGGATCCACCTGACCTTCTGTGACAGCATTCAGTTTCCTGTAATCTATGCACAGTCTATGTTCCCCAGAGGGTTTCCTCAACAATACCACACTGGAGCTATAAGGAGATTCATTATGAGAAATAATCCCTTCTTGTAACAAATAATCTATCTCCTCTTTTAAAGCTTTTTCTTTTGCAAATGGGATAGGATAGGCTATCATACAGATGGGTGTTGGGTCTAGTAATTTTATATCATATTCCAACAAGTTAGTGAGCCCCGGTCTGTCCGTCAACACGTCTGTATGATTTTCCAGAACCTTTTGAATCTTCTCCCTCTGCCCTTTTGTCAGATGGGTACTGATCTTTACCTGTGCAAGAGTTTCACAGGGTTTCAGGGGTATTCGTAAGAGGTGAGAGGTTCATTCTTCATCTCAGTGGCTATGGCCAAGGTCATTAAATGTGCCCCTTCCAGGTTTCCTCTATCATGATATTTCTTAAGAAGGTTCACGTGATAGACTTTTTCCTTTCCTTTCGTGTCTATTTTGTAGTTAGTTCTAGATACCTTTTCTAAAACTGTGCATGGACCTTGCCATCCATTCTGAAGTTTGTTTCTGCTGCCGGGTAATAGAAGAAGCACCTTCTCCCCCACCGCAAGCTCCATATCCTTCGCTTTCTTATTATAATATGCAGCATGTTTCTTCCTGGCTTGTCTTAGGTTATCATTTGCCAATTTCCAGCCAGTTTTTAAGAGAGTGGTCAGCTCGTTAACATACTGATATGATGAGGTTACAGTCTCTTCTGCCTTCTGGTCTGTCCACGTCCTCAATAAGGCTTCCAATGGACCTTTAATTGGCCGGCCGAATAACAACGTTGCCGGTGCCATTCGTGTATTGCTCATGTAATTGGAAGTATTGTGGTGGTGACATTTCTCAATTTAATCTGCTATCACACACCAACAGTCCGCTACCAATTTTTCTACGGGGTTTTTCCCGGAGTTTCAGTTTCAAATTGAGGGGACTTCCCTCTCTTCTATTTTCGTCCAGTTCCCGAATTTCCGACCAAGGGATTATCGGGTGGGACTGGGTTGAGGTCACTTTTTGTACCATACGCATAGTGGCCATTCTAACTAGTTTATGTGAAGACTGTGTGTGAAAAGGGGTTTTCCTATCCACCGTGTCTACATTATCATGTTTATTTTTCCTTTTATTTTCAGGCCTGTTTTCACCGTAGTGCTTTCGTAGGTCCTGATGATTTTCCCAACGTGTGGGCTTTCTCTTGTTACATTGATCACAGGCCTCCACAAATTCTGCAATGTCTGCAGCTACGCCTGGCCAATAGAATCTCACAGACACTCTTTGACTGGTAGTACCAATTTTCTCATGTCTACCGTCTGATACAACATGTGATCTTTTCATCGCCATTTCCCTATATGAAGTTGGAAGTACTAGCTGTCCATGACCATTTGATCCAGTTCCAGCCTTCCTATACATTAACTTGTTCTTCATATAAAAATCTCCTTTGTTTAGAGGGGTATGGCTTTTAAGGAATTTTCTGAAACACGGCTTTAATGACTTATCCTCAGCCTGTGCCTTCCTCATCTCCTCTGGATGAGTATTTATTGGGTTTTCTTCCTCCTCCCTTGACTGTGACCTGGTCTGTACTGTTGCCATAATCACTGGTCTTTTGGGATTTCCCAAAACACATATCTATACCCCAATATCAGAGGGTAGATTGGTTCGTTTATCATTGCTGCTCTAATCACTCCTTCCACATAGCGAGTTTTTACATTTATTCTTGCAATGGGAAGTGTCATGGTTGCTACATTCTTGGTTGCCCCTTGTATCTCCACTGTTTCTGTGGTATATTGATCTGGGTGCACCAGGTGAGAACTCACGACTGAGTCAAAATCCAATCCAGTATCATAAAGGCACTTAATAGTGGCCCCATTGCATACTACGTCTTCACATACAGGGGGATGATAAGGTTCCTGCTGTCCAGTAAGCTTTTCCTTCAGTCCCTTGTTTCCGGTTTTAAGGCATGCAGCGTGGAACGGAGGGTTATTTTTCTTCCTACAGTCTTTTGTATAATGGTTATTTAACCTCCAAATTTTACAATATTTTCCTTCTGGTCTGTAGGGTTTCCTTTCATTTACATGCGGGTTTCTGTCTCTAGGGTCAAATCTTGGCCTGTCATAGTTGGGTTTAAATCTATTACCTTGATCTCTACTTTCAAATTTATTCTGGTTCTGTGGGGCTTTATTACTTTCTACTTGTTTCCTTTTTGCTCCAGCTACTTCTGACTGGGCTGCCTGATATCTCTCAGAAACATTTAGAACCTCACCCAACCTCTCTGCACCTTGTTCCATGAGAAATTTTCTCAGGTCTGGAGCCGTGGACTCTCTCAGTTGCTCTATCATAATCATTTCCTTCAAATCTTGGGTTTTCCACAGAGCAGTCCATTTCTCCAAATAGATTTCCAATCTGGCAGAGAATTGGTGGTAGGTCTCCCCAGACAGTAGCTTAGCAGTTCTAAATTTCTTCCTGTAAAATTCCTCATTCTTCTCATACCTAATTAATAGAGCCTGTTTTAAAATGTCATAATCTTCTTGATCCTCTCTGCTCAACTTTGAGAAAACCTCATAAGATGTTCCCCTAAGCCCTTGGGATAATTTTAAACTCCCTTTCTCCTTTTCTAACCCATAATTAGTAGCTAATCTTTCAAATCTGTTTAAGAATGACTAAATGTCATCCTCTTTCTCCACAAAAGGATCTAAATGGAAGTTCATGGCTAAATTGGAGGCCCCTGACTGGTAGTAGTATCAGAGGTAGATGGGCTGGTACCATTTTCTGGAACATTGCCTTGAAGTTCCAGTTTTCTTAGTCGAAATTCATGTTCCCTTTGCAATCTTTTGTCTTCTTTCTCAGCCTCCAATTTCTTTTCCTCTAACTGTAACCTTTTGATTTCAGCCTCCCTATCAGCCTCCAATTTCTTAGCCTCCCTATCAGCTTCTATTTGTAATATTTTCTCTTCCCTATCAGCTTCTAATTGTAATCTTTTTTCCTCTGCTAATCTCCTATCTTCCCTCTCAATAAAGTTGTTACATTCTGAGGTTACATACTGAAACAAAACTTGCCCCTCCATACCCATTTCTTTTGCCGTCTGCACAGCAGCAGATCTGAACTTGGCCAAGTCTGCCATCTTTTCTCTTATTCAAAATTTATGAATGTTACAAAATAAACTTCTAAATATGACTAAAGTTGTTAACTATAGGCACTGACAACTCACCCAATTTCCACAACTGATTAATTTTAATAATTTTTATGACAATGAGGATACCCTGGTCTATGGTGGTAATATACTAATCCCGACAAGCCCCCAATATCTGGTAATAAGAGAGGTTATTGGTGTTACTCAACTAAGTGTAAACAGAGTGAGGTCAAGCTGTGTAAGTCCCTGAGTCTAATTGTTGATGATGTTGTATTCTCAGGGTACCTATCCGCTACCTCTCTGAGATCTCACTCTGGGAAATATGTTCTGTGTATGTTATATGGCTACGTGTCTAGGGTAATGTAGGTATAGTGATGTTTCAATAAAACAAACACAACTGTAACTCAATATAATTGAATTAAGTAAGACTGTGTGTAAATTTATATATTTATATTACAATTTTTAATATTCCTGAACCTCAAGTTTCTGGAACAGGAATTTTCAACTCAAAGAAAAAGAAATGTTTCTTTATTTACAAGTTTTAAATAAATAGGGTGGACATCCTGTCCATAAACTGATAAGTCTAAAATATCAATAGGTTTGTACTCCCTACTGGAATATGTTAACACTGGATAAGAATTATGTCAATGATTTGAGGGTTTGTGTGTATCATCATGCCCCTCTTTAATTTCTTGTATTTGGGTGGAATGATAAGGATGAGTCATCAATTGCCAATTTTAATGGACTTATCTTAAAAGCCTGTCTGTGGTGGTGGCTTGAGAATCTTCGAGAACAACAATTATTTCAGAGTTCCCCTGGATGCTAATGTGGCCGGAAGCTTGCAGTTATATATGAAGCTCTCTCTGTGCCCACAGGTTCTGAATTTCCAGGGGTTATGTCACTTTTCAATTTTGCAATTTATTCCGCAAGTAAAGAATAAATCACACAATCACAAGATTGAATGGCGGTTAATGGTTCAAGTTCAGACCGCTATCGTCCAGACGGTAAAGGCATTCAACATCAATGCTTTGCTTCTGCTCTCAATCTGTCTGTGTTTTAGTTTTTTTTTTCCAAATGGCCCACTATGCCGGCAGATTGTTAATTTTATCGCCCCATCCTAAACTACAATTAACCAATCAGAAACGCGTTAAGAAAATTTAACTTTTCAGAAGGCTATCAAATTGAGCAGTTCACAAGTGTGTTTGTTCGTCTGTCTCAATTTTATTTATACAATATCTTTGTTATTAATGGGTCGATTTTTAATATTGAAAGTGATTATTAAACAGACAAATGTCCTCTATCTTCCTATATTGGTTTCTTTTAATTATTTGTCCCCGTTTTCATATGTGTAATTTTTAAGTAATTATTTGCTTCTTTCACTGAACCAAAATATTAGTAAAATAAATGTTTCTAAGGCCAAATAATTTATTATAAGGGAAATTCTTATGGTATTATATTTAATAATATTAACGCTACAATTTAAGACGTCCCTTTTATTTAAACTCTCTTTATTTATAAAGAAATACATTATCTAAGTTTTTCCAAACACACCGATTAGGCTTGCTTTCCATTTTAAACAACCTCCGCTCTCCTCTATAAAACGAGGTAACAATTTGGTTAGTTGCCAAACTTTACGGCGTTCGTTCATAAATATTTGGGAAGGGTGGAGCGTGTGTGTGTGTGTTTGGGGTTGGGACCTTTACGCTTGGTGTTAGAAAATTCAAATCTTTATTTAAATGTTGGCGGTTTGATTTGACGATGGCCTTGAGACAAATTTCAAATGCTGTAGTTATTAATAGATTTTAAGAGTACGTTAGTTAATTTTCTAGCGGTTGATTTGCCGTGGCCTTCAGACCAAGGTCAAACATGGAAATTATTTACAGCTTTTTAACGGGGTAGTAGAAAATTCAAATTATTTTGTCCAATTTTTAGCGGTACGTTTGACTATGCCCTTGACAAATTTCAAACATAGTAGTAGTGGGTTATAGGTTGTACATTTACGTTAACTAGATTTTGAATCGGGGAAATTTGTGCGGGGTGTCACACAGAGTACTTTACTACACCCACAATCGTGATGCGTTCAGAGCAGCTGTAACGTTCTGGAGAAGATACGTCTCATGATGAGATGTCGATGTTTAAATAACACAATCTATTGCTAGCAAGAAAAGAAATGGAGACAAGAGGCATCCCTGTCTTACTCCCGTTCTAATCCTAAACGGTTCTGTAAGTTGCCCTTCAATAAGAACTCTGCATGCCATGTCCTCATAGGTCTTCCTTATTAAGTTAATGATCTTCATATAATCATTAACTTAATAGATTGGGAAAAAATCTGTAATATTTACAGAACTACAGATGAGCTGACCGGGAAAGTTTTGTAATGTTGACAGAACTACATGCTCGCTAACTGGGACATATTTGTAATACTGACAGAACTACGGATGGGCTAGAGCAGACTTACAACGCTGTCACTTCGGTTTTTTTTTAGATTATTAATATATGTCATAGCGGTATGAGAATGATTGTTGAAACCATTAACTAAGACAATAAATAGGTTGACAACAAATACGCTGTCAAGTAAGCATAAACTGCTCATTAAACACCATCTCCAACAACTGACTACAGCGATTACAGTTATATAACTACGGGTAGAAAAAGAAAGCAGACAATCGACCAACAACGAACAAAAACCGTAGAACAATAGAGACAGTTAATCACTGACATATCAATTAAAACAACACAGTGAAACAATAAACAATAAAAGAAATACTTACTTATTGCAATTTTAGACACCATTTCATATCAACATTGGCAAAGTCATAAATCAGCTGGAGTTAAGGAAGACCACACTATCGGTAGACACAAAAATAATCGAAAAACACACATTGATCTTCATTTCATCTAGTAGCACTTTTAACGACACGTCGGTACACTAGCAATAATAGATATAGAGGTAAAATCATTACACTTAGAAAACATTAATAAATAAGTATATGGATTGAATAAATAGCAACACTTGAATACACGTACGTCGTGACGGCCAGGCAACCAGCTATATACATCTGATATGTCACGAAAATCTACCGGTTTATGGCTAATAAATGTCCCTCCCCCTCCCCCTCCTCCCCCGCCGCGTCGGCGTCTGTGGCCTAATGGATATGAACGCAGTTTCATAATCCAGATATACCAGGTTCGACACCTGTTGCAGGTGGTTTGGTAGCAGATCGCTTTGTGTGGATTTTTAACAATGGTATAAGCGCCGTACCGTTCAGAAAGCAATGGCAAACTACTGAATGAAAAATTTCCCTCCCCCCCCCGCTAAATTACAAAAACTGACAGAGATAACTGTCCAGCGGACAAAATGTTATACAAATGTACACAGTATACCCCACTTCTAACCGAGAGATCCCACCTTTTGTCAGGTTTTGACGGGAGGTCGAATCTCGGACATAAGTGAAACAAACAAAAAAACACTTAACCTTGTGATACTTTAACTCTATGACTCCGTAATTATTTTCCACCCTGCGCCGTAAATATTTTTTGAAGAATTCTAAACAGTGAAGTGAACTATCTTTTAGTGTAAATTGTATGTTAATATTGTATGTGTAGGGCCTACATATTATATACCAAACTGTAGTGAAATAGATGGAGAATTGTAATATACAGTGTCTTTTGTAGTATTAGCATTAGTACGTTTGGGATACAACATTTTGTATGTTAAATTGAAAAAAAACACTAAATAGTTAACTGTAGGATACGAGCTTACCGAAGACAACTTACTGTTGCAGATAATAAAAGAGATGAAGAAGTTAGGGGAATGTATCTTATTTACTTTCGAAGGGAAACAATTTTCCTATACAAAAAATATTAAATTAAAGAACAGGTTTTCGTTACTTATTTAGTTTTATCAATTCATTTTACAAAATTATATACGGTATAAAATATTCTTTTATATTTATTAGTACATTTATTCAATTATCAAACCTTTTTTTTTTTTGTTTTTCGTGTTTAGAATAAAAACATCTTTAAATATTATGAGTATGATGCACATGTTAAAGTAATGAGCACATATGTGCTCTGCGACTTTCAATGTCAATATAATTAACTCTTTGATTTTGCAGTGTCGCAGATGCGCACACTAAAATGTTTCATCGGCGCCAAATAGCGCACTTCGATAATCTTGTAATCACATTTTCTTACTTGGTGGTTTCTGTTCTACCCTGGTGGCCGAAGTGGTTAAGAGGTATGGTTGCCAGTACAAGCAATGTTTTTGTCAGAACCACTAGGTACTAATGATGTCATAACCCCCCCCCCCCCCCCCCCCCCCCTTGTATAACTCAATGGTGTCCTCCCAGCGAACTCTGGGTCCTCCTGGAGATCTGGATCCATATGTGTCATGGAAGATTTTTTCTCCAATTCTGCAGACGTGGCCAAACCATCGTAACCTGGAATGTTCAACTCGGGCCTGAACAAACTGTATTACAAAACATCCCAGAAAGTGGGTCTCCGACCAGCGCTGTTATAGATACGCAGAGTCATAAATAAGACAAAGGAAGAGAAGCAGCGGTTACAGAAAAACATATTCGTAATGAAGTTTTTGTTTTTGGATGTACGACAACTTGTTTTAGTGACTTTCGTAATTTACTGGTGAGTCCTCCAAACACCAAGAGATGTTTGACTGGCCAGCGACTACATTCATTGCTTCTAAGATACTGTGTTGTTCCAACTAGGATAAGTTGAATCTTGACTTACATGATTTAGAAAGTAACCTATATTCATTACGGTGACGGTGTTGCATACAAGCAGATTATTTGTTTCTCTCCAACTGTGGGAATGGTCTACTTAACTCTACAAACTCCACTCCAGAAAGTCACTCTTAATATAATTAATCGACGTCATAATTAATAGCATGGACTTACGTACCGGAAAGATGGGATTTTACGTCCAAGTAGAGTAGGGTTCCCAGCCTGGGGTAAGCCTACCACATGGGGATACGCCAAGCATCTCACAGAGTTGCGCAGGATATTTGGTAAATAGCTACGAAGCAAGCCAAACGTCTGGAAATGTAGGTAATTTGCATCATATAAATTATTTCTCTCTTCTTACTTACATAATCATTTTTTTCAGTGCCAATATGGATTCAACATTAGCAGCAGATGAACGCGCACAGATTGTTCTCATGTACACAAGACAGGGATATTCACAAAGAGAAGTAGCTGCCAAATTTTCTATGAATCCAGACGTTTGGGCCACACTGTATATAATCCAAATGAAATATTCCAACAGTAGTAGTGTTAGTAAGAAATAAAGTTGTGGAATGAAGAGCGAACGACCAGTTCTTAATCTAATCCGAAGCAAGAAAGAAGACAAATAAATTGAAGTCTGAAAATGTTATGGGGTTGTCTCTTTCAGAAACTGTACCAAAAATAAAACTGTTGGTTGACAAGACAAAGAATCAAGTGTATAACTAATTCGTATGAATGCACTCTGATAAACACAAACATGAAAATTTATTTTACAAAAAAATGTTGTTACAAGGTATGTACCAAATAATGTTTTCTTAATGTCACATTAATTAACCTATTTGTGACATTAGTTCTGTTTATTCGTTCCATTTTTTCTGCCCATCATCACATAGTTAAATAAATTCTCCACTATATGACCTAGAATATAGTCAACATTATGGCATCTTGGACACCCAAAAGTTAATTATCCCCACATTACTAATTTTCCTAATGAAAGTTTGTAACCAGTGAAACAATGGTGCCACGTTTTTGGGAAAATACGGAAACGGCACACTAAACACTGTGACACGTAAATTCAACACTCTCTTAAAGATCACGTATACCTTTCTCTTCATTATTTTCATGGTGCATTGTTGACTTTTGTCACGGAATTGCCTCTCCTGCTTTGCAGTAGTGGTCCAATAGTGGCCAAAACTCAAGAGTATCTAATATGGGTTTTCAAATGTGTCTACCGTCGCACAAGATTACTCTTGGCAGAGTTATAGATAGAAGGATAAAGATGCTTCTATCTCATCATCATCATAACCCTCCACTCCCTAAGGAGCATAGGCCTTCAACAAACACATGCCAAGTCCTCCTGTCACGTGCCATCATCTCAAGTTCTTTCCACGTTCTACTCATCATTTTCACCTCTGTTTCCAGCTCTCTTCTCCATGTGCTTCTTGGTCTACCTCTGCCTCTCTTGCCCTGGGGATTCCAGAACAAGGATTGCCTTGTAATGCTATCAACAGGTTTCCTCAGTGTGTGTCCTATCCATCGCCATCGTCTTCTTCTCATCTCTTGTTCCACTGACGCTTGTCTAGTTCTTGTCATCAGTTCCACGTTGGTAACCTTGTCATACCATTTCAATCTCTCTATTCTACGCAAGCACCCATTTATAAAAGTCTGTAGCTTTTTGGTTGTTGTCTCAAGGGAGAGGTCATTTGATATTTCAGAAGTCAAAAACAATGCTGCATTGGGCAGGGCAGTTGTTAACATGCAGTACATTCAAAATGATTAAATCGACGTTAAATTTGTATATTTACAAATAACAAATTTAATAATTAACTAAGTTAAACAATTTTATAAAAATGTATAATCTTTCACAGAAAATACACATCATCGTGTGATGGTATGGTGTTTTATGTAAAAAGTCACTTGGCAGCTTTTAGGTTTGACAAAGCTGCAAATAATAGTTTCTGCTTCCGCTGGGTTTTTGGGTTCTGTACAGAAAGGTCGCTGGCGTTCTCGTGACTCTAGTCATGATTAGATGCGCAGCACGTTCTAAGTCAGATCAGGGAGTAACTGCAAAGCTGGTCTCGCGTCTCTAAGACCCTCTGATGATGGTGTCTAGTTCGTCGTCAGGCCACTTCTACCCTCACTTTGTTCCAGAGATTAGTACGCTCACTGGCACCACTAAGCCAATCTTGACTCAAAGACTGTTTGCTCAGAGGAATAATGGCACTTGACTAGGTCTCTTACATGGTTCTGGGGTGTTGTTATGTTAACAATGAATTACAACTATGACTCCGTGTTTTAGATTCTTCAGATTCCGGTGGTCCCTGTTAAATGGTAGAGTTTATTCTGGTCTCTGAAGTCCTTAAAATTGCTCAAATAGTGGTCCGGTTTCGATATAAGAATATTGATTGTGTGATCCAATTAGTCCCTCGGGGATGGGCCGGCGAATTAACGTGAATTGAAGTGTAAAAGTAATGTAAACATTGACCTTCGGATGAGTTTTCTGTGTTAAGAATAAAGGGCAGGGGAGAGAAAAATAACAAAATATCACTCGCAAAGGAATGTAATGCAATCTTGCTGCAGTGGACATGAGAGCGCACAAACCGTTTTGTGACAACTTTGTTAGAAATATTAACACTAGCTTTTCGATAAAACTGCGGAAACAGTACTCATTACCCTGTACTTGAGTGAACGTTATACTCAGACAATTCGTACAAGGTGATTAATATGAGGTGGTACATGAGGCTGGCAACATCATCATGTCAAACTAATTACAATAGAACTGACCACTACAAAAGTCATGTGACTGTTTGGTGCAGGCTTCCTACAAGGGTACCAGTGCAGCGGTGGTTCCACGCGAGAGAAAATAACGATGATAATATAGAGGACAAAAATCTCGTTTTTTCGGATTTCTCAGCAAGTAACCGGTCAAGAAATGGTCGTTTTGATATTTTTGTATCATATTAAAAGAACCACCATATACCTTGTAATGTTTTTGTTTTAAACTTTTATAGTCTGTTAATACTAAAGAGAGAGGGCTGAACTTTTCAAAAATACGAAACAATATCATCATATGCAGTAATTACTTAAAATGTACGAGATTTCATTCCACGCATAATTTTAGGGCCAAGCGATACTAGCTTTTCTGTCATCTTGAGACGCTTCTAGTTTCCTGTGATTTTAGCTTTTGTCATGACAATCAACAAAACACAGGTACATTCATTTGATCGTGCAGGTATTTACCTACTTGACACAATAGAAAAGGGTGTCGATATTCGGGGTCGTGTACTGGTCATCACTGAAGAAGGTCTTCTTTGGGTTACCACTGCATAATTGAATCAACGGGTCATGTTGACAGAGAGTTGGGGTGTCAGGTAACGCGAATGGTGGAATGGTTCTGTGTAGTTGACCACTTGATAATATTACACTCACACACTCTTATGCAAGTCAATGATAACTGGAACTACTGCTGACATTTCACAGTTTAATAAGGACGCACACATCTGGACAGCACGAACATAGTCATAGGAACATGTTGACATGTACATCATTAGGCATTTGAATAGTAGATCATATTTCATGCAGCATTCAAATACGATGGGCGATATAAGGTAATCATTCAATGTTCTGGCAGACTATTGCCATATCCCCTAACTGACTAAACGCATCAGTGGGTGTGGGTGTGTAAACATATAAAGAGTTCACTGGACGAACCTTTTCCTTGGCTAAGTTCTCCAGCGGCATATAGCAAATATTTATGTAACAAAGTTAAACCACGATAGGGGTTTTCATATTAATAAGATCTCCATATCACTGTCCGATAATAAGTTTGATTTACTGTTCTCTTGACAGTGATCCATAACGATGACAAGAATACAAGATGGCTACCTTCCTGAGTTTTGCTCACTCACCCACAAGAAGGATAATGATAAGCCAAAGTTAATTCACAATTTGAATATCAATAATTTCATAGAGTTTCCCTACAGTTCCACATTAATAAGGTTGCTTCATGTAGACATAAGCTCTTTTGGGAAACCTGTCATCTTCAACTGTATATATAAACGACCAACGATGCTCGAAACACGATGTCCATCTAGGTCTAACCAAATAGAGATCATCAAAAAGAAGGGTCTGGTATTACCTGGAGTCCGAATTAATAATAACGTGCATGAGGAGAATCTCTGACAATAGAATCTCGCAGAGACACTATCTCCTTCTGAAAAAAACATTCACAAATCACTTTTCAACCTTTAAAAGGACCAGCCCAAAAAATACACACGGCCATTCTCAGCCGGCTTTGTCGAGACTCTGTACGCCTCCGTAGGACAACAAATACCTCCCCCAGAGTTCGGCACAAAGAATATAGTCCGACCTAAACATACGAAGATACACAATATAAGACTGAATCTTCTTGCACTAGACAAGTAATACATATGAATTCAGGCCATAAACATTCTAAGCAAAATCAATCTATTTTCTGGCCCTAACAAATGAGAAATGACATAAATTCGGTATTCATACGCTAAATCAATATTCAAAGGATATCATCCACAAAATCAAAAGTATAAACCAATCATGGATTATCTAGCTTTACAAAGGAAAGCATTTTCGTACACTCAATAAATACAAATATATATGTTTCCATATTAAATAGATATACAGGATGAATTGTACGCCTAACTGAAGTAATACGTGCGTCACACAATTCCATACAAAAGAATATATGCGCAACAGATTACCACACCCCCCGGGGAAAAAAATGGTAAATTTTTTTTTTGAAATACATCTAGGAGCAACATACAATAGGCTCACAACGCACGAATGATAATGCGCAGATGATAAGCATTCCAAACCAATGTAACGCCTAATGTAAGGCTAAGTCGTCCTATGGTACGACAAATTAGAATATATCTTAGAATCCAGAGAAAGTCTTTCTCTGAGTATAAATATTTCCAGAGAGGTGTCACCCACGCATACTACAATATTGGCTCTGCCACAATTTCTACAACAGATTATCCAAAATATTTCATCTTGGGTATCTTAAAATCATGATTACCAAAGAAGAACATCAAAAGACCAGCGGTGAATATGCATCAATGAACCGCTAAGTAGTGATACATTCAATATATGCTATATTACATATGTGTACCCATTTTAACATAGGGAAAAAAACTGTAGTACAAATAGACATGTTAGAAATCTCAGGATCTAACAGTTAGGTGGAATCATGTGGGCATCTAGACAAGATGTCTGCCATCACATTTTCTGACCCACGGATAGCTCGAACCAAAAAATGAAAAGGCTGAAGAGCAATCGCGTATCGCGTTGATCTCGCGCTGTTCAGATTTTTACTCTGAAAAGCTGTAAGAGCTTTCTGGTCAGTTTCCACAATGAAATGCGCGCCAAGAAGAAATCGTTGAAGTTTAAGGATTGACCAAACCATAGCCAATAATTCACGGTCTAGGACCGAGTAATTCTTGTCTGCGGCATTTAGTTTTCGAGAAATATACATCACAGGGTGCAGAGTTCTAGAGTACTCTTGCATTAGTGCTGCTCCAATCCCTGTGGATGAAGCGTCACTACGAAGAGTAAATGTCTTAACTTTAGTAGGTAACACTAAAATAGATGAAGTAGAAAACATAGTTTTAATTTTATCCAGAGAGGATTGACATTCTTGAGTCCAATGGACTATATTAGGAGACCCTTTCTTTAGCAATGAAGAAAGAGGTGACATGATCGAGGACAGATTCGGGATGAATCGTCCATAAAATTGTATTAGACCCAAGAGACTTCGCACTTGCTTTTTAGTCTTAGGCATAGAAATGTTAAGTATCTTACTTGTATTATGGTCCTCTGTTTTTAGGAAACCATGACCAACACGGTGACCTAAGAAAGATATTTCGCTAAAACCAATACAGGCTTTAGATGGTTTCGCTGTCAGGTTATGCTCGCGTAAGATAGACAATAGTTCATTTAACCCGTTATAGTGATCTTCCCAAGTATCACTGAAAAGATAGATGTCATCAAGATATGCAATGACATCTGAGCGATGAGATAGGATTCGACGCATCATGCGTACGAATGTTGCTGGGGCGTTCATAAGGCCGAAAGGCATGAAATTCCATTGGAATAGACCCCTAGGTGTCGAAAAAGCAGTAAACGGTTTGGCGTGTTCGGATAGTGGAACTTGCCAATATCCCTTAGACAAATCAAGTTTAGTGAAGAAATGAGATTTCGATTGTCTAGTAAGTAGCTCTTCTAGTAAAGGCATAGGTTCAGCATCAAATTTCGTCACTTGGTTCAATTTGCGATAATCAACGCAAAGACGTATGTTATTGTCTTTTTTCCGTACAATAACCATTGGCGAAGAATATGCTGATGTGGATGGTTCAATTATTTTCATATATATCATCTCATCCAACTCTTTCTCAACCTGTGCTTGAAAATGTATCGGGATAGGATACGGTCTGACTCTAATAGGATTATGGTCAGTAAGTATAATGTCATGTTCAATGACATCCGTTTGACCAGGAATGTCAGTAAGGACATCCTGAAATTGTTGTAACATAGTAGAAACTTGTTTCTGTTTTCCTAGAGATAACTCGGGAGAGACCGTAACATCTTTCCATGATTCATTAGAGTGAAGTGGAATCATCGGAAAAGGGAGATTCACATCCGAGAAACTCGTTTCCTCATCCTGTATTACTGACAGTGATGAGTAATGTCCATGTGGGACTGGAGAATCGTCCGTTGCCTGGAAAACAGGTTGTAAATAATCCGGACGTTCATGGAATTCCGTAAGCATGTTGATGTGGAAGGTTTTATGCTTCCCGTCAATATCGACAATATAGTCAACATCGGAAACTTTTGATATTACATCGTACGGACCTTTCCAAGAAATAAGAAGTCTGTTTTCCCTACAAGGTAGCAAGACAAATGCTTTGTCACCCGGACAAAGTTGTCGCAAGCATCTCTTCTTATTGGCAAATTGCCTTGCCTTCTGTTTCGCAAATTCAGAAGAAGCAGTTGCCAATTTGCATGCTTCAATAATCTTGTGTCTAAGCGCAATGACATATTCATAAGAGGATTTTGTGTCATCGACAATATTATCAGCAGTTATAAGGTCATGAAGTAAGGACATAGGACCTCGCGGTTTCGCACCAAAGACAAGTTCAAAGGGAGAAAATCCTGTATGTTCGTTGGCGACCTCTCTGTATGCAAAGAGAGCCGCGGGTAAAACCCTGTCCCATTCTTGAGGATGATCTTCAGTTATCTTTCCTAATAGGTTTTTGAGAGTCCTATTCAGACGTTCTATCATCCCATTAGACATAGGATGATAAATACTACTCAGAGATCTCTCTATCTGTATAGTCGCCATTACTTGAGACATGGTATCCGATATGAGTTGAGTACCATGGTCTGATAATATTTCTGCTGGAAATCCCAGACGAGAAAATATTAGCCAAAGAGCATCTGCCATATCAGCAGTAGTTATGCTCTTTAGAGGAACAGCCTCTGGCCAACGTGTGCACATATCAACACACGTCAAGATAAATTGATGTCCTCTAGCAGACTTTATCTTAAATGGACCAATGATGTCTATCGCCATTTTTTGAAATGGTCAAATTGGAATATCTGCAGCCTGAATAGGTGCAGCATGGCGTGGACCTTTGGATTCAACTTCTTGACATACCCTACAAGATCGACAATAGATTCGTATGTCCCTATTCACAGCAGGCCAAAAGAAAGATTGAAGAACTCTAGCTTTAGTACGGGAAAAACCCATATGTCCAGCACACTGCGAATCATGAGCGTGATGTAAGATTTTAACTCTCATATTTTTAGGCACAAGGATTTGAGAATGAATGGACTTAGCGGAGTCTTGTACCATACGTACAAGTACGCCATTCTTCATCGCAATCCAAGATTTACGATTTGTATCCTTATTCGGATCACCTTTTGTTGCCAGAGTAAAGAATTTCTTTAGAGTAGGATCATCTTCTTGCTTTTTTATAAATGAGTCGCGAGAAATTTCCAAGGGATCATCTTGGTTCTGCGCATCATTATCTTCAGAAGGCGAAGATTGAGGCATGTTAAGAGCTTGAGCTCTAGTGACTACAGCATTAGCAGCTTGCGTATTTTTATTTTCCCACTCAGAAATGTGTTGTGGAGTACATTCTTTCACTCCATGAATGCGACCGATGATAAGATCAGCGATCGGATTCGGCAGAAGACATGCGTGCACATCTGTAAAGAAGGGAGTAGCAATATTGATAATGGCAGTAGAGTACTTCTCCAATGTGGCACCAAATGTTACGCATTTGATTACTTTGCCAGTGGCTCGAGAAGGATCTACGTGTGACTGCCTCACACCAATGGTAGTGCACCCCGAATCCAAAAGAATTGATACCGGAGTACCCTCTACTAGACCTCTATTGAAGACAAGAGCGCCTCTTCCATCATGCGCGACTGACGCAGGAAGAACGGGAAGAGGATGACCACAGCTTAAAGTAGAAACTCTACCAAAATCAAAAGCAGAACATCTGTAGTGGTTTTTGATAGTACTGTAAGGTTGTTGTGTTACCTAATGTAATGTATGAGGTCATCTGTGAAGGCTCCTGAGATAAATGTAGATGAGAATTACAGAAGGCCCTTCTTACTACCACTTACGACCTCAAACATATCTTTTTTTTTTCTCTTATGAATGTAGCTACGTTAAAAAGTCTAGGGTACTGAAATGTAATGTGTTGTAGTATAAGATACAAACACACACACACAGATATTTAATAAGTCTAATAATATTACTAAAATGTATAACACACTGAACTAACTCAGGCTGTTTTAGTTTAAAATATTAATTTTTTCTTTAAATTTATTTGTTCTGGACCAAGGTTTTATTTTGGCCAGAACATACGAAATGTTATGAAGTTATAAATGGAATGCATCAATATATGGCATAATAAAATGGAATGTGATTACAAAGGTATGTTATAAGTCTGGTTAATATTAATTAATTTTATAGTGTCTCTGGGAGAACCTTTACTGGATATGCTGTTGGGATGGTGTCATCCCGCCCTCTCTGTGAATAGAACTAGCTTTGTCCATTGTCTTATGTACTTTAGAAAATGTTTATTTCCCAAAAATTCAGGATATTAGTGGTGGGGAAATCTTTATATGTATTCAATAGTTTTGGTGAATCATCAGCAGGCCATTGAGTTACTCATCTTTTATGAGAATATATGAAGCTAGAATCGGGTGGCCCCTCCTCTTGGTAGCTGGGATACACTGCGATACAGCACCAACACCACTGTAGGCGGCACATACGTCAGCTTGAGTAAACTTGTATTACTTTTGTGGCACTACCCTAGTGCCACAACAGAAACTCACAATTCAGAATTCAGAATTGAGAACACAGTTAATTCCTAGCAAAACGAAGCTGAGCTGCTGGCTATGTGATGGCGTCCCACTAAATGTATAGAATATCTTCTGGAAACAACACCACAGGTAATAAACCACTGTGTCTCTGGACAGTCTGGTAACGAATGCAAAATGTGTGCCTCTACCCCGCTACTATGATTTCATTCATCCAATCACAGACTCGCCCCTTAACTTTCAAATCTACAACCAAAAGTCAAATTTCAGTCAGCTCTCAGTCAAGTATGTATTACGGTCTGTTGGTCCGTCTGTCTCTACTTGTTTGTTCATAAAAAACACGCTTGGTTCTTGGACCAACGCCATGCAATACCCTACACACTTCTGCCTCCGAAGTTATTTTTAGCCACAATTCTCCCCCTTTCCCCTCTCTTTAATTACAGCTCGATTGTTACGTTACGTGCCTCAAGGACGAGAATTTGAAACTTTTAGTGAAATTTTTTAACAGTGCAGTCGCTCGTCTGATATGAACAACACAGTCTTTTGTCAATATCTTCCTTATTATCTATCCGTCTGTATAATTGAAAGTATATTATTTCTCTGCTCAAGACGGGCTATCAAACTAGCTAGGTTTTATATTCATAACATTATTATTAAGAAAAAGTTACTTTTTCAAGGTTAGTTTTTTTTTTGAAATATGTTCGAGAACCTTCTCCACGGCGTTTGCCGCTGAATTCAAATAACAACCAAGTATCGTAAAAGTCCAAGAAATGACTGTTTCTGACACGAGCTAAATTCATTTTTTTTCCATTTCCTTACATTGTGTCAACTAGTGACGTGAATTTTTTTTCTTTTACTACCAATTGCGTCTTTTAGCCTTGCTGTATTCAAACACGTGTTCAGTCATATTTTTCCTTTTGTGTTCTCCGTTTTCTCTCCCGTCTACAAAGGGTAAACCGTTTCGTCTGCACGTCTAACTCGTTAGTTTTAAATGGCGGGTAGGAAAAGGCGGGTATGGGCGAGCATGTCTCCTAGTATCATACGCATTATTTTTATCCCTACATTTTATCGTTAAATTTGGAGATATTTTAACGTTGTATCATGGTAAATTCATCACACATCTCCCCACCTGAAAACATGCACTACGGCAAGTTCCAAAACCAGTGATACACATAGATAAAATTACTCCTCACGCCTGTCAGTACTCTAATCTTGATCACAGGGGTGCCGACTGAGAAAATCTGCACCGACATTCAATGACCCTGGGATGTATTCGATAATAAACTGATAAGGTTGCAATAATAAAGACCATCTCAACAATCTTGCGTTTTCATGCTTAGCCTGAGATAAGAACACCAGGGGCTGATGATCCGTCTGGACCACAAAAGTCCTACCATACAGATAGATTTGAAACTTTTTTATTGCCCAGATTAACGCTAAACATTCTTTTTCGCTTGTGGAATATCCTTGCTCCGCTTTATTCAATTTGCGGCTTGCATAAGCGACTGGGTTCAGTTCCCCATCGGGTGAAGATGACCTTTGCAACAAAGCCGCCCCGAGACCTACACTACTTGCATCTGTTCTCACCACAAAGTCCTGTGTCAAATCAGGCAATTTGAGAATAGGCTTGCTAGTGAGTTTTTCCTTTAACTCTTGAAAAGCTAATTCACATTGCGCAGTCCAAACAATTTTATCTGGATGTCCCTTGCGAGTCAGATCAGTCAGAGGAGCACAAATAGAGTTAAAATTTTTGATATATTTTTGGTAAAATCCGCATAACGACACGAATGATCGCACGTCCTTTTTTGTTTGTGGTCTAGGTGCTCTCTGCAGTTTTTCCAAGTTCTTGGGGTCAGGGGTCATGTTACCCTGATATACAGTGTGTCCCAAGAATTCCAACTCTTTGCATCCAATACAACATTTTGTTGGCCTAGCAGTTAAGTTCGCCTCCCTAAGCCTATCAAATAACATTTTTAAAGAGTTAATGTGTTCTTCAAATGTCTCTGTGGCGACGAGAATATCATCCATGAAATTCGTGATACATGGGTTATTCAGGGGATCCAACAATTTGCGCATCATCCTTGAAAATACACTCGGAGCATTTTTCAGTCCGAATGGTAGCATGTTGAATTCATAATGTCCTTCCGAGGTGCTAAAAGCTAAATAAGGTCTCACTTCAGGCTTCACTGGAATCTGGTAATAGCCTTTACTAAGATCCACCTTTGAAAAGTATTTTGCCTTGTTTAATCTGGCAAATAACTGTTTTGTGTCTGGTAATGGATCCACTTGTCCTTCTGTGACAGCATTCAGTTTCCTGTAATCTATGCACAGTCTGTGTTCCCCAGACGGTTTCCTCAACAAAACGACACTGGAGCTAAAAGATGATTCACTGTGTGAAATAATCCCCTCCTTCAACAAATAATCTATTTCTTCTTTCAATGCCTTCTCCTTCGCGAACGGAATAGAATAGGCTCTCATACAGATTGGGTTTGAGTCTACCAGTTTCATGTCATACTGTAGCAAATTTGTATGTCCTGGTTTATCTGTTAATACATCTGTATGTTCCTCCAGAACCTGTTGAACTCTCTCCCTCTGATTTTTAGTCAGGTGCTTACTGACTTTTACCTGTGCTGCTGTTTCACAAGGATGTAATGGGTATTCATGTGAGGTGAGTGGTTCCTTTTGCATTTGAGTTGCGATAGCCAAGGTCAGTAAGGGGGTGCTTTCCTGGAGTGGTCTGTCCAGATACTTCTTTAACAAGTTTACATGATAAACTTTCTCCTTCCCCTTTTTGTCAATTTTATAGTTTGTTCTAGACACCTTCTCTAGAACCGTATATGGACCTTGCCATCCAATTTGTAATTTATTCTGGCTGCCGGGTAGTAGAAGCAGCACCTTCTCTCCCACAGCTAGTTCTCTGTCCTTTGCCTTCCTATTAAAATATGCTGCATGTTTCTTCCTGGCTTGTCTCAAATTATCATTTGCCAGTTTCCATCCAGCTTTCAGACAAGTGGTCAGTTCGTTCACATATTGATAAGATGAGGTAACAGTCTCTTCTGCCTTCTCATCTGTCCAGGTCCTTAATAATGCTACATCTGGACATTTAAATTTTCATCCTTATTTTTCATGGCACCCATCGGGTCCCTTCCATTGGAAGTATTATAATGAGAACTTTTCTTCCTAGAATCATCACTCACAAATCGACCACTACCAATTTTTTTCTTGGGTTTATCTCCCCACTTTAGATTGCTTGTGAGAGATCTTCGCTCTCTTTTAGTTTCCTCCAGTTTATATAACTCTGACCGAGTGATTGTCAGTTTATTCTGGGGTAAATTTCTTCTTTGTACTCGTCGCATAGTGGCCATGTTAATCCATTCAGGTGAAGACTGGGTGTGAAAAGGGGCTCCCATTGCAATTTGTCTACCTGAGTATAATTATTTTTTCTTCCAGGCCTAAGTTTGCCCCGTGGCGTTTCTAGGTCCTGCACATATTTTCCCTTTGTGGGTGTTCCCTCATGAAATACGCCACATGCTTCTACAAAGTTTTCAATATCGACATTTACGTCGGGCCAAAAGTATTTCCGAGCAATTTTTAAGCAGATGGTACCAACTTTCTCATGGTCACCATCTTTTCCAACATGTAAGCTCCTTATTGGTGAAGAATCTACTGTACAAATTAACAGGGAAGAGGCAACTCCTCTAATGATGAGTGTTCCTTAAATTCTGTTGAAAGGGAGCATTCTGAGAAAGACCACCTAAAAACTAGTAGGAGAAGCCTAAAAATAGGAACATGGAATGTTAGAACTCTAAACGGAGAAGGAAAGCTTGACAATCTTATATTAGAGGCAACAGACATTAAACTCGATATACTGGGAGTTGCAGAGGCAAGACTTTTGGATACAGGCTACATAACAAGAGACCAGTACACGCTTATACACTCAGGAGGAGAAAAACATGAAAGAGGGGTAGGAATGTTGATAAAGAAGGAGTTAGAAAAATACGTATGTGGATACTGGACACACAATGACAGAATGATGTTACTAAAGATGAGAGCAAAGCCATTTGACATATCAATCTTACAAACTTATGCACCAACTAAAGATCACAGTGAGGAAGAAATAGAAGAATACTATGAAGAGCTACAACACACACTTAAACCAGTCAAATCTACAGATGTGTTGATAGTAATGGGTGATATGAATGCAAAAGTAGGAAAAGGAAAATACAAGAAAATAGTAGGACAGTATGGATTAGGGACAAGAAATGATAGAGGAGACAGACTTATCCAGTTCTGTGAAGAAAACCAGCTGGTCATATGTAACACCTTTTTTGAACACCACCCAAGGAAATTATACACATGGAAAAGCCCAGGAGATGTAACACGAAATCAAATCGACTATATCATGATAAAACATAGATTTAAAAACAGTGTCACAAGTGCAAAGACACATCCTGGTGCCGACATAAATTCAGATCACAATCCAGTCGTCATCAAAGTAAATATAAAGCTGAAAAGAGCAGGAAACAGAAGACAGGAGGAACCCCAGATAGAAATATCAGCACTGAAACAACCAGATATAAAACAGAAATATTTAATCGATGTCAAAAATAAATATCAACAGTTATTGACAGAAAGCATGGAGCAGTATAGAAGAGAAAACCCAGAAGAAAAAGCAACCGCAAAATGGGAATGCTTAAAAACAAGCATACAATCAGCAAATGCAAATTTACCTAAAAAGGAGTCTAAGAAAAATCAAATTTGGATGACAGATGACATCTTGAATAAAATGGCAGAAAGAAAGAAAGCAAAAAACACTCCAGAATATAAAACAATAGACAATGACATACGTACTATGTGTAGAGAAGCAAAAGAACGGTGGATAGAAACAAAATGCAAGGAAATAGAAGACTTGGAAGCAAAGCACATGACAAGAGATATGCATGATGAAATAAAGAAATTATCAAATCGGTCGCGGTTTGCACAAGGAGGAAGCTGTATTAAGAACAAAAATGGTGCAATATTACTTGATGAGAAAGACATATCAAACAGATGGGCAGAATACGTAAAAGAACTATTCGAGGACAACAGAGGTAAAAAACCATCACCAGATTCTAATGAAGGCCCAAACATTCTCAGATCAGAAGTAGAGAATGCCATTCATATGATACAAAAAGGAAAATCAGCAGGCATGGATAACATAAAAATTGAAATGATAGAAGCTCTGGAGAGCTTTGGTATAGATACAATCACAGAAATATGCAAC
Organism: Oreohelix idahoensis; assembly: GCA_024509875.1. Taxonomy (NCBI): domain Eukaryota; kingdom Metazoa; phylum Mollusca; class Gastropoda; order Stylommatophora; family Oreohelicidae; genus Oreohelix; species Oreohelix idahoensis. Next base: position 113,391 of record JAMPIV010002503.1, read on the forward strand.
GATATATACAATACAGGATATATACCACACGACATGAAGACATCAGTTTTCATAACATTGCCCAAAAAACCAAATGCAACAGAATGTTCAGACTTCAGAACAATCAGCCTGATGAGTCATGCAATTAAGATACTGCTCAAAATCATACAGGAAAGAATAAAAAGTAAAGTAGACAGCGAAATCCAAGAAGAACAGTTTGGTTTTAGACGGAACAGTGGAACAAGAGAGGCAATATTTTGCCTAAGAATATTAGCAGAAAAATATACAGAGGTCCAAAAAAGTATGTATATGTGCTTCATTGACTATAAGAAGGCTTTTGACAGAGTCCATCATGAGAAAATAATTGAATGCCTCGAAGACATAGGTATTGATGGAAAAGATATAAGAATACTCAGTAACCTTTATTGGGAGCAAACTGCCACAGTAAGATCGGGAAGGAATTATTCACCATACATAGACATAAAAAGAGGTGTCAGACAAGGTTGTGTGCTGTCCCCCTGCCTATTTAATTTATACACCGAAAAAATTTTCAAACAGATACAGGAAATACCAGGACTGAACATCAGTGGAAGGTCAATAAACAACCTTAGATATGCAGATGATACCGTGTTGTTAGCTGAAAGCGAACAGGAGTTACAAGAACTAGTGAAGCAAGTGAACAGTATAAGTCATGAATATGGACTCGACATTAATATTGAGAAAACAAAAACTATGATAATTAGCAAAACAGACGATAAACCCACATTAAAGATAAGCGTAAATGGGAAAATCCTGGAACAAGTCAAGAGCTACGTATATCTTGGTCATTGTGGTGAAGTGGGATGTTATAAATATTTATAGGGAACTTAGTGTACTGACTGAGATCAGCTGTGAAGGTATCTATATCTATTAAGAGTAGTGTATTATAGATAACCTTACTTGCTACCACATATCTATATATCTCAGTCAGAATTATTCTGGAATAGTGTGATGACTACGTTATGTGTCTAGGGTATGTGTATGATGAAGTGTAAGTCACAACAACAGACAGATAAACAATTTAATTTAATCCACTACTGTTGACAACACTGTGACACTCACATACATATAACACTCTACAAAGATATCTTAAAAGAGTCACTGATAACTTTTCAAATAACAATATGTATTCATTACTGGCATGAATGAATATGTGTCCTGATTCAACTACAAGGGAACCAGGAATCACAATTAATTTAAATTACAAGTTATGTACAGAATGTATTTAATATGAATATTGTAGTGACATATATTATTACAAATGTTCTATGTGTGTCAGTTGTGTAGTAGTAAAATGAGGTAATACTGGTTTTGTTTTGTTCAAGCTCTGTTGGTATTTGTCATCATGACTTCAATAGTTTGTCTTTAGGGACTAGTATTGGAGATGTTCACAGTTCCTGATTTTAAGACAAGTAAATTCCCCTCTTAATGTTAATTTTACAAAGTCAGTTCAAGATGAGGGGACATAATGTTGAGCTCAGCTGGCCAAGTTAGCTTATCTGGCGTGATGGCGGCAGGAAAGGACTCCTCTGCTCGAATTCTCCTCTGGGCTCTGGAGACACCTCACTGATAGCTAAAAGGACGTATGCTGTCCGACACTGGATTCAGCAAAGCTCTGACCAGGTGCTGCTCAGTACCATCAAGACCACTGTCCCTGAAATCAAGAAGGATGTACCTTCTACTTCATAACTAATTTATATTTTCTTTTTACACTGATCACAATACATCACAAACATTGCGTTCAGAGCGTTAGGCCAACTGTCAGCTTCATTTGAAATACTTTATTCCAGTATTACCCTTCTTAATGGTTACTACGCCTCTGCACTTCCAGCATTATTTCTGTCTAGTCAATCATCCAGGTGTCAGTGTACTGTTTGGCCATTCCATGCCGTTTTACTTCTCTCCGACACCCTCTGTTCAGGCTGGAGCATTTTAGGCTTTACCTCACGTTTGCCACTGAACTACACATATATATACAGGCATAAATCAACAATTCACATTCAATTTTCATTAAAAGATATTGAATGGTTCAAGCTTACCACAATTCATACGAATAAACACAGATACGTTGATTAGCAATGAATTCTGGCACAAACTGGCACAAATTTCCATCTGCTTATGTTCCAGGCTTTTATTTAGCACAATTATGAGCTGGCTTCAACGCACTGATGCTTTATCAAGATCATTTAAACAAGTGGTCTCGAACTAACGCTCCCAAGTGTGTATATCAGCGAGACTGGCCAATGAGCCACGTTTCGACAAGTGTTTGAAAAAATGTTACCTTTTCCCGTTTCCCCTAACAACCAAGATAGTATTTATAGCCCGACCAATCGTGGTTAGGCTTTCATTTGTTGCGCTCCAATCAATTTGGAGTTTACATGGTAGGCTATTTCTGTAACGTAAGGTTTTTTTCAAACACGTTATAAAAAAAATTTTATGAGCAGAAATGATTTTATGCTGTCAGGCACCCCCACTATTTTATTTTGGGTATAATTTATTAATTCCTGGACTATTTGCGTAACGTTTTACATATTATTTGTCAGCAAGCCCTAAGGAACCCAATTTTCTACCTCCTGTTTCGAAGATATGCTGTCTGGGTACTGTTATGTTTTCAACCGTAAACCCATCTATTGTTGTCTTTCCTAATAAGCGTTTTTTATGATTTTAAAACCTAACTCTGGGATGGTTAATGTATTTTATCACTGTCCGTCTGAAAAAGTTAGTGCTTGTAGCCTTACACGCGTGATAGTAGTAATTGTGTATCGCGCGACGCGTGTTTAATGTTCGGCTTTCTGCCTCTCCCTTCTCGCTATCCTTTTGTCCATCTGTTCGTTCGTTTTGGTAACGTAATGTAGAAAAAGACATGAATGGAATTAATTTAGGTCATTACGCAGTCTGCCTCTCAATGTTTTTCCAAGAAATACAGCACACGTTTCATTGAAGAAAGCGGGTATAATACAGTAAGCTTTTACTATCAACGTGAAAGCGTTACAATTTGCAGACGAAGCAGAAAACAAGGGGGATTTCGAGTACATTCTTTGTGACAGCACTGTCATTTTACCATTGCTCTTTTCTTTATTAATTTTATTTGTTAGGCTTCATATTTACCTAATAATTTATATATGTGGATTAGAATATTCCATGACACCTCCCCTCTTAAAACAGACATTATATGTCAGTCCTTTATTCTATATACACATAGAGAAATTTATTATTATTTCTGGGGTTTACGGTGATTCTCATCACACGGATGGCGGCTTAAAAAATCCGCTCCCAAATTGGTTTTTCCAGATATATACTCAATGCTAAAATTATATGGAGCCAGAAGCAAAGACCATCGGAGTAACCTAGAGTTCTCATGCTTAGCCTGTGCTAGAAACGATAAAGGTTTGTGATCTGTTTGCAACTTAAATGCCTTCCCATATAGATAAATATTGAATTTCTTTATTGCCCATATTACTGCAAGACATTCTTTTTCGCTAGTTGAGTAGTTGATTTCAGCTTTATTCAACTTTCTGCTAGCATATGCCACTGGGCTTAATTCCCCATCCAATGCATCTGATTTCTGTAGTAGAGTTGCACCTAACCCAATATTACTTGCATCCGTCCTTACTATGAATTCTTGACTTAAGTCAGGTAATTTCAAAATGGGTTTACTTGTGAGCTTTTCCTTCAATTCTTGGTAAGTCATTTCACATTGTGGTGTCCATGTAATGCGATCTGGAAGTCCTTTACGTGTCAATTCAGTTAACGGTGCACATATGGAATTAAAGTTCTTGATATACTTCTGGTAGAAACCACATAATGAGACAAAGGATCTCACGTCCTTCTGTAATAGCATTCAGTCTCCTGTAATCTATACAGAGTCTATGTTCTCCAGAGGGCTTCCTTAAGAGTACAACACCGGAACTATACGAAGACTCACTGTGCGAAATAATTCCTTCCTTCAACGGATAGTCTATCTCTTCCTTCAAAGCTTTCTCCTTAGCAAACGGAATCGAATATGGTTTCATACAGACAGGTGTGGGTCTATCAGTTTCATATCATATTCCAATAGGTTTGTATGCCCTGGTCGGTCTGTTAACACCTCTGCATGATTATTTAGAACCTGTTGCACTCTCTCTTTCTGAGTTTTCGTTAAATGTGTACTGATTTTCACCTGTGCTGCTGTCTCACAGGGGTGTAATGGATATTCAAATGATGAAAGTGGTTCCTTTTTCATCTCCATGGCGATGGACAAGGTCAACAAGTGTGTCTCTTCCTGATGTTCTCTTTCCAAATATTTCTTCAGGAGATTCACATGATAGATTTTTTCTTTCCCCTTCTTATCTATCTTATAATTTGTTCTAGACACCTTCTCTAAAACTGTATATGGACCCTGCCATCCAATTTGTAACTTATTCTGACTCCCAGGCAAAAGAAGCAGTACTTTCTCTCCCACAGCCAAATTTCTGTCTTTCGCCTTCCTGTTATAATAGGCAGCATGTTTCTTCCTGGCTTGTTTCAAATTTTCATTGGCAAGTTTCCAGCCAGTTTTTAACCGAGTGGTCAGCTCATTCACATATTGGTATGAAGATGTAATGTTTTCCTCTGCCTTTTCATCAGTCCACGTTCTTAACAAAGCTACATATGGACCTTTAATTGTGTGGACCTATTGGTCCATGCACCGGTATGGTCTCTTCCACTCGAAGCTTTATAGTGATGATTTTTACCTCCCAGAATTATCATTCACAAAACGACCGCTACCAATTTTTTTTTGGGGCTTTCTCCCCACTTAAAATTCTTGATGAGAGATTTCCTCCCTACATCCTCTTCCTCCAGTTTGTTTAAGTCCGATTGAGGGATTTTCGGCTTATCCTGGGGTAAGACATCTTTTTGCACTCTCCGCATAGTGGCCATTGTAAAACAGTTAAGTGAAGCTTGTCCGTGAAAAGGGGCTTCCCATTCCATTTGGTCCACTTTATCAAATCTATTTTCTTTTTATTATCAGGCCTAATTTTGCCCCGTGGCGTGTCCAGGTCCTGATCCATGTTCCCACTTGTGGGTGTTCCCTCATGTGCTATGCTACACCTTTCTACAAAATTCTCAATGTCCCATCTTGCTTTGGGCCAATAATAATTGTGAGCCACCTTTTGAATGATGGTACCTATCTTCTCATGGTCCCCATCTGGTTTCACATGTAGGCTCCTTATTAAGTCTGCCCTATATCTTTTAGGAAGTACCAGCTGTCCCTGACCTTTGGATCTAGCTCCAGTCTTCCTGAACATCAACTTGTTTTTCATGTAGAAATCTCCCTTGCCTGGAGTTGTATGACAAGTTGACAATTTTCTGAAACAAGGCTTGAGTGTTTTATCCCCAGCCTGTGCCTTCCTCATCTCTTCTGGAGTGGTATCTAACATAATATCCTCCTCCTGTCTTGAGGTCGACCTGACCTGAAGGGTTGCCTTATACACAGGTTTCCTTCTGCAACGGTCAGTGTCATGATTGTCCATCTGACAATTTTTACACCACCTTTTTCCTTGGTTGAAAGATTTTCTTTCATCATATTTCCTTTCATCGAATTGTGGGAATTTATTTTTATTGTCATACCGTGGCCTATCAAATTGGTGCTTACCTTTATTTTGATCCCTAGGATCAAATTTATTAAAGTTCTGTGGTGCCCTAAAGTTATCCACCTGTTTCTTTTTATTACCTGTTACCTCTGCTTGAGCTGCTTGATACCTTTCAGCAACATTTAGCAACTCACCCAGCCTCTCTGCACCTTGTTCCATGAGAAACTTTCTCAGGTCTGGAGCCATGGACTCTCTTAGTTGCTCTATAAGGACCATTTCCTTAAGATCTTGGGTTTTCCCCAGAGAAGTCCATTTCTCCAAGTATGTCTCTATTCGTGCAGAGAACTGGTGATAGGTTTCACCTGACAGTAGTTTAGCATTCCTAAATTTTTTCCTATAAAATTCTGCATTCTTTTCATACCTTAACAAAAGAGCCTGCTTTAGCATGTCATAATTTTCCTGATCACCTCTGCTCATTTTTGCAAAAACTTCATAAGCTGCCCCACGAAGTCCCTGAGATAACTTTAAGCTCCACCTTTCTCTCTCTAACCCATACGTGGTAGCTAATAGCTCATACCTATTTAGGTAGCTCTCAATATCATCGTCTTTCTCAACAAAATGATCTAAATGAAAATTCATAGCTGAGGTTGAGGCTCCTTGAGTAACCGTAGCATCAGAGGCAAAGGGACTGGCACCATTTTCAGGAGCATGGCCTTGAAACTCAAACTCCCTTAGTCGTAACTCATGTTCCCTTTGTAATCTCTTCTCCTCCTTTTCTGCTTCCCTTTCTGCAGCTAATCTCTTCTCTTCCCTTTCTGCAGCTAATTTCTTCTCTTCTCTTTCTGCAGCCTGTCTTCTTTCCTCGGCTTCCAATGCTTTGCCTCTTTGTCAGCCTCAATCTGCAACCTCTTAGTCTCAGCCTCAGCTTGCAACCTCTTAGTCTCAGCCTCAGCCTCAAACTGTAACTTCTTAATTTGCCTTTCAGCCTCTAACTTTCTTTCGGCTTCAAACCTTCTTTCTTCGCGTTCAATAAATTTGTCACATTCCGTAGTGACATAGGCAACCATAACTTGCCCATCTAATCCTAACTCTTTTGCAGTCTGAACCGCAGCAGATCGAAATTTGGCCAGGTCCGCCATTGTCTATCAGGTAAATTTATACAATGTCTAACCAACAATTCAATCTCTAATGGACAACACAGGCACCGTGAGCTCAACCTTATTTAATTCCACCCAAGGATACCTTTTAATTCTTATATTCCCTGAAGTGAATTACCCCCAATATTTTTAATAGGGAAAGATTCAAAATCCCAAGAGCGAGACCCCAATATATGTGGTGAAGTGGGATGTTATAAATATTTATAGGGAACTTAGTGTACTGACTGAGATCAGCTGTGAAGGTATCTATATCTATTAAGAGTAGTGTATTATAGATAACCTTACTTGCTACCACATATCTATATATCTCAGTCAGAATTATTCTGGAATAGTGTGATGCTACGTTATGTGTCTAGGGTATGTGTATGATGAAGTGTAAGTCACAACAACAGACAGATAAACAATTTAATTTAATCCACTACTCTTGACAACACTGTGACACTCACATACATATAACACTCTACAAAGATATCTTAAAAGAGTCACTGATAACTTTCAAATAACAATATGTATTCATTACTGGCATGAATGAATATGTGTCCTGATTCAACTACAAGGGAACCAGGAATCACAATCAATTTAAATTACAAGTTATGTACAGAATGTATTTAATATGAATATTGTAGTGACATATATTATTACAAATGTTCTATGTGTGTCAGTTGTGTAGTGGTAAAGTGAGGTAATACTGGTTTTGTTTTGTTCAAGCTCTGTTGGTATTTGTCATCATGACTTCAATAGTTTGTCTTTAGGGACTAGTATTGGAGATGTTCACAGTTCCTGATTTTAAGACAAGTAAATTCCCCTCTTAATGTTAATTTTACAAAGTCAGTTCAAGATGAGGGGACATAATGTTGAGCTCAGCTGGCCAATTAGCTTATCTGGCGTGATGGCGGCAGGAAAGGACTCCTCTGCTCGAATTCTCCTCTGGGCTCAGGAGACACCTCACTGATAGCTAAAAAGACCAAGGAGTATGCTGTCCGACACTGGATTCAGCAAAGCTCTGACCAGGTGCTGCTCAGTACCATCAAGACCACTGTCCCTGAAATCAAGAAGGATGTACCTTCTACTTCATAACTAATTTATATTCTCTTTTTACACTGATCACAATACATCACAAACATTGCGTTCAGAGCGTTAGGCCAACTGTCAGCTTCATTTGAAATACTTTATTCCAGTATTACCCTTCTTAATGGTTACTACGCCTCTGCACTTCCAGCATTATTTCTTTCTAGTCAATCATCCAGGTGTCAGTGTACTATTTGGCCATTCCATGCCGTTTTACTTCTCTCCGACACCCTCTGTTCAGGCTGGAGCATTATAGGCTTTACCTCACGTTTGCCACTGAACTACACATATATATACAGGCATAAATCAACAATTCACATTCAATTTTCATTAAAAGATATTGAATGGTTCAAGCTTACCACAATTCATACGAATAAACACAGATACGTTGATTAGCAATGAATTCTGGCACAAACTGGCACAAATTTCCATCTGCCTATGTTCCAGGCTTTTATTTAACAAAATTATGAGCTGGCTTCAACGCACTGTTGCTTTATCAAGATCATTTAAACAAGTGGTCTCGAACTAACGCTCCCAAGTGTGTATATCAGCGAGTCTGGCCAATGAGCCACGTTTCGACAAGTGTTTGAAAAAATGTTACCTTTTCCCGTTTCCCCTAACAACGAAATATAGTATTTATAGTTCGACCAATCGTGGTTAGGCTTTCATTTGTTGCGCTCCAATCAATTTGGAGTTTACATGGTAGGCTATTTATGTAACGTAAGGTTTTTTTCAAACACGTTATAAAAAATTTTATGAGCAGAAATGATTTCATGCTGTCAGGCAGCCTCACTATTTTATTTTGGGTATAATTTATTAATTCCTGGACTATTGGCGTAACGTTTTACATATTATTTGTCAGCAAGCCCTAAGGAACCCAATTTTCCCACTTTAAAAGAGCTACGTGGCTGCGTTCAAAATATGTATTTTCTACCTCCTGTTTCGAAGATATGCTGTCTGGGTACTGTTATGTTTTCAACCGTAAACCCATCTATTGTTATCTTTCCTAATAAGCGTTTTTTATGATTTTAAAACCTAACTCTGGGGAAGGGTAGTGTATTTTATCACTGTCCGTCTGAAAAAAAAAAGTTAGTGCTTGTAGCCTAACACGCGTGATAGTAGTAATTGTGTATCGCGCGACGCGTGTTTAATGTTCGGCTTTCTGCCTCTCCCTTCTCGCTATCCTTTTGTCCATCTGTTCGTTCGTTTTGGTAACGTAATGTAGAAAAAGACATGAATGGAATTTAAAATTTAGGTCATTACGCAGTCTGCCTCTTAATGTTTTTCCAAGAAATACAGCACACGTTTCATTGAAGAAAGCGGGTATAATACAGTAAGCTTTTACTATCAACGTGAAAGCGTTACAATTTGCAGACGAAGCAGAAAACAAGGGGGATTTCGAGTACATTCTTTGTGACAGCACTGTCATTTTACCATTGCTCTTTTCTTTATTATATGTATTTATTAGGCTTTATATTTAATTGATAATTTATATATGTGGATTAGAATATTCCATGACAGTCATATAATAACAGAAGATGGCAGATGTGAAACAGAAATCAAGAAGAGACTAGGAATGGCCAAAGCTACATTCAACAACATGAAAAATATACTGACATCCAAACAGTTATCTCACAAATTAAAACTGAGAATCATAAAGTGTTATATATATTCTGCATTTCTGTATGGTGCAGAAACATGGACGATGAATAAGCGTTTGGAAGAAAGAATTGAGGCTCTTGAAATGTGGATATATAGAAGAATGGGGCGTATCTCATGGAAAGAGATGAAAACAAATAAGGAGGTCCTAGAAAATCTAGGTATGAAAAGAGAACTAATGAGAGAGGTCAAAGTTCGGCAGCTAAAATACTTTGGCCACATAAAAAGGCATAACACCTTGCAGAAGACCATAACAGAAGGGAGAGTTGAAGGCAAACGTGCAAGGGGAAGACAGCGCTATAAGTGGGAAGATAACATCAAGAGGTGGACAGGAAAGAGTCTATCAGAGTGCACCACCAAGACAAGAGACAGAAGACGTTGGAGATCCATTACAGCCAACCTTCGTTGTGGAGATGGCAACTGATGATGATGATGATGAAGCTCCTTATTAAATTTGCCCTATATACCTTGGGAAGAACCAACTGTCCGTGACCAGTGGATCTAGTTCCTGTCTTCCTATATAGCAATCTGTCCTTCATAAAATATTCCCCCTTGCTTGGAGGTGTGTGGCATTTGGGCAATTTTTTAAAACATGGCTTGAGTGTCCTATCCTCAGCCTGCGCCTTCCTCATCTCCTCCGGATGAGCATTTATAGGTTCACCTTCTTCCTCCTTTTTCTCTGACCTGGTCTGTACTGTCGCCATGATCACAGGTCTCTCGGGATTCCCCAAGAAGACGTACCTACACCCCAATATCAGAGGGTAGATTGGTTCATCTATCACTGCTGCTCTGATTTCTCCTTCCACATAGCGAGTTTTCACCGTTATCCTTGCGATGGGAAGTGTCATGAGTGGTATGTCCTTAGTCGCCCCTTGTATTTCCACTGTTTCTGTGGTATACTGACTTGGGTCCCCTAGGCTAGACTTCACAACTGAATCATAATCCAAACCTGTATCATAAAGGCACCTTATGGTGACCCCATTACAAATAACATCCTCACAAACTGGGGGGTGATAAGGTTCCTGTTGTCCATTAGGATTAACCTTTAATCTTTGCGTCCCCGACTTCATTGCAGCAATGTTTGAAGGTTTCCTTCTACAAAATTCGGTGTTATGGTTATCCTTCTTGCACCATTTACACCATCTTTTTCCTTGGTTCAACGGTTTTCTTTCATTGAACTTTTGGTCATTGAACTGTGAGTTTCTGTCGCGATAGTCATTTCTTGGCCGCTCAAAGTTTGTCCTACCTTTATTTCCCTGCTCTCTATTATCAAATTTATTAAATGGCTGTGGAGCTTTAAAATTTTCTATGTGCTTCTTTTTAGTGCTACTTACCTCTGCCTGGGCTGCCTGATACCTCTCAGCGACATTTAAAACCTCCCCCAACCTCTCTGCACCTTGTTCCATGAGAAATTTTCTCAAGTCTGGAGCCATGGACTCTCTTAATTGCTCTATCATGATCATTTCTTTAAGATCTTGGGTCTTCCCCAGAACAGTCCATTTCTCCAAATAGGTTTCCGGTCTGGCAGAGAATTGGTGGTATGTCTCCCCAGACAACAGCTTGGCATTTCTAAATTTCTTACGATAAAATTCACCATTTTTTTCGTATTTCAATAACAAAGCCTGCTTTAACATATCATAATTGTATTGGTCTTCTCTACTCATTTTAGCAAAGACTTCATAAGAAGTACCTCTCAGTCCCTGTGATAACTTTAGACTCCACCTCTCTCTCTCTAACCCATATGTAGTAGCTAATAACTCAAAACGACTGAGGTACCCCTCAATGTCATCGTCTTTCTCAACAAAATGGTCTAAATGAAACCCCATAGCTGAGTTTGAGGCACCCTGACTAGCTGCAGCATCTGAGGCAAAAGGGCTGGCACCATTTTCAGGAGCATGGCCTTGTAATTCCAGCTCCCTTAGTCGTAATTCGTGCTCCCTTTGCAACCTTCTATCTTCTGCCTTCTTTGCTGTCGTTTTTCTTCTGCCTCAATCTGCAGCCTCTTAAGTTCTCTATCAGCCTCAATTTGTAACCTCTTCTCTTCAGCTAACCTCCTATCTTCCCTTTCAATATATTTGTTACATTAAGAAGTCACATACTGAATTAAAGCCTGACCCTCCATGTTCATCTCCCTCGCCGTTAGCACAGCAGCTGATCTGAATTTCGCCAGGTCAGCCATCAGACAAAATAACAATGACCCAAGTAAATCTAATTACTGAATGACAGGTAATTCTAATTAATAAATAGACCAAGGTAATTCTACTTAATTAAATTGGCCAAGGTAATTCTAATTAATTAATTAATTACCACTGGCTGTGAAGATTCACCAACTTTTTATTTTTCCCGTTTTATTTTAAGGGACACTTTTTTAAATTTTTACAATCTGTCCCCCTGGTTTAGTTCTCCCACCAGGAGATTCTAATATTTTTAATTAACTAAATATCCCTGGACAAGACCCCAATATTTGTAGTGGTTTTTGATGGTACTGTAAGGTTGTTGCGTTACCTAATGTAATGTATGAGGTCAGCTGTTTAGGCTCCTGAGATAAATGTAGATGAGAATTACAGAAGGCCCTTCTTACTACCACTTACGACCTCAAACATATCTTTTTTTTTCTCTTGTGAATGTAGCTACGTTAAAAAGTCTAGGGTACTGAAATGTAATGTGTTGTAGTATAAGATACAAACACACACACACAGATATTTAATAAGTCTAATAATATTACTAAAATGTATAACACACTGAACTAACTCAGGCTGTTTTAGTTTAAAATATTAATTTTTTCTTTAAATTTATTTGTTCTGGACCAAGGTTTTATTTTGGCCAGAACATACGAAATGTTATGAAGTTATAAATGGAATGCATCAATATATGGCATAATAAAATGGAATGTGATTACAAAGGTATGTTATAAGTCTGGTTAATATTAATTAATTTTATAGTGTCTCTGGGAGAACCTTTACTGGATATGCTGTTGGGATGGTGTCATCCCGCCCTCTCTGTGAATAGAACTAGCTTTGTCCATTGTCTTATGTACTTTAGAAAATGTTTATTTCCCAAAAATTCAGGATATTAGTGGTGGGGAAATCTTTATATGTATTCAAGAGTTTTGGTGAATCATCAGCAGGCCATTGAGTTATTCATCGTGTATGAGAATATATGAAGCTGGAATCCGGTGGCCCCTCCTCTTGGTAGCTGGGATACACTGCGATACAGCACCAACACCACTGTAGGCGGCACACACGTCAGCTTGAGTAAACTTGTATTACTTTTGTGGCACTACCCTAGTGCCACAACAGAAACTCACAATTCAGAATTCAGAATTGAGAACACAGTTAATTCCTAGCAAAACTAAGCTGAGCTGCTGGCTATGTGATGGCGTCCCACTAAATGTATAGAATATCTTCTGGAAACCACACCACAGGTAATAAACCACTGTGTCTCTGGACAGTCTGGTAACGAATGCAAAATGTGTGCCTCTACCCCGCTACTATGATTTCATTCATCCAATCACAGACTCCCCCCCTAACTTTCAAATCTACATCCAAAAGTCAAATTTCAGTCAGCTCTCAGTCAAGTATGTATTACGGTCTGTTGGTCCGTCTGTCTCTACTTGTTTTTCATAAAAAACACGCTTGGTTCTTGGACCAACGCCATGCAATACCCTACACACTTCTGCCTCCGAAGTTATTTTTAGCCACAATTCTCCCCCTTTCCCCTCTCTTTAATTACAGCTCGATTTTTGCGTTACGTGCCTCAAGGACGAGAATTTGAAACTTTTAGTGAAATTTTTAACAGTGCAGTCGCTCGTCTGATATGAACAACACAGTCTTTTGTCAATATTTTCCTTATTATCTATCCGTCTGTATAATTGAAAGTATATTATTTCTCTGCTCAAGACGGGCTATCAAACTAGCTAGGTTTTATATTCATAACATTATTATTAAGAAAAAGTTACTTTTTCAAGGTTAGTTTTTTTTTTTTTGGAAATACGTTCGAGAACCTTCTCCACGGCGTTTGCCGCTGAATTCAAATAACAACCAAGTATCGTAAAAGTCCAAGAAATGACTGTTTCTGACACGAGCTAAAGTCGTTTTTTGTCCATTTCCTTACATTGTGTCAACTAGTGACGTGAATTTTTTTTCTTTTACTACCAATTGCGTCTTTTAGCCTTGCTGTATTCAAACACATGTTCAGTCATATTTTTCCTTTTGTGTTCTCCGTTTTCTCTCCCGTCTACAAACGGTAAACCGTTTCGTCTGCACGTCTAACTCTTTAGTTTTAAATGGCGGGTAGGAAAAGGCGGGCATGGGCGAGCATGTCTCCTAGTATCTTACGCATTATTTTTATCCCTACATTTTATCGTTAAATTTGGAGATATTTTAACGTTGTATCATGGTAAATTCATCACACATCTCCCCACCTGAGAACATGCACTACGGCAAGTTCCAAAACCAGTGATACACATAGATAAAATTACTTCTCACGCCTGCCACTACTCTAATCTTGATCACAAAGGTGCCGACTGAGAAAATCTGTACCGACATTCAATGACCCTGGGATGTATTCGATAATAAACTGATAAGGTTGCAATAATAAAGACCATCTCAACAATCTTGCGTTTTCATGCTTAGCCTGAGATAAGAACACCAGGGGCTGATGATCCGTCTGGACCACAAAAGTCCTACCATACAGATAGATTTGAAACTTTTTATTGCCCAGATTAACGCTAAACATTCTTTTTCGCTTGTGGAATATCCTTGCTCCGCTTTATTCAATTTGCGGCTTGCATAAGCGACTGGGTTCAGTTCCCCATCGGGTGAAGATGACCTTTGCAACAAAGCCGCCCCGAGGCCTACATTACTTGCATCTGTTCTCACCACGAAGTCCTGTGTCAAATCAGGCAATTTGAGAATAGGCTTGCTAGTGAGTTTATCCTTTAACTCTTGAAAAGCTAATTCACATTGCGCAGTCCAAACAATTTTATCTGGATGTCCCTTGCGATTCAGATCAGTCAGAGGAGCACAAATAGAGTTACAATTTTTGATATATTTTTGGTAAAATCCACATAACGACACGAATGATCGCACGTCCTTTTTTGTTTGTGGTCTCGGTGCTCTCTGCAGTTTTTCCAAGTTCCTGGGGTCAGGGGTCATGTAACCCTGATATACAGTGTGTCCCAAGAATTCCAACTCTTTGCATCCTATACAACATTTTGTTGGCCTAGCAGTTAAGTTCGCCTCCCTAAGCCTATCAAATAACATTTTTAAAGAGTTAATGTGTTCTTCAAATGTCTCTGTGGCGACGAGAATATCATCCATGAAATTCGTGATACATGGGTTATTCAAGGGATCCAACAATTTGCGCATCATCCTTGAAAATACACTCGGAGCATTTTTCAATCCGAATGGTAGCATGTTGAATTCATAATGTCCTTCCGAGGTGCTAAAAGCTAAATAAGGTCTCACTTCAGGCTTCACTGGAATCTGGTAATAGCCTTTACTAAGATCCACCTTTGAAAAGTATTTTGCCTTGTTTAATCTGGCAAATAACTGTTTTGTGTCTGGTAATGGATCCACTTGTCCTTCTGTGACAGCATTCAGTTTCCTGTAATCTATGCACAGTCTGTGTTCCCCAGACGGTTTCCTCAACAAAACTACACTGGAGCTAAAAGATGATTCACTGTGTGAAATAATCCCCTCCTTCAACAAATAATCTATTTCTTCTTTCAATGCCTTCTCCTTCGCGAACGGAATAGAATAGGCTCTCATACAGATTGGGTTTGAGTCTACCAGTTTCATGTCATACTGTAGCAAATTTGTATGTCCTGGTTTATCTGTTAATACATCTGTATGTTCCTCCAGAACCTGTTGAACTCTCTCCCTCTGATTTTTAGTCAGGTGCTTACTGACTTTTACCTGTGCGGCTGTTTCACAAGGATGTAATGGGTATTCATGTGAGGTGAGTGGTTCCTTTTGCATTTGAGTTGCGATAGCCAAGGTCAGTAAGGGGGTGCTTTCCTGGAGTGGTCTGTCCAGATACTTCTTTAACAGGTTTACATGATAAACTTTCTCCTTCCCCTTTTTATAGTTTGTTCTAGACACCTTCTCTAGAACCGTATATGGACCTTGCCATCCAATTTGTAATTTATTCTGGCTGCCGGTTAGTAGAAGAAGCACCTTCTCTCCCACAGCTAGTTCTCTGTCCTTTGCCTTCCTATTAAAATATGCTGCATGTTTCTTCCTGGCTTGTCTCAAATTATCATTTGCCAGTTTCCATCCAGCTTTCAGACGAGTGGTCAGTTCGTTCACATATTGATAAGATGAGGTAACAGTCTCTTCTGCCTTCTCATCTGTCCAGGTCCTTAATAATGCTACATCTGGACGTTTAAATTTTCATCCTTATTTTTCATGGCACCCATCGGGTCCCTTCCATTGGAAGCATTATAATGAGGACTTTTCTTCCTAGAATCATCACTCACAAATCGACCACTACCAATTTTTTTCTTGGGTTTATCTCCCCACTTTAGATTGCTTGTGAGAGATCTTCGCTCTCTTTTAGTTTCCTCCAGTTTATATAACTCTGACCGAGGGATTGTCAGTTTATTCTGGGGTAAATTTCTTCTTTGTACTCGTCGCATAGTGGCCATGTTAATCCATTCAGGTGAAGACTGGGTGTGAAAAGGGGGCTCCCATTGCACTTTGTCTACCTGAGTATAACTATTTTTCCTTCCAGGCCTAAGTTTGCCCCGTGGTGTTTCTAGGTCCTGCACATATTTTCCCTTTGTGGGTGTTCCCTCATGAAATACGCCACATGCTTCTACAAAGTTTTCAATATCGACATTTACGTCGGGCCAATAGTATTTCCGAGCAACTTTTTGGCAGATGGTACCGACTTTCTCATGGTCACCATCTTTTCCAACATGTAAGCTCCTTATTAAATTTGCCCTATATACCTTGGGAAGAACCAACTGTCCGTGACCAGTGGATCTAGTTCCTGTCTTCCTATATAGCAATCTGTCCTTCATAAAATACTCTCCCTTGCTTGGAGGTGTGTGGCATTTGGGCAATTTTTTAAAACATGGCTTGAGTGTCCTATCCTCAGCCTGCGCCTTCCTCATCTCCTCCGGATGAGCATTTATAGGTTCACCTTCTTCCTCCTTTTTCTGTGACCTGGTCTGTACTGTCGCCATGATCACAGGTCTCTCGGGATTCCCCAAGAAGACGTACCTAC
Source organism: Oreohelix idahoensis (assembly GCA_024509875.1). Classification (NCBI taxonomy): domain Eukaryota; kingdom Metazoa; phylum Mollusca; class Gastropoda; order Stylommatophora; family Oreohelicidae; genus Oreohelix; species Oreohelix idahoensis. The sequence goes on from JAMPIV010002503.1 coordinate 130,078, forward strand.
ACCCCAATATCAGAGGGTAGATTGGTTCATCTATCACTGCTGCTCTGATTTCTCCTTCCACATAGCGAGTTTTCACCGTTATCCTTGCGATGGGAAGTGTCATGAGTGGTATGTCCTTAGTCGCCCCTTGTATTTCCACTGTTTCTGTGGTATACTGACTTGGGTCCACTAGGCTAGACTTCACAACTGAATCATAATCCAAACCTGTATCATAAAGGCACCTTATGGTGACCCCATTACAAATAACATCCTCACAAACTGGGGGGTGATAAGGTTCCTGCTGTCCATTAGGATTAACCTTTAATCTTTGAGTCCCCGACTTCATTGCAGCAATGTTTGAAGGTTTCCTTCTACAAAATTCGGTGTTATGGTTGTCTTTCTCACACCATTTGCACCATCTTTTTCCTTGGTTTAACGGTTTTCTTTCATTAAATTTTTGGTCATTGAACTGTGAGTTTCTGTCACGATAGTCATTTCTTGGCCTATCAAAGTTTGTCCTGCCTTTATTACCCTGTTCTCTATTATCAAATTTATTAAATGGCTGTGGAGCTTTAAAATTTTCTATGTGCTTCTTTTTAGTGCCACTTACCTCTGCCTGGGCTGCCTGATACCTCTCAGCGACATTTAAAACCTCCCCCAACTTCTCTGCACCTTGTTCCATGAGAAATTTTCTCATGTCTGGAGCCATGGACTCTCTCAATTGCTCAATCATGATCATTTCTTTAAGATCTTGGGTGTTCCCCAGAGCAGTCCATTTCTCCAAATAGGTTTCCAGTCTGGCAGAGAATTGGTGGTATGTCTCCCCAGACAACAGTTTGGCATTTCTAAATTTCTTACGATAAAATTCACCATTTTTTTCGTATCTCAATAACAAAGCCTGCTTTAACATGTCATAATTGTCTTGGTCTTCTCTACTCATTTTAGCAAAGACTTCATAAGAAGTACCTCTCAGTCCCTGTGATAACTTTAGACTCCACCTCTCTCTCTCGAACCCATATGTAGTAGCTAATAACTCAAAACGACTGAGGTACCCCTCAATGTCATCGTCTTTCTCAACAAAATGGTCTAAATGAAACCCCATTGCTGAGTTTGAGGCACCCTGACTAGCTGCAGCATCTGAGGCAAAAGGGCTGGCACCATTTTCAGGAGCATGGCCTTGTAATTCCAGCTCCCTTAGTCGTAATTCGTGCTCCCTTTGCAACCTTCTATCTTTTGCCTCCCTTTGCTGTCGTTTTTCTTCTGCCTCAATCTGCAGCCTCTTAAGTTCTCTATCAGCCTCAATTTGTAACCTTTTCTCTTCAGCTAACCTCCTATCTTCCCTTTCAATATACTTGTCACATTCAGAAGTCACATACTGAATTAAAGCCTGACCCTCCATGTTCATCTCCCTCGCCGTTAGCACAGCAGCTGATCTGAATTTCGCCATCAGACAAAATAACAATCACCCAAGTAAATCTAATTACTTAATGACAGGTAATTCCAATTAATAAATAGACTAAGGTAATTCTACTTAATTAAATTGGCCAAGGTAATTCTAATTAATTAATTAATTACCACTGGCTGTGAAGATTCACCAACTTTTTATTTTTCCCGTTTTATTTTAAGGGACACTTTTTTAAATTTTTACAAACTGTCCCCCTGGTTTAGTTCTCCCACCAGGAGATTCTAATATTTTTAATTAACTAAATATCCCTGGACAAGACCCCAATATTTGTAGTGGTTTTTGATAGTACTGTAAGGTTGTTGCGTTACCTAATGTAATGTATGAGGTCAGCTGTGAAGGCTCCTGAGATAAATGTAGATGAGAATTACAGAAGGCCCTTCTTACTACCACTTACGACCTCAAACATATCTTTTTTTTTCTCTTATGAATGTAGCTACGTTAAAAAGTCTAGGGTACTGAAATGTAATGTGTTGTAGTATAAGATACAAACACACACACACAGATATTTAATAAGTCTAATAATATTACTAAAATGTATAACACACTGAACTAACTCAGGCTGTTTTAGTTTAAAATATTAATTTTTTCTTTAAATTTATTTGTTCTGGACCAAGGTTTTATTTTGGCCAGAACATACGAAATGTTATGAAGTTATAAATGGAATGCATCAATATATGGCATAATAAAATGGAATGTGATTACAAAGGTATGTTATAAGTCTGGTTAATATTAATTAATTTTATAGTGTCTCTGGGAGAACCTTTACTGGATATGCTGTTGGGATGGTGTCATCCCGCCCTCTCTGTGAATAGAACTAGCTTTGTCCATTGTCTTATGTACTTTAGAAAATGTTTATTTCCCAAAAATTCAGGATATTAGTGGTGGGGAAATCTTTATATGTATTCAAGAGTTTTGGTGAATCATCAGCAGGCCATTGAGTTACTCATCTTGTATGAGAATATATGAAGCTGGAATCCGGTGGCCCCTCCTCTTGGTAGCTGGGATACACTGCGATACAGCACCAACACCACTGTAGGCGACACACACGTCAGCTTGAGTAAATTTGTATTACTTTTGTGGCACTACTCTAGTGCCACAACAGAAACTCACAATTCAGAATTCAGAATTGAGAACACAGTTAATTCCTAGCAAAACTAAGCTGAGCTGCTGGCTATGTGATGGCGTCCCACTAAATGTATAGAATATCTTCTGGAAACAACACCACAGGTAATAAACCACTGTGTCTCTGGACAGTCTGGTAACGAATGCAAAATGTGTGCCTCTACCCCGCTACTATGATTTCATTCATCCAATCACAGACTCCCCCCCCTAACTTTCAAATCTACATCCAAAAGTCAAATTTCAGTCAGCTCTCAGTCAAGTATGTATTACGGTCTGTTGGTCCGTCTGTCTCTACTTGTTTTTTCATAAAAAACACGCTTGGTTCTTGGACCAACGCCATGCAATACCCTACACACTTCTGCCTCCGAAGTTATTTTTAGCCACAATTCTCCCCCTTTCCCCTCTCTTTAATTACAGCTCGATTTTTGCGTTACGTGCCTCAAGGACGAGAATTTGAAACTTTTAGTGAAATTTTTAACAGTGCAGTCGCTCGTCTGATTTGAACAACACAGTCTTTTGTCAATATCTTCCTTATTATCTATCCGTCTGTATAATTGAAAGTATATTATTTCTCTGCTCAAGACGGGCTATCAAACTAGCTATGTTTTATATTCATAACATTATTATTAAGAAAAAGTTAGTTTTTCAAGGTTAGTTTTTTTTTTTGAAATATGTTCGAGAACCTTCTCCACGGCGTTTGCCGCTGAATTCAAATAACAACCAAGTATCGTAAAAGTCCAAGAAATGACTGTTTCTGACACAAGCTAAAGTCGTTTTTTGTCCATTTCCTTACATTGTGTCAACTAGTGACGTGAATTTTTTTTCTTTTACTACCAATTGCATCTTTTAGCCTTGCTGTATTCAAACACGTGTTCAGTCATATTTTTCCTTTTGTGTTCTCCGTTTTCTCTCCCGTCTACAAAGGGTAAACCGTTTCGTCTGCACGTCTAACTCGTTAGTTTTAAATGTGGGTAGGAAAAGGCGGGCATGGGCAAGCATGTCTCCTAGTATCTTACGCATTATTTTTATCCCTACATTTTATCGTTTAATTTGGAGATATTTTAACGTTGTATCATGGTAAATTCATCACAACATCCTACATTATTAGAGTCTTTCTTATCATTATTTTGATTACCGGCTTCATGGAGCTCTTGCTGTGCAGAGTTAGCCTGGTAATGAAATTTATGTCTTTTGTATTGTGACCTACCTCGATTATTATAACCTCTATAGTTATTATTATTTCCAGATTGTCACGTCCTCCCAAGTTTCGGTAGATTGAACCGGTAGACTAGGAAACGTCATTGATACAGCTGGGAAAGAAGATGCTTATTCCTGAATAACTGATAACGTCGCCCAGCTCGTTGGATGTGAACCTATATTATCAACAGCGTGAAAGACTGCCTGAAGATGTTCAGATCTTGAGTGAATCTCTTTCAACATGTTAATGAGAAAAATCTTTCTTTGTCCCTTAACATCAAGGACATAATCGACATCTGAAATACGTGACAGAATCTTGAATGGACCACACCAAGTTATCAGTAGTCGATTCTGTTTGCTCTGTAAAAGCACAAACGCTTTGTCGCCTGGTACAAGAAGACGAAGACGTCTTGAGTGATTCTGTAACTTATACGAGCTTTTTCTTAAGCTCTCTCCGATGCATCGGTTGCCAGCTGGCATGCATCCATGATTTTTTTCCTAAGATTTACAACATACTCGTAAGACGATTGAGTTTCTTGCGACAAGGAAGAATCAATCAAGAAGTCTTTGATCAAGGACAATGGACCTCTGGGCTGAGCACCAAATACTAGTTGAAATGGACTGAAACCTGTATGCTCATTCGATATTTCACGATATGCAAAAAGTACCGCTGGTAAAACTCGGTCCCACTTTTTATAAAAATCAATTGTAATCTTTCCTAACATCTGTTTTATTGATCGATTTAGACACTCCACTATCCCGTTCGTGGCGGCGTGATATACGGAACTCAGTGATCTGTCTATATGAAACATTGCCATAACCTCAGTCATTGCACCTGACACAAACTGAGAACTTCTGTCCGACAACAATTTTCTCGGAAATCCGATTCTAGTAAAAATATGAAACAAAGCATCAGCTACATCCTGCGTAGTAATGTTCTTGAGTGGTATGGCCTCTGGCCAACGGGTGCACAAATCTATACAAGTTAATACTTTTTTATGTCCTCACGATGACATTGTAGGAAGTGGGCCAATAATGTCCACGGCCATTTTCTCAAATGGACGCACCGGAATATCGGCTGCTTGAATGGGAGCCAAATGACGCGCCCCTCTAGACTTCACCTCCTGACAAGTAACACAAGAACGGCAAAACATCGCAATGTCTTTCGACATTCCCGGCCAGAAAAAAAAGCCAGAATTCTAGATATAGTACGAGCGTATCCCATGTGATCCGCACAACGGGAATCGAGAGCATGACTTAAGATATAGGATCTTATTACCTTAGGCACCATGATCTCAGTAGTAATATGACAAGATTTACTATCTCTGAATCTTCGCACTAATATGTCATTTACGATAGTATACCATTGTTTACGAGAAGTATGACCATTTGTATCATCACGTTGTACTAAATTTTAAAAAATTCTTTAATGAAACATCACTGTTTTGTAAAGTAGAAAAAACTTCCTTGTTGATGTTGCTGTGTAACACATCATCATTAACTAGTGGTACAACATTATTTTGAGACTGCTCCTGTGCTCGAGTAACCACAACATTAGCCCTGTGTACGTGTTCTCGTTCCCAATCATTTATTTGCTCAAGAGTACACTCTTTAAAACCGTGAATTCGACCAAGAACTAAATCGCAAACTTGATTCATCAACAAACATACTTTTATTTGTCCCGTAAAAAATGGCGTTGTGATATGAACCACAGCAGTTTGAAATTTCTCAATTCTACCACCAAACGTAATGCACTTAACCCATGTGCCTGTACAACAAGAAGGATCAACCAAACATTGTCGCACGCCTACCGTCGTTCAACCTGAATCCTTTAATAAAGTTACTGGCATGCCATTAAGTAAGCCCTTGTGAAACTCCAAAGACCCGGTTCCTTCATGGGCTGACATCGCAGGTAACGCCGGCAATGGGTGTCCACATCTCAATCTGTATACCACGTCAGGCTGAAATTGATTCTTGTACTCAAAACATTCTTCCGCATTACCAAAATCAAATGAACAGCAAGCATTTGCTTGACTAACAGCGTTGTTATTATTATTTGTAATATTATTTTCTGCTATCTGTACCGAATTTCCATGATGAGCAGACCGATGCAAACTATTTGAACGAAATGCACTGCCATTTGGTTGTCTATTGTTATACAAATGTCTATTATTATTATTCTGCGAGTAACGTGCTTTATTGTAACTTTAAAAGTTAGGAGTATTTTGTTGCCACTTCATTCTGTCTCTGTTTCCCAAATCAATCTGTTGACCAGTTCCAAAATGATTGTTATTCCATCTTCTGCCAGCTGGTGAATCATTTCTATTTCCACCTTCAAAATGAGAAAAATTTCTTTGATAATTATTATTTCGATCTGAACTGGCACTTCTATGCCGAAACCTATCTCTGTCACCACCATTCGATCTAAATTTTCCCTGTCTGTTATTTAAAGTAGCAACACCCGCTGACTGTAACGATTCATGTAGTTTAGTGTTTCTAACATTCAAGTTCGGATGAGCAACTTAAAACTGGCGCCCGAGGGTCTCAACTTCCGATAACGATTTAGGATTCCTCTCCTGTAAAAAATGCCAAAAACGTATCACTTATTGAGGATAATACCTTATCCCGTAAATTTAAATCTGCAAGATCTTCAAAATTCCTTTGTACCTTTTCAAGTTCGATCCAACGATTAAAAGTTAAACTAATATCCAAAATGAATTGTGAGAACTCTTTTCCTGTTTCCGGTAACAACTCTTTAAATCGCCTTCTATAACCTTCAGCTGTAAGCTGAAATTTTTTTAATAGCGTAGCTCTAGCTTCATCATAGTTTTGACTATCGCCTTCTAACGAAGCGATTGCCCTTAACGCCTCTCCTGATAAAAATTTCATCAGTTTGCTACATCACATACTTTTATCAATTTTATATTCTGTGCATACATATTGAAATCTTGACAAGAAGAACGTAATATCGTCGACCCCTGGTTTAAACATTGGCAAATGAATTTTAATGTCACCTTTCTGACCATCATTCTGATTGTGTGATTGACTAGTAGCATTTCCATTTTGCAACTTCTGTCTTTCAATTTCTAATTGAAACATTCTCTCTTCATGGGCTCGTTTTTCTCCCTCATATGTTCTAATTTTCTCATTTTCTTCCATCTCCAAGTGTTTAATTCTCTCTTCGTCTAGCCTCATTTTTTCATTATCTTCCATGTCCAACCGTTTCATACGTTCCTGGTTGGCTAATTCTCTATCTTTTAATTCTAACTGACGTTTTTCTATTTCCTGCGCCTCTTTATATTCTGTTTGAGCAACATCTTGTAATTTGTCTCCTGATAAACCAAGAATTTTACCCTGGTTGATGAAGTACTCCGCCGACGACATTTCAAAATCTGAATTCTAATATTTACCTCATCAAATAAACTGTAGTATTCCAATTAATATCCTATATTCGAAACCTTATCGATACTCATTATTGGATATTGATCATCTTTTATTTAATTAATTACATATGCAGCTATAAATCAATCAACTAAGAAATTATACAAGATAATATTACTACTGAAAACATAGAATGATCAATGAAGAGAATCAATTACATAGAAATATACACGTTAGCATTGACAATCACCGCACCTAAACAATTAAAGAAGAGATAATATTGTAAAGAACCACGGAGTCAACACAAAAATCTACAACATTCCAGCAGCCCCAAAGAAACTTGCTATAAGCCTTTGCAATTCATCGACCTAAAATCAACCTAGGAAAACACCCCAGGACACCTATGATGAAGAACAAGCATCTTACGAGTTAAAATGACAAAGAAAGGTGCTCGCTAATAATAAATAGGATACTGACACCACAATAACAATGTCTACTTATCTGCGGGAATCCAAATACTCTCGTAAAGCATTCGATCCATTATAGGTTATGAAATTCATACAGCTGGAATGAAGATGAGCAATTCTCAAAAGGACCAGCAATTCGCTCTGGTTGAAAGTATCTGTTACCGAAGGACGTCACTCAATGTAACCTCCGCAGGTACACAGCAGGACTTGAAAATGGAAATCGAAAACTGTAGCATCATTCCCCGGTACAACTATGATACTTCTCTGGAGACTTGAGTGTGTACATCACACAAAAGTTGACCTTCCATGTCAAGGTTATGACTTTGACCTAACGATCGATTGATTAAGCATGTAACAAGTGTCATTGTTCCAAAATACATGGCAATCAATTGAGCTCAAAATATCTGAATTTTCTAGAACGAGAAGGTACATTATAATGGCCACCATGTTAAGGTATGTCCGCCCGTTCGTTTATTCCATTGTATTAAAAGAGTTTGTCTGCATTTGATATATGTATACCATCATTATTCCCATATTTTTCTATATGAATGTTAGATCATTTGTATACAACAAAAGTGTCACGCGAATGTGTTATTCGTGGGTATGCCAAAGCCGCACTGTATCGTCCCTGTATTATTTATGCAGTGTTCTCTCACAAGTGATAACGAATTAATTATATCTCAGATAGGCCCAACAGCTCAAAGATAACCAGGTATGAAGCCAATGCTGGTCCGGTAAAATAAATAAAAGTTTATTGAAAACTGATGATTGTGACGTACGTCTAAGTATGACAAATGAATTTCCCTGACTCGATGGATTATAACAGGATATTGGCCTCTCATAACTTTAGAACCCCTGATCATCTGTTGTAACTTTAACCTGCATGCAGCATTTCCACGAGAATTTTACACGCTGGATCACTAATGTCTTCTGTGAACTTTTGAGATCGCATGGCCTTTGATGGGAGGTTAAATCACGCCCACTACCATCTCTGAGAACGATTTATAGCAATCTTTTCCTTAACGCCGGCCCAAAAGAGGACGTGGCCAGAGACTCACTCCTGTTTCTAGAGCAATTAACAGCAGTTCATTTTCTTACCTGGCTGTCGCCCTGCCTGGTGGGAGTTGCCAAAGCTTCTCAGAACAGCGGTACCATCAAAGACAGGCTGATCTTCAGAATTCAACGTGGAGCGGTATACGATCTAAAGAAATCAGGGAACTCTCAGCTAACGTAGTTTCTCGAGAAATTTTCGCACCCTCATGCGAGCAGCCTGAGACGAAGAAGATCGGTAGACCGGGGAAAACGGAGGAAACACAGCGGTTAACACAACGGCGTTGTACCTCGGATTTTGCTATACTTCAAGAAAGGTGTGAAAATCCATCACGTCCCATTTAAGTTACATTCGAGATGTATAAATAAAGTACTCCAAACACTACATTTTATCGTTCGTTCTGACAGAATCCTAGTTTCACTAGCATATAGCCTAGTCGGATTCCTGTTAGATTTCATCTACCTTTGTTGACTATTGGAGTGTATTCTTTTCTGCACAGACGGTAATTTATACATTAGCTTCGAGTGATCAGTGGTCTAGTTATTTCATTTTATTTCACTGGATTGTGGTGTAAATTTAACCTTATTAAATAAACCCATTTCCAAAGTTCTAGTGCAAACTAAATGTTACATCTAAAAGTATTTCCTAATACAATGGACGCGTAAATTAATTTTGCTGACGTTAAAGGGAATTATAACTAGTAAATACAGTTTAGTTCTGTATAGATAGATGTGCTTTTAATTATTTTTAACTCACGGGGAGTTTTCCTGTTTTGTTAATTGACGACGCTAATAAAGTAAATAGGCTAACTGACATTTATCGCGTGTCAGATTATAATATGATTTGTAATGCATTTCTTGTTTTGATTATCTTTCATTCAGAACGATCATTCAACCTGCATCCCAGCAATTATTAATTATATTTAGAGTTCTGCCAACTCAATTCTATAACTCCAGTAACATATAACTTTTTTTAAAGCTAAACTTGTGGCGACCTGTAATGGGCCCCGCTCCTCTGAATTTAACTGAGAATAAAGCCACCCAAGAAACACTTTTAAAATACTAGTTCATATAGACCTTAAAGTAAACTGGAAGCAGAACATATTTTATTCACTGCCCTATTTGTGAAGAAGAACATAGATCTACCTGAACACTGTCTGTCAAGTATATTCAGTGGATTTTACCCACCCCCGAAGAAGAACTTACCTCAGTGTTTTTAATTTGTGACAGTACGGAAAAAGAAAGTTATCTCCACCAGCTGTGCCAATTTTAGGAACCACACCATACCTCACGCCTAGCCAAGTGCCTGTGCCATTCATTAGGAACTTTATCTAAACCAACAGTAGCCTTTACGCTTCACCGTCTGACGATTTTTTGAGACTATTTGTTACCTCGTTAAATCTGGGGCCTGACACGGAAGAAATAAGAAGACCAGTCTATTATTCCACGGTATTAGCTGCTGTGGTAAATAATTCCTAGAGTGCCAGAATTCACCATTTTGGTAAGTCTGTTTGTGTGTCTGTGGGATGGCCAGCCCTAGTGTGTTTTTTTTTAATGAAAGGAGATTTAATCTTTTCTTTACCCTTTTAATTAGTTCGACCTAGTATTAAGATGCATTATATTCCTTGTACGGGACTTCTCCTAGCGGGATTGTGTAACTGGGTTCATTCCCCCCTCCCGTAAAATTTGTTGATTAAAGGGAGACATTTGAGAACCCTAGCTTTTCCTCTACACCCCCCCTTTCTGTAACCCCTTGCCTCAGAGTAATAAATTTACCAGTTGCTTAAATTGCCCATCTCTGATCACCCCCCCCCTTTCTTGTCTTTTGGACCGGGACTTGTCTGTTAGTAAATACAAACGGGAAACGGTGGATGGGATATTTCTCCTCAAAAACCCCTCTTCCCTTGTCATCTTTGTATTCGGTAACCTTTGATTTTTTGACTGTAAATGTATAATTATTTGTGACTGATTTATGATAATAAAGGTATTAAACTTTATTTGTATTGGTTGTCGGCTGGCCCAAAACTCCAAACATTTCCCATATTTTGTTATCGTAGTGTGTATTCATGTACGTTGTGCGTCAGAATCACCAAATCGGTGTGTGCGCATGAGCGACTGGAACTGACAAACAACTGTTTGTTCAGAAGAGTGGTAGGAATAGTTTTTGAGAGACATATATTGTCGTAATAAGAGACTGTCCTTGCTCTTCCCAGCGCTTGTAAATCTACTACCTCATTCTCCTAAATCCTTATTCTCACAGAGCCTTCAATATCACTCTACACTCTAAAGGGACCAATATCCATCAGAACCCTCTCAGGTAAAAATTACGACAATATATGGGGGCTCGTCCGGGATTCTGAACCTAGTTAAAATAGAGTGTGGTTGATTGTCTTTGTGAAGTAGGGTATAATCTTTAAAAGTAATTACTTCCCCTAGACCAAGCCGTTCAGTATTTGGGCCGACCACACAATAATTAAGGCAGGTTTGTTTTTTCCACAGGAGCAGGCAATTAGTGATAATAAAAGATTTGTCACCTTTGTATTCTCTGGCAGAGGGAATTGAAATTTTTTAGTTATATAACTGCTGGGACTGCGTGATTGTTTTACAATCACTAAAGGTTTTGAAGCGTTTGAGTTGAGCTAAGCTATAGACGGATTGTTCTGATTTTTTAAAATTGAGTTAACTACGTCTCATCTCAAAATTGTCTTCAGGGACGGAGTTTGTTGTTAGAGAATTAACATTTTCTGGAAAAAAAAATTTTTTTTTTCCTTTTAAATTGTTTTAATATAAATCCTTCTCTACTGTTAGTAATAGTAGATTTTTTTTTCTAGTGTAACTTACCAATTTAATTGGCATAGTTGCTTGCGTTACGAGTCTTAAGTGACAATAATAGCGGCGATAAGTTAACACACGAGGTCATTAAGTAAATTTTTTTTTTACTTTGGTTTTTCTCGTAGCGGCTTTGATTTTTTTCCATTCTTGTTCTTTCTTAATATTCTCTAATAGTAGAAGCATCCAGTTCTTCAATCATGGCAGAGAGAATTAGGATAAGATCCATTTTGAGACAGGAAGCGATAGACTCAGGACTAGAGAGAGAAGCCGCGAACGTGTTTGTAAACACGGAACTTGACAGGTATGACGCGGAGCAACAGAGAGAAGAAGCTAGGAAGAAAGAAACGGAAGAGCGTCTATTGGAGCAGAAGAAAATTGAGGCAGAAATGGAAGCCCGCAGAGAGAGAGAAAGAGAGAGGGAAAGACAACATGAATTAGCACTCAAGGCTTTAGAGAGTCGGAGTGCCTCTACTTCAAATAATGGAGAGCCGTCTTCGCCCCAGTCTCAAACAATGGATCTCTCCAGCACTCAGTCTGCCCAATTAACTGCGATGTCTTTTGCTTTAGAGTCTTTTCCTAGCCCTAACGAAAAAATTGACAGCTACCTAGAAAAATTCGAAAGGCTCGCAAACCTGTATGGGTTAGAGAGTATCCGCTGGGCACTTAAACTCTCAACGTCACTAAAAGCGAATGCTTATGACGTATACACAAAGCTGGGACCGAACCAACATGATTACGACATGCTTAAGAAGGCCTTGCTAGAGCGGTTTGAGATGACTGCCCGAAAGTTTCTGCAGATGTTCAGGAACAGCCGAAAAGAGAGCACGGAAACATTTCCCCAGTTCTCTTCACGTCTCACGGGCTATTTGATAAAGTTCATAGAATTATCTCAACTACCTCTTACATACGAGGGACTGCTAGAAATTGTTCTTGTGGAGCAGATAAAATCCACTCTGTCGAATGACACCCGTAGATTTTTGGCCGAACAGGGAGCAGTCAGGCTTGAGGACATCCTCAATAAGGCCGAACGCTATAGCAATGCAATGGCCGAACTTCCCAGCACTAAACGTAAACCCACAGATGAGCCATCTCGAAAACAAAATCTAGAGCAGTCATCTTATTCTTCCAATCCTTCTCAACATTATAACCAACGAGAAAGTAATAACCAGAGACCTCCCCAGGAAAAATCGAAATTCTACAAAACCCGATATCCCCAAAATAATACTTCTGATATACCCACCAAGCCTACGTGGCAGCGCGGCTACCTAGGTCAAGGAAAAGGAAAGACACCTACAACAGGAACGTCTGATCAGGGCAAGCAGACCGGGCCTAACCGCGTTGGATGTTTGCATACAGCCTCGAAAGGTAGATTCAATGTCAGTGATTCTCAACCTGAGGGGGACCGACCCTCAACTCGAGGAACTGTAATTTTGAATGGTACCTCAACCACTTGTCTCTTTGACACTGGATTAAGTTTTAGTTGTATTGTTGCTAGACACCTAGTCAAACCAGGTCAGGAGACAGAGGAAACCGTCAAACTTAGTGGAGTTTTTAAGAGTGATGCGCCCAGGACGCTGCCTATCGCATTGGTAGAAATACACTCTGACTTTGTCAGAGGTGTTATTAAAGCGGCCATAATGGATGATCCGATCTACCCAGTTATCCTGGGATGTAGATATGTGTTTATTGGGAGACCAAAGGAGCCGATTGTGGCAGCGGTAACCACAAGAGGGCAAGCCAAGAAGGAGAAGGAGCCTGCGCCAAATTTGTTGCCGAATGAACTGAAGGAGGCGCAACAAAAGGACCCTACTCTGGAGCCCTGCTTTAGAAAACTGCCCATGGCTAAGGACCCCAGACACAACGGAGACATCTTTTCTAAAGATGGCGTATTGTATCGTAGAACGGGCAACCCGGACACGGGGAATAACCAGCTCCTAGTACCGACGCAGTACAGAAGCCAGATCTTAGAAATGGGGCACTCTCTTCCCTTTAGCGGACATATGGGACAAAACGCCACTATTCAGCGAATAAAAACCACTATTGGTGGCCAGGAATGAACTCTGACATTATCAGGTACGTGAAATCCTGCGCCCAGTGCCAACGGGTAGCACCCAAGCACTTGACACCCCCAGTACCCATGGGGCAAATGCCAATAGTGGGTACTCCATTTGAACGGGTTGCTGTCGACATCATTGGACCCCTGGAAAGGACCAAAAGAAAGCACAGGTTCATCCTGACTTTAGTCGACACTTGCACAATGTGGGCCGAAGCTGTACCGCTAACATGCATAGATTCCAAGCATGTCGCAGAAGCCCTCGTGCAAATCTTTACACGGTTGGGATTCCCTCAACAAGTTTTGACGGACAATGGATCCCAATTCCGTAGCCTGTTAATGGAGGAGATCTTTAAGATCTTGAGGGCCAAACATATCCACACAAGTCCCTACCATCCGGCCGGAAATGGGCTCGTGGAACGTTTTAATGGCAGCCTCACCACCATGTTACGTAAGCTGGGTCAGGAGAAACCGGAAGACTGGGACCTATATATATCGGCTGCCTTATTCGCCTACCGAGAGGTTCCCTAAGCGTCTACCGGATTCCCGCCTGCTACACTTTTATTTGGCAGACCTATAAAGGGGCCATTAGAAGCCTTACTTCGGTCCCTGACAGACCAAAAGGCTGACGAGACAGTCGTCTCTGCAAGCAAATATGTATCTGAGCTCAAGGAAAGGTTAAAGCTAGGATGGGATCTAGCCAACACCAACCTTAAGAAAGCCCGCGCTAAACATACTAAAAGATACAACAAAGCTGCAAAAGAGAGAGAACTACAACCAGGGAAGAAAGTTTTGTTGCTACTTCCAACCGGAAGCAATAAACTTCGCATCGGATGGCAAGAGCCGTTTACCGTCCTTAAAAAGATCTCACGTACTAATTACAAGATCTCCATTAAAGCAAAGGAGAAGGTCTTCCACATAAATCTGCTCAAGAAATATCTGGAAAGACCAGTGCCATCCTCCGAGTACCCATTGCAACCCACAGAATCTCTCACCAGAACAACAAACAGAAACCAAGGCGCTACTACAGCAGTACAGTGCAGTCTTAACGGATGTAGCCGGTCGAACAAATCTCATCGAATTTGACATGAAATTAACAAACGAGACCCTTGTTCGAACCAGAGTATACCCCATTCCGTACGCCAAAGTTGATGCACTTCGCGGAGAAATAGACAAGCTGCGTCAGGCAGGAATTATCAGCGAGTCTACATCTCCTTACAGTTCAAGTGTAGTGCTGTTGCAGAAGCCCAATAAGGAAGTTCGGCTGTGTATTGATTACCGGTTGCTAAACGCCGTAACGGAATTCCAGCCTAAACCGCTCCAAACTGTTTCTGAGTTGTTCACCAAGCTCAGCAAGGCAACGATTTTCTCCAAGATTGACCTCAGTAAAGATTATTATCAAATACCAGTCAAGGAGGAAGTTAAATCTGTGCTAGCTTTCAGCACTAGTGAAGGACATTACACATTTAATGTGATGCCATTCGGATTGCATAACGCACCAGGAGTGTTTACCAGGATGATGAGAAAGCTTTTAGAACCCTTGCAAAGTCCCCACATCCATAATTTCATGGACGACATCTTAATCGCATCGGAATCCTACGAAGAACATATTGCTACAGTCGCTATGCTCCTTAGGAGACTACAGGAAACTGGTCTCACAGCCAGACCTAGCAAATGTCTCATCGCATTTGAAAAGCTGGACTTCCTGGAGTACACTATTTCTCACGGCTGTAGTTGGCCTATTAAGAAGAACGTGGAGAAAATAGTGGCAGCAAAAAGACCCCGAACAAAGAAAGACACCAGGTCATTCTTATCACTATGTGCTTACTATCAGAAATACATCCAGAACTTCAACGGACTGACAGCACCTCTGACTGACCTCACCAAGAAAGGTTGTCCTGATAAGGTCATGTGGAATCAAAAGTGCGAACATGCATACAGCACTTTGAAAGGACAGTTGTCGGCATACCCCATCCTAAGGTTACCTGACCTTAAGAAACCTTTCGTACTGAGAGTTGACGCATCAGGTCAGGGCATCGGGTCAACATTGCTGCAAGCCGAGGACAGTGACCCGAACATGCTATTCCCAGTAGCTTACGGCAGTCGGAAACTCAATAAAGCGGAACGCAACTACAGTGTCGTTGAAAGAGAATGTCTCGCTCTGATTCATGGCATCAGACGCCATCATGAGTTTCTGTATGGCACTTCTTTCACGGTGCAAACAGACCATGCTCCATTAGCTTTCCTGGGTGCCAATAAGGAATTCAACGCAAGGATAATGCGTTGGGCCTTGTTATTGAGTGTTTATTCCTTCAAAGTGGAATATATTCCAGGAAAACAGAATGTCGGAGCTGACTTCTTGAGTAGAAACTGGACCACGGAGGAAGAGGAGAAAATCGATGATGCCAATCATCCAAAAGCTACCGATCAGGGCAGCTTCATTGTCATAAATGAAACATGAAAACGAGTTTCCATGTCTCAAAAGTGGGGACGATTGTAACGTACGTCTAAGTATGACAAATGAATTTCCCTGACTCGATGGATTATAACAGAATATTGGCCTCTCATAACTTTAGAACCCCTGATCATCTGTTGTAACTTTAACCTGCATGCAGCATTTCCACGAGAATTTTACACGCTGGATCATTAATATGTAGCCTGCTATCTTCTGTGAACTTTTGAGATCGCATGGCCTTTGATGGGAGGTTAAATCACGCCCACGACCATCTCTGAGAACGATTTATAGCAATCTTTTCCTTAACGCCGGCCCAAAAGAGGACGTGGCCAGAGACTCACTCCTGTTTCTAGAGCAATTAACAGCAGTTCATTTTCTTACCTAGCTGTCGCCACGCCTGGTGGGAGTTGCCAAAGCTTCTCAGAACAGCGGTACCATCAAAGACAGGCTGATCTTCAGAATTCAACGTGGAGCGGTATACGATTTAAAGAAATCAGGGAACTCTCAGCTAACGTAGTTAGTTTCTCGAGAAATTTTCGCACCCTCATGCGAGCAGCCTGAGATGAAGAAGATCGGTAGACCGGGAAAACGGAGGAAACACAGCGGTTAAACACAACGGCGTTGTACCTCGGATTTTGCTATACTTCAAGAAAGGTGTGAAAATCCAACACGTCCCATTTAAGTTACATTCGAGATGTATAAATAAAGTACTCCGAAAACTACATTTTATCGTTCGTTCTGACAGAATCCTAGTTTCACTAGCATATAGCCTAGTCGGATTCCTGCTAGATTTCATCTACCTTTGTTGACTATTGGAGTGTATTCTTTTCTGCACAGACGGTAATTTATACATTAGCTTCGAGTGATCAGTGGTCTAGTTATTTCATTTTATTTCACTGGATTGTTGTGTAAATTTAACCTTATTAAATAAACCCATTTCCAAAGTTCTAGTGCAAACTAAATGTTACATCTAAAAGTATTTCCTAATACAATTGACGCGTAAATTAATTTTGCAGACGTTAAAGGGAATTATAACTAGTAAATACAGTTTAGTTCTGTATAGATAGATGTGCTTTTAATTATTTTTAACTCACGGGGAGTTTTCCTGTTTTGTTAATTGACGACGCTAATAAAGTAAATAGGCTAACTGAAATTTATCGCGTGTCAGATTATAATATGATTTGTAATGCATTTCTTGTTTTGATTATCTTTCATTCAGAACGATCATTCAACCTGCATCCCAGCAATTATTAATTATATACAGAGTTCTGCCAACTCAATTCGATAACTCCAGTAACATATGAACTTTTTTTAAAGCTAAACTTGTGGCGACCTGTAATGGGCCCCGCTCCTCTGAATTTAACTGAGAATAAAGCCACCCAAGAAACACTTTTAAAATACTAGTTCATATAGTCCTTAAAGTAAACTGGAAGCAGAACATATTTTATTCACTGCCCTATTTGTGAAGAAGAACATAGATCTACCTGAACACTGTCTGTCAAGTATATTCAGTGGATTTTACCCACCCCCGAAGAAGAACTTACCTCAGTGTTTTTAACTTGTGACAGTACGGAAAAAGAAAGTTATCTCCACCAGCTGTGCCAATTTTAGGAACCACACCATACCTCACGCCTAGCCAAGTGCCTGTGCCATTCATTAGGAACTTTATCTAAACCAACAGTAGCCTTTACGCTTCACCGTCTGGCGATTTTTTGAGACTATTTGTTACCTCGTTAAATCTGGGGCCTGACACGGAAGAAATAAGAAGACCAGTCTATTATTCCACGGTATTAGCTGCTGTGGTAAATAATTCCTAGAGTGCCAGAATTCACCATTTTGGTAAGTCTGCGTGTGTGTCTGTGGGATGGCCAGCCCTAGTGTGTTTTTTTTTTAATGAAAGGAGATTTAATCTTTTCTTTACCCTTTTAATTAGTTCGACCTAGTATTAAGATGCATTATATTCCTTGTACGGGACTTCTCCTAGCGGGATTGTGTAACTGGGTTCATTCCCCCCTCCCGTAAAATTTGTTGATTAAAGGGAGACATTTGAGAACCCTAGCTTTTCCTCTACACCCTCCCCCCCTTTTCTGTAACCCCTTGCCTCAGAGTAATAAATTTAAGTTGGTTAAATTGCTCATCTCTGATCCCCCCCCCCCCCCCTTTCTTGTCTTTTGGACCGGGTCTTGTCTGTTAGTAAATACAAACGGGAAACGGTGGATGGGATATTTCTCCTCAAAAACCCCTCTTCCCTTGTCATCTTTGTATTCGGTAACCTTTGATTTTTTGACTGTAAATGTATAATTATTTGTGACTGATTTATGATAATAAAGGTGTTAAACTTTATTTGTATTGGTTGTCGGTTGGCCCAAAACTCCAAACATTTCCCATATTTTGTTATCGTAGTGTGTATTCATGTACGTTGTGCGTCAGAATCACCAAATCGGTGTGTGCGCATGAGCGACTGGAACTGACAAACAACTGTTTGTTCAGAAGAGTGGTAGGAATAGTTTTTGAGAGACAGATATTGTCGTAATAAGAGACTGTCCTTGCTCTTCCCAGCGCTTGTGAATCTACTACCTCATTCTCCTAAATCCTTATTCTTACAGAGCCTTCAATATCACTCTACACTCTAAAGGGACCAATATCCATCAGAACCCTCTCAGGTAAAAATTACGACAATGATCAATGAGAAATGATGAGCCGTCATTAGGTAATGTCATTCGGTCTATTCGTAACATAGTTTTATACTCCTTGACGGTAATACATTGTTGCTTCTCAATCCCAATCCATCTATACATCTCTATGTATTGATTATATCCGTGCCCTTCTCCCGTAACTTCTTTTCAAACTCATTTAACTTCATTAACATGAATTCCCCAAAGTCAGCACACATTAGCGACAGAGCAGGATCTTTCAGACTCCGATTTTTACGGTGTATAGACCTGCCCGTCTACAAAATGTATAAGCATCAAATTATACCTTATTAATAGTACTCATCCTGTTGTGTATTACTATTCATGGCACGAATCAATACACCCTTTTTTCCCACGGGTTTTCAAGCAAACCAGCAAACACAAAGGCTGTTCCCGTCCTGTTTATTTCTTGGGGTCCATTTTTGTTCTCTACGTCATTGTTTCAACCCAAAAAAACTCTTCGTCATCCTTTTTTACCCCGTGCATGAATAATGCACCTAAGTGTACTATTCACATATCTTCAAATATTTTCACCAAACTCAACTCAGCGCTCTTTGATGCACAACAACAGAAATGTTGTAAAAAACCATACGCAACACTATGATACAACTGTATGTGAGCTCTATGAAGAATTACCTGCGTTATTGAAGAATATTACATGTAAATACATGTTTTTGCAAGAGAGAAAACATATGTTTGAGTCTATCCTTGAGGGTTGTTGTATGTAGGCCAGGTCAATAATCATTATAAAATCCACTATACGATTAGTCACTATAATAACAACGGAGAAGGAAGAGAACGAGTCGAAGGTTGAGCAAAGGAGGAAAAAGTAGTTCATCCAGGAATCACCAACTCTGGCGGAGATGGCCAGTACTTATACACAATAGCATTAACTTGGAAGATAAACGAAAGAGACTTGTGTGTGTAAAAACTTGAAATACTTCACTATGCCTGCCATCTGTCACCTAGTGCAGTAGTAAACACCAACCTCACACGGTTACATTTTGCCCAGGAGCCTTGTGCTCTTTGGGTCCCCTCTACACCTCGTTTTACTGGGGGATGGGGGGGGAGGGGTGTTACCAACAGATTACTGGTGACAATGTATATATTTATTATAATGTTTATCTGTCGGAGGGAAGATATCCGTTTTTAGAATCAGGATGCTTTCCTGTCCAAAGATATATCACCCATGATTGATTGATACTTTTGTTATATGGGTTATCTCCCCTGGAGATCGAAGTTGGCGTATGAATATGGATTTCGGTAGTCTGTCCCTTGTTGGGCCAGATAACAGATTGTTCTTGCTTGAGTTAATGCAGGAATGTTTTTGGTCCGAGTCTATGTTTACTCTGTGTCTATTTCAGACGATTCGGTCTTATATCGTGATATCTTGGAATGTCTAAGTGGAACTATTTTTTCTTGTACTGAACTTTGAGGTCAGGGAGTTTCTGATCATGCCGAGAGGAGAAGGGTGTCTTCCGGGATGATGGAATGCCGGGCGAAAGCCTTGTTGAAGACGAGTCCTCAGTCTGTGATCTCTATGATTTGTTATGGGACCAGAAGATGATTTCTGATATGTTTATTAAGTCTACTAGTCCCCGGTGTTTATTCTATAACGCCAGGAGAGGGGCGTATGTGTTCTGCTAGTGTTTTTCCCATGCCCAGGTAAAGAACATTTTACTGAACTTTTGTCGTCTTAGGCTTAACTGGGAAGATGTCTACATTAGGATTATCCATATCCATATGTCGGGATGATATGTTACCTAGCAGCACTGTAGATGATTGTATGCAGCAGTGATAATGAAAGAATATGCTGATCCTTGTAGAAACATTTGTGTTTATGAACAAAGCTTCTATTGAAGATTTGCTATACATCCGTATAGTGAGCGATGCTCAAAAGGGAACCAGAAGCCATTTGGATTCTAACATTATGTCGATCATCAATCAGAGAACGGGGATGCCCCCTTATTATCAGGTGATGATTAAGAGATCACAGTTAAAAAGAAAACCCAATACTGGTGGGTTAACATTATCTTCAGATAGATTTGCTGAACTTTACCTAAAGGAATCTTCGCTAGAAAAGAGGTTCTGTCTAGAGGTCAGGCTTGAACAGTATTTATTAACTGACACGCTCGGTCAGTAAGGCCTGATGATTATATTGATAAACAGTGGAAATCTAAGTGCTTGTCTACAGATGTTCCATTGTGATGTTATTCAACATGAATGCTAACTTAAGATGGTAGACCATTGATCAACAATATGCTATTTATGTCAACCTGTGTTCCTGTAACTATCCTTGTACTGTCGAAGTGTGTACGTCCTATTAAACAGTATGAAACGACCACAGTAGTCCAGCCATCCTTGACTTCCACCTGTGATTAGAGTGAGTGTCCTGTGAATCAGTCGAACTGTCATCCATTCGCGTTTGTCATTATTGATGTTCACACTCACCCATTGCATCAGAATATACGCACTTAACAGTACACCTTGTCAGGGCCCCAACAGTCGGTAACCTGACCCGTTTACAGAATATTGTGACTGGACGAGCTATATCACAAAAGAAACAGTCCATGTCAATCTGGTGCAAGAAACAAGCTTCATCAGGGAGAGAAGAGGTTCCTATTATGAGATGAGATAAAAACTTATCACAACCACCCCCACCTCTGCTATGTGAGTGATTGTTGCTTGTATAAAAACGTATCACAACTAGCCCCACATCTACTATGTGAGTGATTGTTGCTTGCATAAAAACGTATCACAACTAGCCCCACATCTACTATGTGAGTGATTGTTGCTTGCATAAAAACTTATCACAACTAGCCCCACATCTGCTATGTGAGTGATTGTTGCTTGTATAAAAACTTTTCACAACCAGCCTCACAGCCAAAAGATAATAACATTTATCACATTAATTGTTTTATCTATTACAAAGATAAAGCCAGTCACGTGTCAGAGATTGCCATAGGGAAATAAAGTGTTAGAAGCTTCACCATGGAAGGTAAGTGACCCGTTTCCTTCCTCGATGCCTTTTCATTCCCTAGCTCAGGAGCACAGTCGAGTGTCCATTTACAGCTGGGTAAACTTGAATGTGCCACCATCAGGATTTAGCCTCCAAATCCATGTAGTTGTGCCACAGAGGAAAGCGCTCTGACTGCTTGGCCAGTCGAACACGCACTTTATAGATTTGCTATACCAATTAACTCCTGAAGTTACATAGGCCTAAGTTTCCCTATAATCTATAGACTATGTGACATAAAAGCCATCTCAAGAACTGAAGTCAGATGACAATAACGTTGATATATGGATAAAATGGAACAAATGAATACCACTAACGTCACAAACAGATTAATTAATGTGTCATAAAGAAAACAATATTTGGTACATAACACCATTTTTAGTAAAGAAATTTAAACAAAATGTTTATCAAAATACATTCAAACGAATTAGTCAACTAACAGTTTTATTCTTGGTACAGTTTCTGAATGAGACACCTCTTATATCATTTTGGACTCCAGTTTGTTTGTTTGTTTTCTTGCTCGGGATTAGAATAAGTACTCGTCGCTCTCTCTTCATTCCACAACTTTGTTTCTCACTTATACTACTACTACTTTGGAATATTTCAGTTGGATTATATACAGTGTGGCCCAAAAGTCTGGATTCAAAGAGAATTCGGCAGCTACTTCACTTTGTGAGAATTGCTGTCTTGCGTACATGAGAACAATCTCTGTGCTTTCATCTATCGCTAATGTAGAATCCATATTGGCACTGTAACAACTTATTATGAAAGTTACAAGAGAGAAAAAATGTATATATAACAATTGCTTATATTTCCAGACGTTTTGCCCACCTCAAAGTTATTTACCAAATACTCTGCGTAACCCTGCAAAATGTTTCTCTATCCCCATGTGGTAGTCATATCTCAGGCTCCACCCCAGGAACACCTGCTCTACATGTACTTAAAATCCCATATGTCCAATACGTAAGTCTATGCTATCTATTCCGACGTCTATTTATTATATTAACTGTGACTTTCTGGCTTGGAGTTTGTAGAGCTAGGTAGAACATTCCCCCAGTTCTAGTCAAACAAATAATAAGCTTGTATGCAGCATTGTCACCTTAATGAATATAGGCTACTTTCTAAATCATGTAAGTAGAGAATCAACTTATCCATGTTAGAACAACACAGTATCTTAGAAGACATGAATGTAGTAGCTGTCCGGTTAAACATCTCTTGGTGTTTGAAGGACCCACCTGTAAGCAACGAAAGTCACTAAAAAAATTTGTCATATATCCAAACACTTTAAAAAAAAACTCATAACGAATGTGTTTTTCTGTAACTCATGTTTCTCTTCATTGTCAGACTTTTCTCTGTGCGTACAATAGATCTGGTCGAAGACCCGTTTTCTGTGATGTTTTGTAATACAATTTGTTCAGACCCGAGTGGAACAGTCCCAGTTACAACGGTTTGGTCACGTCTGCAGATTTGGAGAAGAACGGCTATGTGACAAAACATTTGTACATGTACTTTTGAGCCCCTCTCTCACTCCTTCATTCGCTTTTTATTTTGCATATTTTATGCACCTTCATTCATATTTGTGCTATAAAGCCGTTCCCATACTTGTTTACGTTTCGCAGATGAATCGTAATAATACCATGTTGATTACACAGGTCAGCGGTAATACTTTTATCACTTGAGTTGCCTAGCCACCTTTGATAGGAGTCGAACTCTATGGACACAATATGGTCTTGTACGATAGATCAATAGAACGCCATATTGTCTGCCAGAGAAAGCCGACTGAGAGATAGGCGAAAACACAGGTGATAATTAGATAATCGCTTCCGCGGGTCCATCCCTACGTAATTATTACAGATGACCTGGGAGAGGAGACAATCTGGGCGGAAAGTATTAGTAAAGAATGAGTGCACCGATAGTGGTTATGAGTTTAGCATAAAGATGCAAGCGGAAGTATTACAGCATTTTTAGAAAAAGGTCACGCGATGGAATTTTTAATTTAATATTTTAAAACAAGTGGGGTATTATGATTTAAACATCCCTGCTTATTTTGTTCAAAAGAGATTGGATTGGTGTAAAGTGAGAGCTGGAATACACAATGGTTCTCATTGACAAATTCGTCGTAATTACAATCTGGAATTTTGAACTGAGAGTTGGAAATATAATCTAGCAAAATCAAAGTCACAGATCAGACTGCATCGCCGTGTCAAGCTAGCAATTACCAGAGCCAGAAAGAGAAGGAGCGGACAAAGAATTTAACAATTATAAGTAAGAGATCAGAGTATTTGGGCAACTTTAAAACTTAAAAAAGTATACCCGCATTTATAAATACAAACACAAGAAACTTAGAGGTCCAGGATTGAAGTATTTGGACAACTTAGAACGAAGCTATTAGACTGTTCGTAGAACTAAGCTATCAGACTGGGAAGTGTCATCATTACTGAAGAACTGTCGAAACCACGGATGCAGTAGTCATCCATGCTACGCTAAGTGCTTAACAAAGGGCAACAGCAAAGAACATTAACATTACTCTATCCTGTCTCTGTGAAGATAACACTTTCATCAAAAATTCACCATCATTTCAAACTGTGAAAACTAGTTGATTATTAAATTTATTACATGTTATTTTAAAACACAACAATCATAATTGATTCGGTTATTATATGTATGAAAGCAAACGTATGTGCAAGACTCTTTAACACACACACATATATATATATATATATATATATATATATATATATATATATATATATATATGTATATATATATATATATATATATATATATATACACACACTTAAACATATGTTTACATATGTAGAGCTAATTCTTAGAAAAGAATGTCGCTAGATTTATACCAGCTGGGGGCTTGAATGGACTAAAACCTTTGCTTAATTCTTCATAAAAGGCGGCGAACCTATATAGGTTAACACTTGCCCTGCCAATACAGCATTGTTCTTGACTTCGGGAATATCTTATGAATACTCCATTGGGATAGAAGCGACATTACTCTTCTATCTACAACACTGGCAAGAGTAATCTTGTGCGAAGGTAGACACCTTTGACGACCTATTTTACATACTTGAGTTTTGGCCACTGTTGGACCACTACTGCAGAGCTAAGGGGAGGCAATCCGTCACAGGCTACCACGACACATATGGGCAACCAATAGCCAGGGATCAAGATCTCCAGGACGACCAAGAATTCGCTAGGAGAACAACATTAGACAATCCCTGATGGACCTAGGACTGGACTGAAACCAGGCCAAAAGATATACAGCTTACAGGATAACATGGCGCTCTCTCTGGCTAACCTCTACACACCAAGGTAGAAGACGTTTGTTTGTTTTGGTTTTTGTTTTGTTTTAAGGACCATCTACATTGTACACGGAAAACTCCATCAGTGGTTCCTATCTCCTCCTTTAGCTCACAGGGAGAATCTCGGCACAGTGCACGGACTCCAAAGCATCGGCGAGCAACCTAATGTGTATATACAGGAATCACGCATTCTATAAATATATTTATATCAGGTAGGTTTTCTTAACTGTGTAAACTTTGGCACGGCAGCTGTCGTATGGCCTACTCTTTACGATTTCCAAGTGCCGAGTAATTTTTAACGTGCTAAACTTGTACACGTGACCTACTATTTTTTCGCCCTGGTCCAATAAGGCTAGCCATCCGATCTCACTACTCAGGGAATCAGGGGGGGAGTAAGACATTATTAGTACAAAGTGGTTTTGAAAACATTCCATCAAGAATACTCCCTGTACTGGGAACCGACCCCGGTGTCTTTAGAATTAGATGCGGACGCCATGACTCTTAGGGATAGGAGAGAACCAAGTAAAAAAATGTGTTTATAGGATTATCTAAGTGCGCTATTTGGCGCCGATGAAACATTTCGGTGTGCACATCTGCGACCGCATCAAAGACGAAGTGATGGCATTATCATTAAATTTGGCGGAGGAAATAAGTGTTCACTTCTTTAACTTGCGCATCAAACTCCATATTATTTAAAGAACTTTTATTCTAAACATGGTAAACACAAGTTTTTTTTAACAACTTAACAAATTTACTGATAGAAGTGAGAAATTCTTTAGTGCCTTAAATTAATATGTGTACTGAATTGATAAGAAGGAAATAAAAAGTGATAATCTGTTATTTAGTTTGATATTTTATTAATAATTAAATTTTTCCCCTTTGAAAGTAAATTGGATGGTTTCCCCTAACTTCATAATCTGTGCTGCTTAAAGTATAATAGGGTTGCTGTTTTTTTTCTTTAGTTTCACTTATTTCCGAGATTGGACATGACGTCAAAACCTGACTAGAGCTGTGATCTCTCGGTTATAAGTCGGGTATATTGTGAACATTTTTATAACATTTTGACCACTGGACTGTTAGCTCTATCCATTTCTTTTTAAATTTAGGGGGGGGGGGGGGGAAGGGGGGCACTTTTATTAACCATGATAACGTTTATTTCTGTGAAGGACTGATAGCTGGATGTTTGGTCGTCACGTCGTAAGTTTATTCAAATGTTGCTGCTTATTCCATCTATATACTTATTTATTTATATTTTCTAAGTGTAATGATTTTACCTCTATATCTATTATTGCCAGTGTACCGACGTGTCGTTATAAGTACTACTAGCTGAAATGAAGATCCGTGTGTGTTTTTCGTTTCCTCTTGTGTCTTTCGATAGTGTGGTCTTACTTAACTTTAGCTGATTTATGACTTAATCAATGACGATTTGATGTATGGTGTCTAAAATAGCAATAAGTAATTCTTCTACTGGATTGTTTATTGTTTGACTGTGTTGATTTATTTTATCTGTCAGTGATAAACTGTCTCACTTGTTCTACGGTTTTGGTTTGTTGTTGGTGGACAGTCTGCTTTATTTTTCTAAATATTAATAATTTCACAAAACATATATGAAAGCGTTGCAATTCTCCTCCAGTCAGACCATCAGTAGTTCTGTCAGTATTACTAATCTATTCCAGTTAGATCGTCTGTAGCTCTGTCAACATTACAGATCTGTCGCAGTTATCTCAGCCCATCTGTAGTTATGTCAACATTACAAATCTGTCCCAGGATAATCATCTGTAGTTCTGTAAACATTAGAAAATATGTCCCAGTTGTCTTATCCCATCTGTAGTTCTGTTAACAATATAAATATGTCCAAGTTATCTCAGATCATCTGTAGTTCTGTTAACATTACAAATCTGTCCCCGGCATTCATCTGTAATTCTATCAACATTACAAATATGTCGCTGTTATCTCACCCCATCTGTAGTTCCGTCAGCAATATAAATCTGTCCCAGTTAGCTCAGCTCAACTGTAGTTATGTCAACATTACAAATCTGTACCAGTTAGCTCAGTTCATCGGTAGTTCCGTAAAGATTGTGAGGAATCAGTTGTGCACTTTTATAACTTTCATCCTCTCCGGCAGTATAACTTCGTTTCTTCATTTTCCTCACCGATCGTCCTATGCTGTGACATATTTTATGCACCTACATTCAGCTCTAGCCGCTCCCAGACTTGTGTACGTTTCGCCATGTGAATCGTCGTAAGCTAATTAGGCACGTCAGCAATTAATTTATCACCTAAGTCGTCTAGTCACCTTTGATAAATTCGATCTTTGTTGACACAAGATGGTAGCGCACGTCGATGAAAAGAAAGCCATATTGTCTGTCTGTGAAATCCGTCTGAGGGATTTACGCAAACACAGGTGATAAGACGTAATCGTTTCCGCTGGCCCATCTTAATATCAATATTATCGATAGACAGGAAATGTTCACATATTTGTTTGTGAATTTGCATATAGATGCAATCGTAAGTATTACTGCCTTATCAGAAATTGGTGACGCGTTGGAATTTTAAAATTTGATGTTTCAAAACACGCGAGGGATATTATGATTTAACACCTCGACACTTTTAGGTCTAAAAATTTACCATTGGCTTAATTTGAGAGCTGAAATAGACTTTGACTTTCATTGACAAATTTGTCGGAAGTACAATCTGGGATTTTAACTGAGAAATGGAAATATAATCTAGCGAAATCGGAGTCACAAATCAGACTGCCTCGCCACGTCAAGCTAGCAATTCACCAGAGCCAGAGAGAACGATCGGACAAAGGTTTCCAAAATTAAAATTATAAGTGACAGATCGAAGTATTTGGGCAACTTTAAAACCCGCAGATGTAAATACCAAACTGGAAACTTAAAGGACCAGGACAGAGTATTTGGGCAACTTTAAAACTTAAAAGCAAACCCGCATTTTTAAATACAAAGACTGGAGACCTAAAGAATCAATTCACCCGTCATAAGAGAAAAATTAAAATTTCTCAGACCAAGTGATTCGAAAGAATCAACGTGCTGTGTCTATTTTAATTGAGCCAGGAGATTGTGTTCCCAAATGTTACTTTTGGGTATGTGTAAACATTTATTTTACCATGTGAATTTGGCATGTTTTCCTTCCTAAGTGGCATATATGAGGCTGGCTACCTCATCATATCAAAATAGTATATTCATAAACCACTACAGCAAGAGCTGGTGTTTTTTTTTGCGAATTCACTCAAAAACGCGAAAGCCGCAGCAACCCCAGACTCCGAATGGAGCAGTGATGAATAATGATTACGTCACATGTGCCTAAATTATATAATATCATTTTGTGACATATATGTACCTTGTTAATTGTAATTCAGGCAAATCATTGCAGTCACGCTGTCCAGGAACATATTATCACAGTTCAATAACCATTAGAATAACGGTAATTTCTAATCATATTGAGGACATAATCAAAGAGTTGTACTGTGTATTCTCAGGGAGAATAATTATTCAGAGAGGCTAACATTGGTGGCTGGACAGCGAGACAATGCGTCTATTAATTTGCGACCCACAGATGCACTTTGCTTAGGCATTTGTTCTTTTTATTTTGCCTAATGTTCGTGGAACGAAGCTTTCAGACTGTACTTCTTCTTCTTCTTCTTCTTCGATCCTTAACCACCGACCGTCAAAGCAGTCAGTGGCCATCACGCCTAGTGGCGTCTTGTAGGACAACAACAAATTGATTCCACTTTGCACGGTCGGTGGCCATCCTTCGTACAGTGCCCCAACTCTGGTTCATTCTTTGCATCTCAGCCTCCACAGTCCTCCGCCAAGTTGTTTTTGGTCGGCCTCTCTTTCGCTTTCCTTCAGGGGTCCAAAGCATAGCTGTTCTTGTGATGGCATCGGGGTGTCTTCTGAGGACATGACCAACCCAGCTCCAGCGTCTGCCAGCTATGATTGTATGCATGTCCTCTTGCTTGCTACGAGTAAGCAGATCTTGGTTGGTGATGGTATTCGGCCAAAAGATTCTGTGAATTTTTCTTAGGCATGTTGTGTGAAAAGAGGACAATTTTGACATTTCCTTCTCTGTGACTCTCCAGCATTCCGCACCATAGAGAAGCACAGAAAGCACGCAACTCTGGTATAATCTTAATTTTGTGCTTGTGCTGTATTGGGAGGACTTCCAGATGTTATTTAGGCTAAAGAAGGCTGTTCTTGCCTTATTCATTCTGATGTTGATGTCTTTGCCTACCCCACCGTCTGGTGTTACTATGCTTCCTAGGTATGTGAAGGTATCTGTCTGTACCAGTTGCTTCAGACTGTACATGCAAGTCTAATGTTCTTACGCCACTAGATGTGAGTTAACAGCAGGGAATCAAAACTAACCGCCTTCATTGGACGAGTTGTGTGGAGAAGAGCCCGCATAACAGAAGAATTGACGAAATCATGGCTGCAGGACTGTCGTAAATTTTGAGAAAATAGGACTGAGTAAATAATGGTCCTTTTTCTAGTAAAGGTGATGGTAAGAACTAGTGAGAGGAAGGTGAAAAAAATAGTTCCTGTTTCACGAGAAGAACTGGTGTAAGAGAAAGAACAGTCTTGGATTTTGTAATTGCTCTAATCCAGCCTATGTTTTTACGACTCTATTTAAGTAGACGCGCTTTCTCACTTGATACAGATTCAATTTACACTATCCTCACGTAGCGTACACACACTTTTGTGACAGAAATACGTACAGACGTGAAAACACACACACACACACACATTATATATATATATATATATATATATATATATATATATATATATATATATATATATATATATATATATATAGATAAACTATGGATCACATGTAAGGGCATGGGGTTTTGGCCGACACTCTGGTTTATGGTTTTATAAGTTTATTGTTTACAAGAAAATATCACGACATCAAGAAAATAAATTACATCAGTGAATTTTAGTTGCATAAGAGAAATGAAAATATAAATCTAATAGGCCGCTCTCTGGTGTAGGGAAACTAGGAAAGATCCCGACAGAGGTAATTTACCCAAAAGATCAAAATAATTAACAATGGGGTAGGGGTATTTCAGGACGGATAAAGAATAAGTCCTTAAGGTAACCTATCCTGGGGACACTCAGATTAGTGAGAGATACAAATGAAAGATGGTAAATAATTAGTATCTTAAGTAATTAATTCTTTCGTTCCGTTCATTCACAACACACATACAGTGAGCTCACTATCTTGTTTGCTTACCCCTCTGTCGACTGCATACATTCCAGGGAATTAATCAAACACGCATTTAGACTAATTTGAGTACTGGTAGTTGTCCAGTTCAGCCCCAGACTCGCCGTTTATGCAACTGCTGTTGTTCGGGAGTCGCTGAATTGGTGCGTTGATTGTTTTATTTTTTCTCTGTAGGTATTCCTCTTCTTACTGCAGGTATTGGTTTTGAATAAGTTTTTTTTTCTATGTAGTGGCACTGTCATGGAAATTTATAAGTTAATATAATTCTCTGGTGTGGTCTAGCCTCCAGTGGCTGTGACTCTCTCTCTCTGTCGTAATGAAATGTGTACTAAACAGACTGTTACTCCTAGGCTGTTCTCGGAGGGAAATAGCCGAGTATGACCCGTGAATTCTCTCTGTATAATTCCGTGGTAGGAAAAAACTTTACTGTCAAATGGTTTTAAAATAATTAGTGCTGTAAGTTCTGCTACATCAGGACAGTAATACTTATATGAATCTAGATGGAAAATCTTCTGGTATAGTCCTGTCCCAGTTAACATTTTAAAATTTAAATAGAGGTGTTCTATTTATTTAACCACTCTCATGGATGGAGAAGGTGGACCTCAAAAGGGTCTCAAACATCAGATTTCACAAACAATGTCTGTATGTTCAGGAACATATGCCCGTACTGCCATAAGAAATAAGACCATAAAACTCTAAAACCGCTGGATCGCAAAGGTATGATCAACCTATATAAAAAGAAACTAGATAACAGGTAATCATACTATAATTATATATTCTAACACTCGCGTTTAGGTAAGACCTCTTGACCACTCCGGTATTAAATTATACTTAAAACCCACAAGAGTCTAACTAATATTCTCGCGCTTTAACACGAGGTATAAACTCTAGTAATTTACAAAATTACACATGATGAATAAAAGTAAATTAATCTCTAATTATCAATCGCCTAGCGTTAATTAATTAATTTAAAACATCTCTTACTGGGGACTAGCTAGGAATTAAATTCACTTATTACAGCTGCAACAATTTTCTATACGTTATTTAATATGCTATTTAATAAACATAGAAATCCTAGTGAAAAAAAAAAATTTAACATGTTAAGACACTTAAATTAATATGTATATTCTTTACCGCACACAGAAAAACTGAATGATTCATCACGTATTCCAGTATCCGATATTTAAGATGGCTCTCTAAATAGCGCGCTAGAATTATAAATGAAATCCTGGAGCGAACTGATAATGAGTTTTAGGAGACTGCACATATATACTGAATCGGCCCGATCTCCCCGAGGTCTGCCAGAAATTACACCTCGAGCGAATTCTTCGGTCAATTTTCTGAATCAAAGCTATTTTTCACAGCTCTTCCGACCGCTGATACGTTCCGGCAGAGATATCTTTCTCCGCGTAGACGGTTCTCGTTCTGGTGGGTCGAAGATTTTTTATAGGGGAATTAAGACATAGCTTAGTCCCTTCTGAATAGAGTAGAACAGGTAATAGCTCAGTGAGAGGTAAATGTAAAGAAAATAGATTTTCACGAGTGAGATGTAGGAAACTATTTAGAGTCTGTCCCTGAAATCGAGAAACTTCTCTCCTTCAGCCTATCTCTATAACAGAACGTAGTTTGTCAGACAGTCTACTAGAATACATATTAATATATATAGCACCACTCTCATACTCACACACATAAGTGACGACAGTTAGACGCACAGACGTGAAAACTACAAAATTGGAATATGGATCTTTTGGGACAAGCTGACCGACACACGTAATTAAAGTTTATGTAGGTTTTATTTATCATAAAGAAACTTTACAAGAGCAATAATATGACTATCAAATCAAATACAAGTAAACATAGATTAATGAATTAATTAAAGAGTTACTCATATGTGTAATCCTCCCTCCCTCTGTTGAGACAAGATCCCGTTAGCAGAGAAGTTATTAACCCCCAAAAGAGTCAAAAGGTGTTACACACTATGGTTTAGGATTTCCCTCTACAGTTACGAACAGAGTTGATACATTAATCTATTCTAAGAGGAACACGGCATTAGCAAAACGTGCCAAAAAAAATTACACAGTGTGGGTGCATGAATTTATACAATCAAAGAACCACTCAATCCTGCTTTCTTTCTATCAGTACAACAGTGGCCACTGACATTCGTTCTTACCTACAAACTTGATTTTCTCCTTCTGGAACAATCTTTAGGACATACTCACACAACGCAAATCCAGTATTCTTTTGGCAAAGGTTAACTCCAGCTCTACAGAGACCGATTAATTCCAATTCTCCGGGGAGCGGTAACTTCACTGTTTACATTATAGGATTACTGTTTATGTCACTGGAAATCAGTTCAGGTAAGAGATGTCACAGGGCTCACAGTGTAAGAATCTCGAGGTTTCCAGTACTTTAGGAAATGTCAGGTCGGAAACTTCTCTCATTATAAAATTCTTGGTCACACCACAAATGATAAACGTCGGAAATGTTAATGTTTGTAATTTTCCTGCCACATGGGCTGCATGTAAATGAGATTTTATTGAAAGAAAAATATAATCTGGCTCGATAGTCCCAGTTACCGCATTTAGTCTTAATAACCTTTAGGCTGGTACTCTGTCTCTTTCTGGATGCAAACACTAATGCCAGACAGTTTTACCTTGAAGACCAACGATTTAAGTACAAAATGCTCTTTCTTTGGTTATTCTCAGATATACATTGAAGCCGCGGGTACGTTTTAGGATATGACCCACATACTGTATAGGGAGAAAAATGCAAATCCAAACATAATATAGTATTATTCACAATCCTATCATTACCCCACGTAACATAGAATATCATCCACTTCGGTTATCTAACTTTTAAAGTATAAACTACAATTTTAAAGCTAGTATTATCGTTTAAAAACTCCTGTGAAATAAATTCTAGTCATTTAAAAGAAATCAATCATCATGAATTAGAAATAAATACATATTTCGTCAATACTCATGATGAATCCGTGTATTTACTTAGTTGGTTAGAATATTCTCTGACTGGTTACTAGAAGTTAATAAAATTTATGTTATAGCTAGACATATTTATTAGTTCTGCTCTCCACTGTAACACAATAAAACTTGGGGAAATATATTTGTCGGACCTAATTAGTAAATCACTGCACAGGAATAGCTAGTAAAATATAATTGACGATTTAACTAGTTAAATCACTCAACACTACTAGTATAGTATATTACCTTCACACAAACTTCTAAGACTATTCTCCACGAAAAACTACGAAACTCTACTCAATACGAGTGATTTTAGAATTCGAGCTAGAGGTCTTTACAGTCTGATGAGTACTGGATAAATTTGAGTTTAAACTGCTGGTTTATATACATTAGACATGAAAGGAAATGTACATTATTCACCTAAACCGAGACTCTGCCAGACT
Organism: Oreohelix idahoensis; assembly: GCA_024509875.1. Classification (NCBI taxonomy): domain Eukaryota; kingdom Metazoa; phylum Mollusca; class Gastropoda; order Stylommatophora; family Oreohelicidae; genus Oreohelix; species Oreohelix idahoensis. Next base: position 163,776 of record JAMPIV010002503.1, read on the forward strand.
TAACACCTACTAGAAATTTTACGTTCAGTTTTCAGCTTTCTACGTAATTCAAAGCCATCTTCACTCAATAGCCGAAAACCAGGACCTACGTTCTCGCTGAAATCAGACATCGGCACTTCGCTAATCAGTGTGAGTTTTCTTCACGTCTCTGCTCGTATCCAAGCGCGCAATGTCTTTAGATCTTTCGATTTGCCGTGTTTAATTACTTTCTAGTGAGCGGGTTTTACAAGGGAGGTATTACAAATTTGCTCATCTTGTTTCCCAAAAACTTGATCCTATACTCGGTGTCTAACGAAAAATTACGTTTAAACTTAACGCAACCTCCTCTGTTGCTACATATTACAACGATTCTCGATCTCTGGCGTTCAAAATTAAATGAAACCGGTTCATATATGCTAATCAGGTCTGCTGGCAAACTCTCATCAAAGAAATATAGCGACCAGAATTAAATGCGTGCTAAATGAAAAAAAGAGACAGATCTATTCTGAGTAGTAGGAGGTTTAAGTTAACAAAAAAATACGTAGATGAAAATTTGGGAAAAGAAAAGTGTGGATAAAGAAAATAGATAATATGAAATCTATTATTATAATCTGTCACACACTTAGCAAGAAACCTGTAAAATTTACATTAGTAAATAAATAATTTACATTTACCCTAAAATTTTGGGAATACACACTTTTCCTGGCGCAGATTAGAATGGACCCACAGACCTGTATTTAGATGCTGCTCGAATCACTTAAGTCTGAGAAATTCCTCTTATGACGGGTGAAACACTTGGTCTGGAAATCTATAAATCCTCTTATGACAGTGTTACGCACAGATCATTTGTTGTCCAAAGTCTTTGTATAATCATTTTTTTTCGTAAAAAAATCTTTCTATGATCATTTTCTTGACTGAAATGTGTACGATATTATTTTACAGTCAAAGTGACATAACTCGAGATTTTGAGACTACTATTTTTTATGAGTTTACCTCCTTTTGGTTTGAGACTCGTTCGGTCTACAATTTCTTAAACGAAGCGTGACCATATCTCCTTATTTGGTAGTATCAGTCAAGTGTTGTAGATGTCTGAAACCTGTCTTAAGGTTTTCGATTCATGACCATAAAGGGAGCGATAGTGAATGTCTCTTATCTCGTATGTTCTTAGAATCGTCTTGTGTGAATTGATACTCACGTAGATGGGTTCTGCGCATGTCTAGACTTGGAGAGTTCGATTGTGGTTTCCGCCCAGGTCGGGAGTTAAAAAATGGTCTAAGCAGCGAGTGGACGCAAATCTGCGTCTTGGGATTTCTCTGAGGGAAATACATTGTCCTTGTGAGTTAGTTTAGCTAACTATAGACTTTTCCCAGTATTATTCAAGCCGCCTGGAGGCATATGTTTTGTGGATGATTCCGAATAAAGGTAATTCCTCTTTATTTGAACTTTACGATGTCATCTAAAAGTTCGACATTTTTGCTGCTCTTTGCTCGCTTGTGTGATTCAAAAATGGAGAGGTACTTTGATTAGGATTTCGCCACCGGTATCTTTATACCTGAACTAGTTATATATATATATGGGTCGCTCTAGACCAAACAAGACTATTGTCTGTGTTCCAGGATTCGTTATATCAGAGATCACATCCAAGTCAGATGGTTAGACTTAGGAATGTTATAAAGGGTCGGGTTGACCTGTATTCCAAGTATGCTATTCACGTGCAGAGGATAAATGGACTTATTGTACACATCTGATCTGCTAGCATCAGGAAGGGAGTATTTATTATTATCTATGAACAGTGATGAGATGCAGCTGACACTGTTGCAGAATTTATATGTATGAACTTTAGGTACCCAGATTTAAGCTATATATATTATTTATACAGCTTCACGAACCAGAACTTTATGATATCGAATATACGGAAGCTATTTGTTTACAATATGAATATTGGGCATTGGATCCTAAATAACTATCAGCTAATTATATTGTTGAATGCAGACATTCCTTGAACTGTAGTATGTTATAACGGAGCTAACGTACCTGGTTTTTTGGCGCACCATATCATTTCATGGGAACTATCAACTAATATTATTTTGAATGCGTACTTCGTCGAACTATGTTGTTGATGACATATATATCATGACTGTTTTGTGGCGTACAATAAATGGTAGAAAACGTAAAGCGAAGTTACCATTTCTATGACTTTACATATCATGTTGCCTGTGTTGTACGCTGTGAACTATTCTACTACAATACACACAGCAACAACATAAACCAGATAAGACACCCTGTACTACAACTATATATATATCTAACTGGTGTCGATAGGGGTGATACTTCCAGTCAGCTTAAAACCACCCTTATCAGACGGGTGAGACACTTGGTCTGGAAATCTGTAATTTCTCTTACGACGGGTGAAACACTTGGGCTGGAAATCTACAATTCCTCTTATGACTCCTTGTGATAAAATTCCCAAGTTTCCAGTCTAGTATTAAAATTGCGGGCTTACTTGTACTTCCAAAGTATCCCAATACTCGATCTGGTACTTATAGTTGTAGAATGATGTCCTATCCTCGTTCCTCTGGCGTGTAGGTGGTGTTTATTTGCCGCTGCGATGCAGTCTGTCTGTGTGCTGTGACTCCGAGTTTGTTAGATTATATCTCACAATCCTCTGTTTCAAATCTCAGCTGTGATTTCGCCGAACGTTCCAATCAAATCATTGTAGATTCTGGGGAACCAATCCAATCTATCTAGCACTGTTTGGGTAGAGAAGTTTATGATTACTCATCCCACGCGCATTTAAAAATATTAAATTTAATATACCCGCGTGGCCTCTTACACAGTGATGTCATATCATTACCTAAGACTTCCGGCGCACAGCTTTCCAAAGGGGTCAAATGTTTGACCGCCCTGTTTCAACAGGCGGTCAGACTGATTAGGAGATACAATATTATCGCTGGCCGGGTCACCAAACCTGGCGAATCGTAACAACCGTCTGGGAGTGGAGTGTGAAACAATAAGAGACGCATTACTCCCGTATTAAATACTGCCATAGGGGCGTGGCGTGATAGATAATTCACCATGCTTTGTCCAGCATAGTGCAAAATAGTGAAAATAACGAATGAAAAGGCTTGATTTATGCCAAATAAAAGCGATGAATGGGAAAAAAGAATAAATAGAAAGGATACTGCCGGAGACTGAAGGTGTGAGAGAGCACACAAAAGAGCATGTTCTGACGTTTTGTCACACATTTTGTCCAAAGATATTTCATTAAATATCCAGGTTTGGACATGAACATTTGTGAAGTGTGTGCCTTCCACTCCTACTGTTCTGAATGACAGTGTTATTCTCCTCATTATCTCGTTGGCGAACGTTTAAATTGCTCGCTTGGCAATGTGTACAGTTCAATACGTACTGACGAACGTCTTTCCATCGGTTGCGCCAGAGGTAAACCTCCGTAATATTACGCATAGTGGTAGCCACGGGAAGATGTTCCCCCGATGAAGATATATGAGCTGCTTTCATAACGGAGGGTCTTAAAGGGAGGGGCACTAAGATCTGCTTCCTCGGTGTAGAAAGTTCCAGCTGAAGCATGAGTTCTTTCCATCCGACTCTGTTCAGAGTATGACAAAAGGGTAATATCATCCTTCTGCACTTGGCGTAACTCTGTTTTACTACACATAAATGTTGAGTTGAGGTACGAGGTATCCCATGTTGAGTGTTGGGTACTCTGCTCAGATTATTTCTTGGTAGTTTCATCCTTCTGGTTGTCCGGGTGATGGTGAACCGAGCAGTCTCTCACGAACTGTCGAATTTCCTTTCGCATTCCTGGCCAGAAGTGATTCAGAGAAACATTTTCCTCCAGGGCATATGAACAGTTTAGGGGATGCGGCAGGGTGGAATTCATTTTCTGCATCAGGCTGGTGCGAAATGGGAGTGGGACAACTAATTGTCTCTTATTCCCTACCCGTCTGTAAACCAAACCTTCCTCCCTGTAAAATGTTCCCTGGGGAGTATGGGAGTGATTTCCTTACAACTTAGAAAAGCAAGGCTTTAGGGTTTTATCGGCCCTTTGTGCCTGCTTCAGCTCTGAAATACTCAAGCTGTTTAGAGATAAGAGCTCAGGGGCCGCTTGGGCGTTTCCTGTATTCTCTCTCTCTTGGGTCGACTTGGAGTCACGTGAGGGATCTCAAAGAAACACATATTTCCTCCGTAGGATGAGAGGGTAGACAAACTCGTCTACTACTGCAGCATTGATTTGTCCCGTACATATCGAATTGAAACTTCAATTTCTGCAACTGGAAGAGTCATAGGCTTTACGCTCTTCCGGGGCCCCTGTATTTCTACAGTTTCACCAGTGTATTGGTGGGCCTTCACCAAAGATGGGGAAACTAAAGCAGAATATTCAAGACCTGAATCAAACAAGCACCGTATGGTTTGATTACCCACTGTTACTTGCTCAGTAATAGAAGGGTGGATGGAATTTTGTTCATATGCCTGGCGTTTATGTTTCCCTAACAGCTCCCTGATCAGACATGCGACATTATAAGTGCCGGTTTTCGGACTCTTACAGTCCGATGTGAAGTGCGTGTCAGATTTGCACGCATTACACCATCGCCCTCCAGTTCCATGGGCTGAATTGCTCTGTTTCTGCCTATGGTGATCCTGTGGTTGTTGTTGTTGTTGTGTCGTGTTGTGTGAGGTGGTGGTCGCACTCTTGGAGTCAGTGAAGGGGCGCCTTCTCGTTTGGGGTGATTATCCTGTTGGCTCCTTTTAGTTGGGTTCACTTCCGACTGTGCGCTCTGGTAACGATCAGCAAACAGTACCACCTGATCAAGAGTTTCGGCTCCATGCTCAGCCAGGAACTGTCTCATGTCTGTGGTGAGAGAGTCCTTAAACTGCTCCACGATCATTATTTCTTGTAATCCCTCGTACGATTTGTCGAAGGCTCTTAGTGATCCCCCCTTCTTTACGTACATTGTCAGACGTGTAACAAACTGCTTATAAGATTTATCTTTTTGCCTCTTGGCCTCCCGGAATTAGATTTGAAAAGTGTGCGCATTCAGCTGAATACGTTGCAGCAGAGCTTTCTTCAGCAAATCATAATTGTTGTTGTCTTCCGGTGCCATGTTGAGGAAGATGTCGTATGCAGCTCCTCGCAGACTCTGAGATAACTTCATGTTGTACCTCTCTCTATCTAATCCATAGGTGGCAGCTAAAGACTAAAGTCTAGCAAGATAAATGTCTTTTTCCACGGAAGTTTCTGAGTAAGCCTCTAACTGAAAAGAGGTCGCGCTAGGAACTACCACGTGAGATATGTTTACCCCATCACTAGTCTGAGAGCTCCCCGACCCATTGGTGCTAGAGCTAGATCCGATTCTTCTTCGTTCAATCTCTAGTTCTTTCAGTCCGAGTGCGTGGGCTATCTTCTGTTCCTTTTCCGCTCTTTCCTTTTCCTTCTCTTCTTTTTCGTGTTCCCGTTGCTTCTCATTCTCTTCCCTTTCTAATCTTCTTTCTTCTCTGGCTTTGGCTTTCATGGCTTCCTGTTCTGCTTTGGCCTCTTTCACCGAAGTTTATCAATTTCAGTACACCTCAAAATATTTGAAACATTGAACTTGGTTGCTGCGGGTTATAAATTTCGTGGTAATATAAGGACCCTTCTATAAACTTATGAAGGAGATAGAAATAAAAAACCTTTTACAGCCAAACAAAAGGTGATGTTGTAACTGTAACGGCTAAAATGTCGTATATTTATAAGTGTGCAGGTCGGTGACCCGTTTGTCAGGGATGTTCTGTGAAACAGTCTGTTTCATAAATTGAGTTGCATCACTTGTCAGCGCTAGCGACACTTATTTTGTGTGATGATGATGTATTAATTCAAAATGTTTAAACAATACCACTGAGAGATTGCAGAGCGGATAAGATTTGACAGCTCCAAGATATGGATCATTGGAAGACTCTTTTTAATTGTTTTATAAAGCACAACGTTCATCCAAGTTGTATATTTAAACAAAAAAAGGAGTAGGTAAACGTTTAGAGATGTTTGTAAATACTTGACCTTGTGTGTGAGTATTGATCATCATTGACTTAGTGGCTCATGTAACCATCACTGTAGTTACAGATGTTTGTGAATACTTGACCTTCTGTGTGAGTATTGATCATCATTTACCTAGTGGTTCATGTAACCATCACTGTAGTTAGAGATGTTTGTAAATACTTGACCTCGTGTGTGAGTAGTGATCATCATTGACTTAGTGGTTCATGTAACCATCACTACAGCTAGTCACGTGGTAGGAAGCCTGCACAACGAATCCACATATTCTTGTAGTAGTGGTTTCTGTGTCAGTGCGTTTTCCTTGATGATGTTGATGATAAGTATGTTTTGTGGCTATCGCATTGATAAAGGCATTTCTTTGCTGTGATGTTCCTGCTTTCATAGGGTCATACTGGACGCATAGATGAAAGGTCAACTCGTTCCGACACAGTGCTGACATCAAGTGAGTGTGTAGGTGTAAAGGACGCGAATGTGTGTATAGTTCTGTTGAGTTGACAAGTCACTCACTCAATCATAAGCAGAAGTCAATAAGGGCAGACCACTGATGACGTTTCATACATTTATTAATGGACATACACTTTGACTTCACAGGTACAGTCATTTGAACATGTTGGCACAACAATCATCGTATATTTGAAAATGGGTGACAATATCAGATGTATAGTTATGTGGTACATCAATATAAAGGAACGATAGAAAGGAAACACTCCATCTCCTGGTTGTCTATCGTCTCAGGTTCTAACTGACTGATCGCGTCAGTTAAGGTGGATACAAACAACATCAACAATAATGGTTCACTGTCCGAACCTTCTCCTGGCTAAGATTCTCAAGCCGAAAGTTCATCCAGTGGTTAGGACGACCATGTTAAACCACAGTAATGGATTTCATATTATCTAGTTCCCTGTACCATCATCAGGTAGTAAGACATTTTCTGTTCTCCGATGATAGTCTCACAATGGCGGGAATCAAAAATGGCTTCTCCTCCGTGAGCTTCGCTCACCTGGGATGGAGAAGTATGAAGCAGAATTACTTCGATATATAATCATAAATGTCCTCATTGCTTCTATCTATTCCTGCTATCAATAAGCTGGTTACTGAAGTAATCTGGTGCTGCTAAATTACATGTCATCTTCATTTATGGTCAGCAATCCGAGATGCACGATAATACGTCTCTCGTTTCGGCTTAGCGACAAAGTTCAACCAAAAACGGGTTTTGTTTTACCTTGGTTTAGAAAACACATACAGGCGAATAACGCACGCCATTCCTAGGCGTTAATAATGAATATAGGAGAATCTCTGATAATACCATTATACAGAGACACCATCTCCTTCCTAGAATAGATTACAAATCACTCTTTAAACTTTCTAAATAACCAGCCCTAAACACGACGACATGACAGCCTTTTCTGTTCTCTCCCAGAACCGCGCATGCCTAACAACTCCTTTTTCCCCAGAGTTCAGCTCACAAAATAGTCCGACATAGAAATACAAAGTTACAAAGATATAAGAGCCAATCACCTTAATTAGTCAAGGAATACATATAAATTCAGGTCATAAACATTTTAAGCAAGACCAATCTGTCTCTGGCCATACCTGACGCAAAAATGACATAAACAGTATTTATACGCCAGATTGTAATACAAGAAAAGATAACCCATGTAATCGAATCTAACATCGACCGATCCGGGTTCTGTCCCCTTACTCTCAGAATCACAGATTCTCAATTAAATACTTTTCATCAGACAAATAGTTACACTTTGCATTTTCATGCCTACCTACCGTAATCTGTGCGTCACAGACTAATATGTGCGCAACAGACTACCACACTACCCGGGAAAAAAAATGAAAATCATTTTTTTTTCATCTGCGAGCAACATACAACAGGCTCACAACGCACCAATAATGCGCAGATGACAAATATCAGCAATTTATAATGCCAAATTAAGGCAAAGAAGAAGTATAGCTCGACAGGTGAGAATATATCTCAACATCTCAGAGAAATTATTTCTCTAAGTATAAATATTTCCAGGGAGGTGTCACCAACGCATACTACAATACTGGCAATGGCATAATGTATACAATAATTTCAATCACAATTTCATATTAAGTACTATAAGTTCATAATTGACAGAAAGAAAAATCGTCAGAAGAGTAGCGGTGAATATACATTAGTGAACCGCTAAGTGTTTATACAATCACTATATCATATATCACAAATGTGTACATATTTTGATATAGAAAAAAACTGTTGTAGAGTTAGACACATTAAAAAGTCCAAGATTTAACAGTTAGGTGGAATCATGTGGGCATCTAGACAGAATGTCTGCCATCACATTTTCTGACCCACGGATAGCTCGCACCGAGAAATGAAAAGGTTGAAAAGCAATGGCGTATCGAGTTGATCTCGAGCTCTTCAAGTTTTTACTTTGAATAGCCGTAAGAGCTTTCTGGTCAGTTTCCACTATGAAATGCGCGCCAAGAAATAATCTTTGAAGTTTCAGAATAGACCAAACCATCGCCAAAAGTTCACGGTCTAAAACCGAGTAATTCCTTTCTGCCGCATTAAGTTTTCGTGAGATATACATTACAGGATGCAGAGTTTCAGAGTACTCTTGCATTAGTGCCGCTCCAATCCCAGTGGATGAAGCGTCACTACGAAGAACAAATGTCTTATCTGTAGTAGGTAACACTAAAATAGGTTGTGTTGAAAACAAATTTTTAATCTTATCCAAAGAGGATTGGCATTCCTGAGACCAGTGAACCATATTAGGAGACCCTTTCTTTAGTAACGAAGAAACCGGTGCCATGATAGAGGATAGATTCTGAATGAATCGTCCATAAAATTGTATAAGACCTAATAGACTTCTCACTTGCTTTTTAGTCTTAGGAATAGAGATGTTAAGTATTTTACTGGTATTATGGTCCTATCTTTAGGAAACCATGACCGACACGGTGACCTAGGAAAGAAATTTCGCTAAAACCAATACATGCTTTAGAGGGTTTCGCTATCAACTTATGCTCGCGTAAGGTAGACAGTAATTCACCTAATCCCAAATAGTGATCTTCCCAAGTATCACTGAAAAGACAGATGTCGTCTAAGTACGCAATGACATCTGTACGATGAGATAGGATTCGACGCATCATGCGTACGAATGTAGCTGGGGCGTTCATAAGGCCGAAAGGCATGAAATTCCATTGAAACAAACCCCTAGGTGTACAAAAAGCAGTAAGAGGTTTGGCTGGTTCACTTAATAGGACTTGCCAATATCCCTTTGACAAATCAAGTTTAGTGAAGAAATGAGATTTAGAAAGCCTAGTAAGTAGCTCTTCTAGTAACGGCATAGGTTCGGCATCGAACTTCGTAACCTGATTCAGTTTGCGATAATCAACGCAAAGACGTATGTTATTGTATTTTTTTGAACAATAACCATCGGCGAAGAATATGCTGAACTGGATGGTTCGACTATTTTTAATTCTATCATCTCATCCAACTCTTTCTCGACCTGTGTCTGAAAATGTATAGGTATAGGATATGGTCTGACCCTAATAGGATTATGGTCAGTTAGAATAATGTCATGTTCAATGACATTGGTGTGTCCAGGAATGTCAGTAAGGACATCCTGAAATGTTTGTAACATAGACGAAACTTGTCGCTGTTCCTCTAGAGATAAATTAGGAGAAACAGTAACGTTTTTCCATGATTCACTAGAATGGAGTGGAATCACTGGAAGAGGGAGATTTACATCCGAGAAACTTGTTTCTTCATCCTGTATTACTGACAAGGATGAGTAATGACCATGTGCTACTGGGGAATCGTCCGTTGCCTGGAAAATAGGCAGCAAATACTCAGGACGTTCATGGAATTCCGTAAGCATATTGATGTGGAAGGTTTTATGCCTTCCATCAATATCGACAATGTAGTCAACATCGGAAATTTTCGAGATTATATCGAACGGACCTTTCCATGAGATAAGAAGTCTGTTTTCCCTACAAGGTAGCAGAAAATATGCTTTGTCCCCAGGACAAAGTTGTCGTAAGGTTCTCTTCTTATTGGCAAATTGCCTTGCCTTCTGTTTGGCAAATTCAGATGAAGAAGTTGCTAATCTGCATGCTTCGATAATCTTGTGTCTAAGCGCGATGACATATTCGTAAGAAGATTTTGTGTCATCATCAATATTATCAGCGGTTATAAGATCATGAAGCAAAGACATAGGGCCGCGCGGTCGCGCACCGAAGACAAGTTCAAAGGGAGAAAATCCTGTATGTTCAATTGGGACCTCTCTATACGCAAAGAGGGTCGCGGGCAAAACCCTATCCCAATCTTGAGGATGATCCTCAGTTATCTTCCCTAGTAAGTTTTTGAGTGTTCTGTTCAGACGTTCCACCATCCCATTAGACATAGGATGATAGATACTACTCAATGATCTATCTATCTTCAGAGTAGACATCACTTGAGACATGGTATCCGATATCAATTGGGTGCCATGATCTGATAATATTTCTCCGGGGAATCCCAGACGAGAAAATATTAGCCAAAGAGCGTCTGCAATATCGGCAGTGGAAATGCTCTTCAGTGGTATAGTCTCTGGCCAACGTGTGCACATGTCAACACACGTTAAGATAAACTGATGTCCTCTGGCAGATTTGATCTTAAACGGACCAATAATGTCTATTGCCATTTTTTGAAACGGCCGAATAGGAATATCTGCAGCCTGAATAGGTGCAGCATGGCGTGGACCTTTGGATTTGACTTCTTGACATACCTTACAAGATCGACAATAAATCCGTATGTCTTTGTTTACAAAAGGCCAAAAGAAAGCCGCAAGAACTCTAGACTTAGTACGGGAACAACCCATATGTCCAGCACATTGAGAGTCATGAGCGTGCTGCAAAACTTTAACTCTCAAATTCTTAAGAACAAGATGCTGAGAATGCATTGACGTAGTAGTGTCTTGGACCATACGCAAAAGTACGCCATTCTTCATTGTAATCCAAGATTTTCGATTTGTATCTTTATTTGGATCACCTTTTGTTGCAAGAGTGAAGAATTTCTTTAGAGTGGGATCATCTTCTTGCTGTTTTATAAATGAGTCACGAGAAATTACCAAGGGATCATCTTGGTTATCCACTTCAGTATCTTCAATAGATGAAGTTTGAGGCATATTGAGAGCTTGTGCTCTTGTGACTACTGCATTAGCAGTTTGCATATTTTGTTTTTCCCAAAAGTAAATTTGTTGCGGAGTGCATTCTTTGACTCCGTGAATACGACCAATGATGAGATCAGCGATCGGATTCGGCAGAAGACATGCGTGCACATCTCCCGTAAAGAAAGGAGTAGCGATATTGATGATAGCAGTAGAGTACTTCTCTAAGGTGCCGCCAAATGTTACACATTTGACTACCTTTCCTGTGGCACGAGAAGGATCTACGAGTGACTGCCTAACACCAATTGTGGTGCATCCAGAATCAAAAAGAACGGAGACTGGATTATCATTTACTAGACCTTTATGCAAGATAAGAGAACCTCTTCCATCATGCGCAACTCACGCAGGAAGAGCAGAAAGAGGGTGACCACAACTCAAAGTAGACACCGTAGTTGGTTCGAATAATGTCTTGCATTGCGAGCATTGAGATGCTCTACCAAAATCAAAAGCGGAACATGACATATTATTAGCATCATTATTATCTTTAGTCTGTTTACAGGCTTCATGGGACTCTTGCTGTGCAGAGTTTGCCTGATAATGAGATTTATGTCCTCTGTATTGAGATCTACCTCGATTATTATTGCCTCTCCAATTATTATTGTTTCCTCTATTGTAACCCCTATTTGGGTTTGAGTCATAGTTCTCATGGTTACAATCATTATGTTCATTATAATGAGTATCTCTGTAACTATGGTCTTGTTGTCTCCATGATGGATGACTTGGATAGTTCCTATAATGACTTCCTCTGCGGAAATTCCTATAATTGTGGCAACCCCTGTATCGAGGGCTGTCAACTCGTCTCCAGTTCTTCGAAGAAGAACCTTGAAATGATTGATTACCTTGATTTTGATAATTATTCGAGTTACTCTTTTTATCAAACCTGTTTTGTGGTCCTTGAAATTTGTGTGAGTAATTATGGTTGTATGGTGTTGCTGAAGCAACTGGCATACTTTCCTTAACCATAGCATTGCTAATAGCTACGTCCGGATGTGCAGTGACGTATTGGGTACAATATTGCTCCATTTCTTTTAGTGTCTTGGTTTACGCTCATGTAGGAATTCAAGGAATGGTTTATTTACACTTGACATAATCTTGTCTCTGAGCAACAAGTCCATAAGGGCTTCATATGTCTTTTCTGTTTTGGACAGTTCCATCCAACGATTAAATGTAGGACGTGTCCTTCCAATGAATTCTGAGAATTCTACACCTGTTTCAGGTACCATTCTCTTAAACAAAAGACGGTAACCTTCCTCTGTTAATTGATATTTTGTCAATAAGGCTGCTCTGATAACATCATAATTATCCTGGTCAGCCTCTTCTACCAAGCTTAAACTAGTTAGCGTGTCACCTTTCAGTATCTCTAATAACTGACTAGCATATTGTGATCTATCCACATTATGATTTCGACAAGAACGTTCAAACATATCTAGCCAAACTGTTATATCGTCACTGGATGGATTAAATGCTGGTAGCTTGATCTTGTAAATAAAAGGTTTACCACTACCACCAGATGACTGATTAACATTACCCAATTTTGTGAATTTCAATTTTTCTAACTCAAATGCTAATAGTTTGTCTTCATGTTCCCTTTTTGCCTTTCTCTCCTCGGCTTCAGCTTCTCTTTATAATCTTTTCTCTTCAGATTCTTTCTGTAATCTTTTTTCTTCAGATTCTCTCTGTAATCTTTTTTATTCAGCCTCAGCTTCTCTATTTTGTTTTTCCATTTCCATTTGGAATCTCTTTTCGTCCACTTGCATCTGCAATTTCTTTTGTTCAAATTCTAATTCCAACCTTTTGTCCTCACTTTTTTTGTTTTTTTCTCTTCAGCCTTCAATTTATCAATTTCCAATTTGTGTGCTTTTTCATATTGACTGGTAGCATACTCCTCCAACTTATCACCTGTCTTGCCCAGGGATTTCCCTTGCTCAATAAAGTAATCTAAAGTCGACATAATGTCTAACAATATGTGACTAATATCTCTGAAATAACAAATTAATTTATTTCAACCAAACAGGAGCAAGTTTTTAACAAAAACTTGTATAATTAGCTCCCTTAATCCCAATCTCTGTGGGAGACAAGCCTTTAGTAAGGTCTTGTATACTCACTTGTATAATAATAATAATAATAGTAATAAACTACAAGTTTATTCTATACTACAAGTGTACTACACAGCTAGTAGTGTATGATCAAATATACCTTATAGCATATGTCAACCAAGAACATAAATAAAGGACAATGAAGAAAAACAATACGAAAACATTCGCAGAAATCAAATAAACAAATAGGAAAACTGAAGGAAATTATCACAGAACCTGTGATGATAACCGCGAGGAAATAAACAACACAAATGACGTCACAGTGTATAAATATAAAGTTGTATAGAACTAAATAAAAGGAAAGGGTAGACCTACAAGTACAAACAAATCAAACACAAAACTAAAGAACAGAAAAAATATTAAAAAAACAACGATAGGTACAGTCGTCACAACTAACAAAAAGTAGCAACAAATGTCACATGCAAATTTTCAATTAAGAAAATTGCTCCTACTGAACGCTATTATAAGACCTCTATTACGTGATATCTCTTATAATAGTCACCTTACCCAACCTCCTACAGACATATACACAACACTAATATGCAACATGTAAACACTTAAACATAAATATATATATCTCATATAATATAATCAAATAGCATGAGAATAATATGTGTTGCAAAGGAGGTTCAGATGTTGTTCTAAACAATAATACTGCCACTTTAATGAATAATTAATTATGGTATAAACTATTACAATGTTCAATTTTTTTGAGCACACCAGAAGATCCACCGTTGAAATCTATGCACTTTTCGCTAACACAGTTATTTCTCCAATAAATCTGCTGTTAAAACTGTCTGCTCTGTTACAAATGTCAACAAGCGCTGGCCTAGTTCCAGTGTTATGTTTGACAGGTCAAGCTGACATCGACTGTAACTTGTACTGCTGGTATTCGTGTGTGTCGTATGCGGCCACAAGAAACGTTCTGGCGACAGTAGCTAACTTCTGGCAATGTCCACTGTGCAGGTTAGACCCAGAAATCTGGCCTACCACATTGATAAGTATGCTTTGTGGCTATCGCATTGATAAAGGCATTTCTTTGCTGTGATGTTCCTGCTTTTATAGGGTCACACTGGACGCGTAGATGAAAGGTCAACTCGTTCCGACACAGTGCTGACATCGAGTGAGTGTGTAGGTGTAAAGGACGCGAATGTGTGTATAGTTCTGTTGAGTTTACAAGTCACTCACTCAATCATAAGCAGAAGTCAATAAGGGAAGACCACTGATGACGTTTCATACATTTATTAATGGACATACACTTTGACTTCACAGGTACAGTCATTTGAACATGTTGGCACAACAATCATCGTATATTTGAAAATGGGTGACAATATCAGATGTATAGTTATGTGGTACATCAATATAAAGGAACGATAGAAAGGAAACACTCCATCTCCTGGTTGTCTATCGTCTCAGGTTCTAACTGACTGATCGCGTCAGTTAAGGTGGATACATACAACATCAACAATAATGGTTCACTGTCCGAACCTTCTCTTGGCTAAGATTCTCAAGCCGAAAGTTCATCCAGTGGTTAGGACGACCATGTTAAACCACAGTAATGGGTTTCATATTATCTAGTTTCCTGTACCATCATCAGGTAGTAAGACATTTTCTGTTCTCCGATGATAGTCTCACAATGGCGGGAATCAAAAATGGCTTCTCCTCCGTGAGCGTCGCTCACCTGTGATGGAGAAGTATGAAGCAGAATTACTTCGATATATAATCATAAATGTCCTCATTGCTTCTATCTATTCCTGCTATCAATAAGCTGGTTACTGAAATAATCTGGTGCTGCTAAATTACAAGTCATCTTCATTTATGGTCAGCAATCCGAGATGCACGATAATATGTCTCTCGTTTCGGCTTAGCGACAAAGTTCAACCAAAAAAGGGTTATGTTTTACCTTGGTTTAGAAAACACATACAGGCGAATAACGCACGCCATTCCTAGGCGTTAATAATGAATATAGGAGAATCTCTGATAATACCATTATACAGAGACACCATCTCCTTCCTAGAATAGATTACAAATCACTCTTTAAACTTTCTAAATAACCAGCCCTAGACACGACGACATGACAGCCTTTTCTGTTCTCTCCCAGAACTGCGCATGCCTAACAACGCCTTTTTTTCCCAGAGTTCAGCTCACAAAATAGTCCGACATAGAAATACAAAGATACAAAGATATAAGAGCCAATCACCTTAATTAGTCAAGGAATACATATAAATTCAGGTCATAAACATTTTAAGCAAGACCAATCTTTTTCTGGCCATACCTGACGCAAAAATGACATAAACAGTATTTATACGCCAGATTGTAATACAAGAAAAGATAACCCATGTAATCGAATCTAACATCGACCGATCCGGGTTCTGTCCCCTTACTCTCAGAATCACAGATTCTCAATTAAATACTTTTCATCAGACAAATAGTTACACTTTGCATTTGCATGCCTACCTACCGTAATCTGTGCGTCACAGACTAATATGTGCGCAATAGTTGATAACCCCATTCGCAAACTCATTTCAGACGTTTTGTACAACTGTTGATGGTGTAGTAATGGTTTCTGTGTCAATGTGTTTGACTTGATGAGGTTGATAACCCCATTCACAAACTCATAGACGATTTGTACATCTGTTGATGGTACAGTAGTCATATTCTATCTTCATCTCTTCAGAGACCCCCCGTAACTCATTAGCAGACGTACTTGTCCAGGTTGGCTGAGGGAGACTGAGTACCTAGTGGTTTTCCCGGAGTCCAGTGGTGTCGATTGTAAGCAACAATAACAATAACATCCAAAAATAAACTTGTCTAAGGTGGTGTTTATCTATAACGACTGTTCCTCCCCCTTTATAATATTTATGTCCGTGCGTATAAAGAAGAGCGTTTGTCGTAAACATATTTGTCTGGGATGGCTTCTGTACTTTTTTACATTGTGTTCATGATAACAATGAAGAGCACTTTTCAGCTCTGACTACACATTTTGGTGCGCAAATCTATACGTTATAACAATATTAGCATTGAGAGTAATAAACTATATAAGTATTCACTATTTTGTAACTTGTATCAGTTGAATATGTTTTAAAAAATATAATAATAAAATAAAATGAAAACATTTATATATAACAACATTAAACAAACAAATAACTTCTTACTTCACATAATTTGTGCTATTTTATCTGATTAATGAGCACTAAATATTTAATGCGTAAAAGTATAAGTTTTATTTAATTTAGTATTTGTTTTTATTTTATTTTGTTGTTACCCCTGCAATGGAAACAAAATGCTACCTCCCCTTACAAAACTGAGCTTAAAGAAAAATGATTTCGCACGTGACCAGTGTTTGTGATTGTCTTATGCAATTTCTTCTCTCTCTGTTGTGTAGTTCATCATCAAACTTTTGTAGTTCTTCAGTTTAACACGGTTTGTAATTCTGTCTTGTCTCTGTCCTAAAAGACTCAGTGGCTGCTTGCAGTATCGTTTTGTTCAGGCTTTCAACCATTTTCTTAAACTGATGTGTATGTGTGAGTGTGTGCGTGTGTTAATACTTTTACAGAACCTGTATGTCACCATTTGTGTTGATACAACAGTGAAATAATTTTATTTGTGTTAGACAAGAAAAAAGTATACGTAAAAGACATAACAACATAAATATTATCATGGACATAAAGAAAATGAGAGATGGAAATTGAAAATTCGAAAAAATAAATTAATAAACTGTATTGAGAAAATGTGTTACATCTTTCGTAATAATGGACCACGTGACTGCTGTAACTAATATTAACATGTGACCTGACTTGACATATCCCATAACTCTTGATCACCACAGACGATGAGCGCTTGCCTTGTAGTCGATACTTTTACATTTTGAGTGTTAGTCTGTTTAATTCCGTCACAAGTAGACGTGTCCATTAATCGTTTTTGTCCAGTTTTTTTCTCTTTTTAGAGTTGACCTGTTTGTATTACTTAGTACTATGCTGTGAAGAAACATATTTGGTAGCCTATGTGATTTTGATATGTGGCCATTTTACATGTCAACTTCGTCGCTTTCCTGTTGTGAGTCTGTCTTCACGTGGTCTTATAGCACTTCTCTGTGTTTTTGTAAGATATTGTTAATAATTGTTGTTGTTGTTGGCTTTTGGTGCTTGTAGTAATCTCTACATTCATTTCTACATTGATATTATTTGCAGGCATGCCCAAATATAAAATTTCTTGTGGTCTAGTTATAATTCTAGTAGTAAAACAAGAGAAAGGTAAGTCTGGCGACATGAACGATCGAATGAACAGGAGTACCAGAGAAGATGACTGAACAAGCTAGACCTGACCATCCAGTGATATGATGTTTGAGCTGCCAGACGTCCTGTCGTACTAAGAACTCTTGTAGAACAGGGATGTACTGAAAACAGATTGCCGTAGACTCGTACTGTGTCTGCCATGTTTGAAATACAGAATGGTCCAGAGATTAATACTAGTACTTTTCGGTTTTGACAGAGCATTTTCTTGTGAAAATGGGATTATTGGCAAGATATTACGATTGAGTTACTGTACAGCTATTTTATTTACTACATTAAAAAAAAATTTTTAATTCCTTATTTGAAAATTAATTTAGTAATTACACAAAGACGAATCTAAATACAAAGCGAATGTGAGTATGTTATGTAGTGTTATCACTATCGTATATGTGAGTAGTGTATGTTTGATTGACATCAACTCTGATGCCTGTATAGATGTCAACAATCTGGCACGGCCCGTATGTCTGTTATAGAATTTTGACAAACAGATTTGGAGCAGTTGGAATTTCACAGTAAAGATTACCAGATTTCTCGTTGTTTCTTCATATTCATCTTTCGTTCTCATATAACGACATCTATTTGTGTCATAACGTTGGCAGTCTGCCTCAGGCTTCTCTCGTTGATCCTCATATGGGTTGGTGAAAGCCACGTTGTCAGTCTGCTCTTTTTGTGGAGCCGACATTCATAAATGATGTCTTCTTCTGTGTACAGTGTTCTCCATCACGTCCGCACTTCTGTCTGTCTGATTGTTAATTTGTTGAACAGTTGGAATTTGATTCTACAGTAGCCGGCTCTTAATTTGAATACTATTACTTGATCTCTTCTTGGTAAGGAATATTATGTCTCTATCTGCCTCTGTGTGCTTTCTTTGTCATTTGTCGTTGAGGATATTTAGTATTATTGCTATTATCTCTATAACTGTGCTTCTCTTCCTGAGTTTGAATAGTGTCCACTTTCCGCGGCAAGTCTGTCTGCCTTCTCGCTACCATAAATATGTCTATTTAAGTAAAACAATAATTTTAATTTTTTTTAAAAACTCAGATACACAGAAATCATAAGCAATTGCATTTTTAATTAACCAATATACAAATCAGGAATATATGATTAAGAAGAATGCAGATAGCAGTAGTTATCTACAATATACATCACATAACCTAACTAGGTTCGTGCACAACACTTGTGTTTATTAATGGAAAAACAAATTGTCTTGTGGTACTCGAGAATCTCTTGTACTTTCACTTTTTTGAATTTATAGCAGGTTTCTATTAGAGCTTCTGAGAGACTTTCTAATCCGATGTTTTTATGGTTCCTTACTCTCAACAACATTTCTGAAGGTCACAATAAGGTCAGTGACTTCCATGTTGTCTTTCTCAGCCAGCCTTGACCTTCAGGTCCCGTGTAGTTTCTGAGGTGTCTCTGAGGAGACAAAGAATGTGTCCACTCATCTGTCAGGCATGTCGTAGAAGGAGACAAAGAATGTGTCCACTCATCTGTCAGGCATGTCGTAGAAGGAGACAAAGAATGTGTCCACTCATCTGTCAGGCATGTCGTAGAATGAGACAAAGAATGTGTCCACTCATCTGTCAGGCATGTCGTAGAAGGAGACAAAGAATGTATCCACTCATCTGTCAAGCATGTCGTAGAAGGAAACAAAGAATGTGTCCACTCATCTGTCAGGCATGTCGTAGAAGGAGACAAAGAATGTATCCACTCATCTGTCAGGCATGTCGTAGAAGGAAACAAAGAATGTGTCCACTCTTCTGTCAGGCATGTCGTAGAAGGAGACAAAGAATGTGTCCACTCATCTGTCAAGCATGTCGTAGTAGGAGACTAATAGGAGGTTCAGCATAGCGCTGGTAACCTCACTACCAAAAATAAATTGCTAAAGAAACAACTGCGTCCAACAAGGGAAGTAACAACATAGTTTATAGCGGATGAAAAGGGAAATAATGATGTGACTTTAAGGAGTACAATTTTCTACAGCTAGGTCGACCATTGACTCCAAGTTCTAACAGGTCTTGTTAGATTGTTGTACGTTAACGTATAAAATAATCAGCTTGTATCAGCTCTTGTCACTATAACAACTGGTTTCTCGGATTTTTATAATGTTGGCAGATTTCTATATCACATAAGTGTAGAATAAATTTATTCATGACAGAAAAAACACCACATATTTCAAACAGTGAAATTACTAGTTGATCGGTTTCAAAACTCTTTGTATTTGTAAATGGCTCTACAATAAATGATCATTTTTTTTTAAATTGTGGTAACCAAACAAAGCTTCATTAAGATTGTATTTTCTCTACAATGGTTGTTTATCTTTGCAATAATTTCGATGGTACATATCTAAACCAGTGTGGGTCATAGCCACGTTTGTCTCGATGTTCTGTAATACAGTATGCTCATGAGGTTAATGAAGAGCGCTTTTACAGCGCTGACTAAACATTTTTGTGTGCCAAGTAAAGCTTCAGAAATTGGGTCAAACACAGAATTAAGAGGTTGTAGAGCAGATTAGTGTTAACTACTGTAACAAGTTTATCAAATGAAATATTTTTAAAATACATCTACAACATAACAACGAAAAAAAACAATAAACAAATAATATAGACACGTATACTGTATGTCGTAAGTAATTGTCTGACTAGAAATAATTATTGTCCTACAGAACAAAGTTTTTAGCCAGCACTTAAACAACACATTATTTCAATGTTTTCTCTTGGGTTAAAAAAAAAAAAGGTAACATTTTCCACCAAAATCAACCGTTAACAGATAAGTCACGTGCAATGTCAGTCTCCGTCTATTTCTTGTTGTGAGACGATCTTCATAGCGTCCTTTAGCACTTCTGATCTTCTTCTCTCTAAATCTGCAACCAAAATCAAAGTATCTCATCAAACAGTTCATTAGAAGTAATCTCATGCTCACATACGTAAATACTGCGTGATCAGGTTGAAACAAGTCAATACAGATAGGTTTTTTAATTTTGTGATTATTTTCAAACATAAAGATCTAGGCGGTCTTAAAATACCCGGACTGATTTGACATTAGAGAGAAAGATTCTAATTGTTGTGTTGGACTTGATTTCTCTTGACCTCAATATATTTCTCAGTGCAATGAAATATCTAACCTTTTGTATTCGTATGTTGATATCACTGTCTGACTCTCCAACAGTGTTTATATAGCTGCACAAATTGATGTATGATTCTACATCTTGTTCACGAAGAGCTTTTAAAATTAGACTGGGTTAATTAAACTATTGGAGTAAAGTAGAACAAGAATTGATCCACCCAGCACATAAAGCATTTGTCATAAACCAAACAAGTGTATGGGACGTCCCCTTAAACACAGATAGATATCCCACAGGGTGGAAAACCATAGAAGATCTAATGCAGCTCAAAGAACTATCAAACACAATTAAACATAGTAATAAATATAGAAGCAAAATACCACCCTGGGAACTAAAAACACCTACTAACTTACTGAAAAGATCAAACAAAACATAGAAGATAAAGAGAAAAAATGATAAGTAGAAAGATCATAGATCAACTAACTAAACAAAGTCTGGCCGTCTACACTGATCGATCCAAGAGTGATAGTCGGCAACTAGGTGCCGGAGTCGTAATACCACAGTGGGAAATAAAAAAGAGCTACAGTGTAACTGAAGGGACTTCAATTTGTACCGCAGAGATGGTAGCAATTCTTAAAAGTTTAGAAATAATCGAAAATAACCCACTGTAGCGAGTTTTGTTAACACTTGCTTGGTGGTAGCGCGACACTCGCCCACGCGACACCCACACACACAGTGCAAGGTCGGCTCGGCGGGTCTTTCTTTGAAGTTTAAGGACAGCGGAAATGTGAATTACGGTTGAAGCCAGACAATATTACTAAAGAATGAGGAAATAGCTATATAGAAATGTATGGCGGACTTTAAAAGTATGCATTTACTGAAAATTAAATTATTAACTACCGGAGAACGCCCGGTTGGAATAATATTAAATAAATATAACTCAACAAAGGAGATAGACTAGGAATTATATCCAAAAGGATATTATTCAAATATAAATAGTATTAAAGATAATTAATATTTTTCACCTTCATCACATCGGCTAAAAGTTAGCTAATAATCTTTAAAAATTTATTACACTAACAAGCCTCAACGGATTTGGATAAAACTTATATGGAATGAAAGCCTCATATGGGGAAAAGGGAATGATACATAGGAAGGACGGAAGAATATAAGTGTGTAGTGAACAGAAGAGAAAAACAAGTACAGGAAAAACACAGATTGCTTCAAATCGCCTCAAATCAGGAGATGAAACTAAAATCTTTTGGGGAATTTGGGAGCTGCTTTCTCGTACGGGCGAGAGACTGAAATATAAGGACAGAGCGGCGCATTGGAAATCACACACTAAATCCAGAAGCCAGAGTGAGAAACTGGAAGACAGCATCTGCAAGAAAAGTTTTGTTTTCACGCTGCATGCAGGGCAGATTAAATGAAGCCTATACAGTCTCACCGTGAGCTTATTAATCCTAAGAGGGTATGTAAGTTTATTAAAAATATATGTATTACTAATATCATTTTATTTCAGATTTTATTTCTGATTGATTGTAGCAGATATAATAAAAAAGGGAATGACGCTAACCAGAGATAACCTTCACCGGCATTGTCAGGAAGCATAACCATTAATTGGTTAACCACATATATCATGGCTAGTTCTTGCCTGGAAGCTTACGACATACCACAAGTACATAAGTGACTTGACATCCATAAGTGGAAGGCAAAGGTTATATCGTATCCATGTATCATAACATGTGATTTATTCATGTGTATTGTTAATTCTGCACATTATACATTATCTTATCATGCTATCTCTGTAACATACTACCATGATTCATTCATTTATATACAAACACTGAAGACATGGTCGCATCATGAACAGCAGTTGGTGGTGAGATTGTTGGAACAAAATGGCCACCTATTACCTTTTGTTCCAGGTTTTTATGATCAATGTTTATGATCATTCCTGATCGAGTAACTAAAGACTTGTAGAAGTTGATCCAGCACACTGAAGCCTAGAGGTCAACCACTCTTCAACACCTTAGTCCCCCGTAGTTATCGGGCGGGCTGAAGGAAAGTCTTCCGTACTCCAGTGTGTCGGAGGAACCTCGAGCAGACGTGACTAATACATAGGATAAGTGTATATGTATCCATCCAACAAATCCTGTGAGCAGTTTCTAAAACGACTGTTTAATGATGACAACTAGATGGCAAGAGATAATGTGACAAACTTGTTTTATAAGTTCAGTGGAAGATAAATCCAAGACTTTTTAGCTTGTTTATTTGATTTGTAACTGTAAATAATCATACATTTTACCATCTTACAACAACCATTTCTCATTACAAGAATATATAGATGTACATAATAAATTGGATAATTGTACTCATTTGACTTGTTAAATTTTTAACTGTTAAAATTTTGAGTTACCTTTTCAAATTTAATTATATTATCACATAGGGTTACGATAGCGAAAGTAGCATCTTATACTTCTGAAACCTAAATCTATTGTCCAGCTCAGAGTATTCACAGCTGTAACTCACTTGTGATACCAGTGTACTTCTCGGGCACTGGAACTTCATACTTTCTGGAGAGAGATTCTACTTCTGCTCTACCACTATTATCATATAGGAAAACCTTTCGCTACACCTACCAGAAGCTGTTACGATATTTACAGACTCACTATCATCCCTAAAAGCACTAGAACACCCAGGAAAATGTAGCCGGCCAGACATAAAAGAAGAAATTCTAGCAATTAATACATCACTAGGGAACAGAGGATGTAGTGTCAGGCTAGTGTGGGTTCCAGCACACATAGGTATTGCTGGTAACGAGTTGGCAGATCAGAACGCCAAGAATGGAAGAACAAGTTAAAACAATATAAGAGCAGGACTGGGAAGATCGAAGATTAAGAGCCAAGTGAAGATAACTATAAACAAGGAATGGAAGACAACGTGGAAGAACAGTAGAAAAGGCAGACATGCGTTCAAACTGCTGAAAGAACCAAGGAGGACGTGCCTGTTGCATGAAGATTTCTGGGTATTGTATTGGTTGTTGTTTACTGGCGCTGGTGGAATGACCACCACTGTAGTATGGTGGTATTACAGGGTGCTTGTGGTGTGGTGAAGATCAGGAGTGGCGGACGTGGTGTGTGAGTATATAGACAAGTCAATGAGTACGCGAATGGGTGTGGTTTTAATGTAGACAGTGATGATCACACACCAAAAAATACACATATAATATTGAAGGACTGTAGAACGCATGTGGTACATTTTGTGTACGATTTATTACACTACAGTACGAAGACGCTTACATCGAACACATACATACACTGTCTGTTGGACAAGGTTCAAGCACGTCATAGGCATAACAAAAATGTTCAATACTTCTATAACATCAATGGCTCTTGAGCAGCGGCATATATCGTGGTGTTAGTAGTATGATAATAATTTCTCGCTACCCTCTCTGCACGAGATAATCCAGGTAAGACTCTGGCAGAATTAAGCTGCATAAATGCCGAGCTCCAAATACCTAATATCCTTTATATTTATTCCGACACTACCAGTCAGGTAAATCTTTGGCGGTAAAGACCGCACGAGTGCCGGCTTCAAATATGTAAATCTGTCAGGATTCCCTTCGACAAACAAGTCATGTAAATCTTTTGGCAGTAAAGACCGCACGAGTGCCGGGCTTCAAATATGCAAGGTTTATCTAAGCTACAAAATAGAGTCACAAGTACTTTTTACCTTTACAGCAATCCAGGAATAAATCACTTAATATAACTCATCTTCTTGGCACTCAGAAACATCGAGAAATTTCGGGAAACAATCTCAAACATATTCTAACACTCTGAAATCTCTGTCCCCGATCACACGGGCAGAGAAGAATACAGGCTGACCACCTTCTCAGCCGAAAACGCACAGGCGACTGTCTTAAAGGACCCAGTTCACCGGTCCCGCGCAAATCATTGCGCATGCCCAGATAGTCGCAAGCCCTGAGTTGAACTCACACGGGACCAGTCAGAACATTTCCTGGAAACTGATCTATAAAACTCATTAAATGGACAACTTGTCAAGTCAAGGGAAGATAACAACTAAATCTAACTTATACCGATAAAAAGAAAACATCCCGGGCTTAAAAAACAGACTGACCTTAACAGTCTACCGCACCCACCGGAGAAAAAATGATAACTTTAAAAAAAAAAATACATAGAACAAATGAGTGCGGTAGCATACAAATATCTACATATAAGTATAGTCTATATAAAGGCATAAACACTAGAGTAATAAGAGTAATCAAGAGGGATGTAGATAGAACGACAAGATATCAGAAGAAAAGTGAAGAGTGAACAAAGACAGAATGGGGTACGAAAGAAAAAAGTAAAGATTGTCGGGAAGCAATGCCCTAAGAAAGAAAAAGACAACAAAATGACATGGTAATCAAATGCATGGCGTAAATGAATATCATAGAAATATAGCATCATACAAGACAATCTAAATTTACATACACACCCCAAAATAAGCATGATAACCTAGACAACCGGTTCACAACGCACAAATGATGCGCTGACGAAGGGCATCGAAATATATACCGCCATAATATCAGGCTATACTGACGCACAATGGAGCATCGAGTGAGAAGAAAAAAATATCTCACAACCTTACAGAAAATATTTTCTCTAAATTCAAACATTATATAAAAGAGGCGCTACCACAATCGCACAATAAAATGCTGGGTACCGACGCAACATTACAATGCAAGAAAGAATTATATTCACATGACTTCATATATCCCAACAAAAATACAATAACGACATGTCTCGCAATGATAAGTTATAAAAGATAGAGATGTCATAACCATATTACACTCTTAACATCGTAATCTACAGCAATATATTGACACCGACATATTATCAACAAAAGGTTATATCATAACATAGTACCATATCTTTTAACATAATATCATATACTAATGTATAATAATGTTAACTAACTGGAGCAGGTACAACAAAGAGATGTCTTTCGAAGTCCGAGAACATTCTGCACTCAAGAGGGTATCACAGACGTCAAATCTCGAAATAACTGGCAAAATTGATGAGACTCTCCATATAACAGCGTCAAGTCACATCAACAAGTTTACGCTGTGAAACAATACAAATGAGAATCTCTGTTTGATAACCGTAGGATTAT
Source organism: Oreohelix idahoensis (assembly GCA_024509875.1). Classification (NCBI taxonomy): domain Eukaryota; kingdom Metazoa; phylum Mollusca; class Gastropoda; order Stylommatophora; family Oreohelicidae; genus Oreohelix; species Oreohelix idahoensis. Next base: position 189,638 of record JAMPIV010002503.1, read on the forward strand.
AAAATATACAATAGTCAATCCTACATTTCTATCTATTAAATGTGGCCGTGTAGACTTACGGCCCCTGTATGTATATAATCAAACCTTCCTCCGTTAACCTAAAAACGGTAGCAGAGATAGTAGTACAGACTATTTTAGAGTCTTGACTTATCAGGATCATAGAAATGTTCTACCCGAGTGTTAATTTATAACCACTGTAGTGATTTCTAAATACAATATTGTTGCTGTCATTTTCGACGGAGTCATCTGTCAAGTTATTTGCTTATGTTTGTATCATAAGTATAATTGTGTCTTTACCTGCGATGTCAGGTTGATTAGGGGTTGTCTTCCCTTGTTTATTCATTCATTGTGTTTGACCTTAGGGTCAGAGGTTGTCAGTTCGGCGTAGGCCTATGGGAAGGTTTTTTAAGCGGGAGTGAGATATACTTCCGGGAAGCCGGGAGGTCCTGTTTTTCTGAAGGGACCAAGAGTCCATTGTTTTTCGGGGAGAATCTTCGAAGTAACTGCTATGGCAGTTTTCCCCAGTGTATCTCTGTGCGTCGGGATGACGACAGAATTCCTTGTGTAGTTCTGAGGATTCATTTACCAGGTAATACCGACCTTTATGCATTATTACGCTTTTCGGTGGCAGAACATGTAAAGGATTACCTAGGGTGAACAGCAGTTCACGGATCCGCCATTTCAGAACTTATATATTTGTGCTCGAGGTAGCCATCCAAGACTGTTAGTCTTATATTGTCCAGAAATCCAGTGACGAAGATATATTGTGGGAGCCGCAGATTGGCGGAACTTCTACCTACAATAAGTATTACTGCAGGGTTGATGATAACCTATTTAACAGAAGTACACGGCCGACGTTAGGACGAGGCCTGTGCTTCCGGCTATTATACTACAGCCTGTTATGTGCAATTGGCAGGGAGTGCCAAGTTGCACCTGTGTGTCAAGGTAACTAAGGCATCTGACGAGTTTAGTCAGAGACGCCAAGGGCGACGCTACGAACTGTCATTATTGAAGAACTTTGCTATTGACCATGCACGTCTATTCTGATGTTTACCTTTTTGAATGCCAAATGTATACCTATCGATGTCAGGTCAGCATGACCTTGTTACACTGACTGTTCCTGTTGATATTATGTGTGTTCCCGTCAATAAATGTCTTGAAACATGCCTGCAGTGTCAAAGCATCCTTGATTACTGCATGTGAGAGTATGGGTTGCAGGATCTACATCTATACGAGCCTAAACACATTCACGTCTTCATTCGCACCCACACTCAATTCATCATACGCTCGCACTACACATCTAACAACATGTATACTGTCTTGGGCCAGTGATCACCTCAACAAGAAAAAAAGACAGTTACAAATATCTA